>JACGAQ010000107.1:0-358878 GCA_014119065.1 Orius insidiosus
GACTACTTTACCCCTCGATACATTCATAGAATGGTTGAAATTCTGTTGCTCATCGGGGTCCCTTGTACAAAATGGAGTCTACTATCGGCAATCTTTCGGGGTGGCCATGGGAAACCCTTTAAGTCCCATCGCTGCTGACATAGTCATGTCTAAACTTCTAACAACTACAATGGAAAAGTTAGATTTTGAGTCCCCTTTCTTTTTTTGTATGTCGATGACATACTCACCGCCCTTCCTTTAGACAAGCTTGACTATACTGTACGTAAATTTAATGATTTTCATCCTCGATTAAAATTCACGATCGAGTGTGAAGAAAATAATAAAATTCCATTTTTGGACACTTTAGTCATTCGAAACACAAATGGAACGCTACGTACAAAATGGTATAGTAAACCTATGGCCTCAAATAGAATCATACATTTCCATTCTTTTCACCCGTTTAGCCAGAAATCCAATGCCTGCATAAATCTAATAAAACGTGTATGCCTTTTAGATAGTGATGGAATGACTCTTGAGAACAAGAAAACAATTCATGACATACTTGGCAAACTTGGTTATCCAAAAAAACTTATAAATAAATGGATAAATAACCGACAATTATGGGACAAATCGTTCTCTCCGCCGACACCTAATAGGACCCAAGAAGCCCTCGATGGACCACAAGCCAATCCAATTAGTTTCTGCGCCTTACCATACATTAGAGGGCTCAGTGAAAATATAAAAAAGAAAATAAAGTCAGTATCACCGAATACTCGAATTGCTATGAAAACACCAACCCCCTCAGTAGAATCTTTAGCAAATTAAAAGAACCGACTAAAAAAGAACAAAAAAGTGGGGTATGTTACAAGATTTCATGCACAGGAAACCCAGAAACAATGGAATCGTGTACAGGAGTTTATTATGGTGAATCGCGACAGTACTTTAAAAACCGACTTTACCAACACCAATATGCAGTAAAAAATAAAAAAGAAAAAGACAGTGCATTGTCATTCCACGCTGTTAAACATAACCACATATTCGACTTCACAAATGCAAACATAATCAAGAACGAGATAAATACGTCAAGAAGAAAATTCTACGAATCCGTATACATTCAGAGAGACATACATTCAATAAATTTCAAAAAAGATTCGAAAAATGTTAGCCCGGCGTACTACTCGATTTTAAACTTGAAAAGTGGCGGCATAAATGAGCCGGACATGCCAACCTGATCACCCGAGTGACACCATGTGGGGAATCAAGGAAGGTTTAACGCTTGATCAAGGTTACATGAACGGTTTCTTTCGTACAAATTACGTTTTTAGTTAAAATTAATAAGTAATATATCTTCATCTCGAGCCGAATTTTTAAGAAAAGGAAGCGATATCCTCGTAAAACCTGAATATAGAGAGAATTTTCTCCATAGAAGCTTTTAGAACGACGTTCCCATAAGTTCGAGTTTACGAACACTCATAAAGAAAGGTATTCCACATATTTATTTGTTCAATACGTTTTTTAACGTTCTTGAATACCTTTTCAGAGGATAAAAAGACCGCTCGTTGATGATCAATTTTCAACACTTCAAACTAATATCTATACTAGCGATCGTGAAGGAAAATTATCGTACATGGTACGAAAATTCGAAATCTAACACAGCAAAGGTAATTTCTCTGACTTGTTAAATAAACATATCTAACGTGTTTTTAATAATTTTTTCAGTAAAAAAAAAAAAATAAGTCAGTCGTTTTGGTAGCTCACCTTGATTTCAGTCGTTTTTCTCTCTCGACAACTCGACTTGACTTCACACGAACACACACAATCGTTCATCCTTGTCCCCCCCAAATTTACCCCTTAATATATTATATCGACTTTTTCGTCATTGCGACAGTCTCAGAAGAAGGTAAAGCATCAAAATAATCTATTCAATTTTCGTATGACAGGCATCCTTTTACAGTGTCCCGGATGGTGATTGTTAAAGCTATTTATATCTTGAAATTGACTGAAAACACCCTCATAAAGATCTATCAATATAATTGTAAGTAATTATAATGTTTTGTTGACATTCACGCCTAATAACAAATATGTATTTCAGCTCGACGTCCTGATGAAGGAGTGAAACACACTCCGAAACGCGTCGACGAAATAAAAAGATGATCTGAAGTAGATGTTTTCTCGTTTACCCAAATCATTGGCTGCAAGCCCACACCTAACCTCTTTATTATTAAACAAAAGGAAATGAAAAGTTTTTGTTTAAAAGGGTATTAATGCTTTGCTTTCTTAATCTCTGTTTGTTAGTGATCTCTAAATTTAACTCCGTGTTTTCCCTGTTTCAGATATTTCAATGGAAGAGGTCAACAATGCCATTTTTAGGTGCATATAAATACGTATGTTTATCCATAGAGGAAAATCGACAGATTTTCTGCTAAAAATGGAATGAAAATCGATTTCAATTAAATTAATTCTCAGGTAGTCCGGCTGTGACATCCTCGCACAATATTCAATGCCGAAATCCCCGTAGATGGGGATATAAACGCCTTTATTTTAAATGTTTAAAAGAAAATGTAAATTTAAGCCAATCCAAGCCTCTGGAGGTTTTATTTAATTTTTATTTTTACCACGGAAATAAATTGAAAAGAAAGTCTTGAAAAAGGGTTAAATTTTCAACAACACCCAATATCGTGGTGAATAAAAGGGGCTTCCTTTTTTAAAAAAGATCCCATTATAGCCCTCCTCAAAAGAAATGAAAAAAAGAATGAACAAAAAATTTCAACACAAATAATTGCCATAATTTGAGAAAGAGAAAAAATTACGCAAGTTACAAAAAATTTTGTAATGTCTTATTTCTCTAAAAAAAAAATTGCCGATCGTTTTGCATATTTTGGTGAAGAATTTTTAAAAAATAAGGACCTAACTCCATTAAAAATGAAATTCACAAAATTGAAATGTCCTACTTTAAAATGGTTTTCGTGGGTAATTGTTTGATGTATTCAAAATGGATTCGAATCCAAGCTCCTTCTTCAACAAACTAATTAACCTCCGGGCGATGAATGCCCTTTGATATTCGAAATTTCAATCTGAGATGCGTAATTTGATCAATTCCTCGTCGTTTCCGAAGAATTAATTATTTCTGAATATTGTTCTACAATCTAATTCGGTTGTAGATAGGATTAGGTTAAAGCAAAAAATTTCCTGGGGACTGGGTTTTTTTCTTCTCTTTTTTTGTGAAAAAAGCTGTCAACATTTTCAAGGTTACTAAGAGAGTAATATTCTGTGAAATTTTTGCGGAAATCTGATGGATATTGACGTGAAGTGTTCCGGAAAAACTGGTGACGGACGGCCGGCACCACAGACAACCTCATGATGGATAAAGACAGGTGTAAGGGTTTTTCTAGGGCAAAAATGTTTCAGAAATGTGACACGTCCGGAAAAGTTTTTCGTGGCCCGAAAATCGAGGAAATGACGCAAAACCGATGTTCAATGCCCAAAAAACTGGTGTTTTGACACCGAAAAATCGTGGAAAACGACCTTGAACCCCCCAAAAAACCTGATAACGTGGGTTTTCTAGACCAGAAAAACGAAGAAAAAACACCAAACACCCGTTAAACTGGTCGTTAAAAGCTTAAACACCCAATAAAGTGGATGGTTTTAGAACAGAGAATGGAATAAAATATTTAAAACTCGGCAAAAAAGATGTTAAATTCCTAAAAAACTGGTGTTTTGACACCAAAAAATCGTGAAAAACGACCTTGAACCTCCCAAAAATCTGATAACATGGGTTTTCTAGACCAGAAAAACGAGGAAAAAACAATAAACACCCGATAAACTGGTCGTTAAAAGCTTAAACACCCAATAAAGTGGATGGTTTTAAAACAGAGAATGGAATAAAATATTTAAATTCGGCAAAAAAGATGTTAAATTCCCAAAAAACTGGTTTGGTTTTGACACCAAAAAATCGTGGAAAACGACCTTGAACCCCCCAAAAAATGTGATGAGTTTTCTAGACCAGAAAAAACACCTAACACCCGATGAACAGAACAGAGAATGGAATAAATCTTAAACTCGGCAAAAAAGATGTTTCACGCCTAAGCAACCGATAAAACTGGCGATTCTAGACCTGGGAATTGAGGAAAACGGACTCTTAACTCCACCTCATGAGTAGGGGAGGCGGGTATCAAAATTTCAATAAATAGGATAGTTTTTCGGGCATTGAGAGTAGAGCAAAGGTAAAAGTCCATATTTAGACGAGTACCTCACTTCCTTCTAAAAAGATAATTTTTGTTCCAGTGGCTACTACGACGAATAAGGAAGGAAAAGAAAAACAAACAACTACGGAACGAAAATTATTGAATAAAAACCAAACATTGAAGCGACGCCAACATTTTTTTCAACGTGAACCTTGACACATATCATTCCCACAGACGAAAGGAATGATGCCAGGGAGAGTCCGATCATTGCCAACATTGACCTTTCTCCGCTGGAAAATCCAAAATAAAAACTCACTAACGTCTGGACCGAAACCTTGAACGGTTGAAGAATCTAATCATTTAAAAACTTGAAATGGGGACAGTTTCTTTTCCTCCAAATCTTTGTAAAAGGATTACGACGAAACTATTCATCGGATTTCCTTATATAATATGTTTTTGGAAAGAAATCTTCAAAACCTAAATAATGGCTAGCGGTTTTTGTGAAAAAAATGTTTTAGTCAAAAAGTAAGTTTTCCATTTTCCCGAAGGAAAACTTTTTCGGAAAAACCGCTCCCAAGACCGCATAAACATTCCCAAACTAACAAGAAGTAGCTTTAGTAAAAAATTTTCCGACGATTTTCAGGGCTCGAATATAGGAAAGTAATTTTAGGGGCGAAAGTGCTGCTATCTCTTGCTTTTGAAACAAAATGCACCCTTAAACCGAAGGTGTTCAATATAAAACGCTGATATTCATATCTAATAAATATTTAAATGGCAATAAAATTTAATTGGAGTTATAAAGTTATGGATAAGTACTACCTAGCGTTTTATAGTCATGCAGATACGCATCATAAACGAAAGAATCGATAGATATGTGGCCAATGTTGAGATACGTTTAAACTTAATAGTAACAATTCTGGTTTACGGTACGTTAAAAAAAAAGGTGCGTGCGTTTCCACCAAGTAGGACCAATATCAGGCATTACGTTTTTTAGAAGATAAAAAATAAAAGTAGTTTATTTTTGATATTGGTGATTAGAAAATATTGTAGGGGCGGATTAGAGATGAAATGTTTAGTTTTGGAGATGGGATATAAAAATAGATTGTGGTAGGTGAAGTAACTTACAGGCTCACATAGGGTCCTCTGCAGAAGGGTGTCCACCTCCTCCTTGGCAACGGAGGCGATAGAGAGAGCGATAATGATTCACGATAAAACACTTTTCTTTCCCTTGTGCTTTCAGGTGTATGAGCCACCGTTGCGACATTTGTTTGCCGCCGACTGGATCCAGACAACGACAAGAGACGGGTTACTAAACTAAACCATGTTCATTCCACCAATTTTTACGCCCTTCCCGAAAAGCGCATGATCGACGTAGGTTAAACTCGACGAACGACCCCCTTTTCCATCCTCGTCAACCGCCCGCACCCACCCCCATCGATAGAAGCCACCCTACAACTTTTACCACCCACAAATACAAGCACAAAACCTTCTCTTAAGCCACGTCAAAACCAAAACCACCTCCTTGTTTCAAACTTCATTTGCAGAAACATCGATTGATGTTTATTTCAAACTATTCTTTTGTTTTTAACTGTCAATTAATTTAAAAAGGAGGTCCTTATGCAATCAATCTTTTTTATATTTCTTTATCTCCCGCCAAAATATGAAGTCTGGTGAAGATGGAACTTCCTATCTAGCGCAATTTTTTCATTTTTCGGCACTACCATCGAAATTTTTTTTTCATTACAGATGTAAAAAAAATGAAATCCTGCGCCCGGTAGACCACACGAAACGAGCGAGAACAATGCGAAATTCGCACAAAACTTTATTTTATTTCTTTTAACATTAAAAAAACTTAAGACAAACGGATCACCGCCATTTTTGCGAATTTCAAAATTGAAATTTTCAAGATAACTAAAAAAAGGGAAGATTCTGTCAAAAATTGCGGCCGTTAAGTGCGTAAAAATGCGACGGACGGCCGGCACTACAGACAACCTAAAGATCACTAATCAATTTTCTTCTACGGGATGTCCGGAAACACGTGGCACACGTCTGGGAAAGCGTTAAAAAGTGGATTATGAAAAGTTAAATATAAACCCCCCTAATTTAAATCAAAGAATTTGAAGGTGTAGTTTAAAATGTGTTTGGATATACAGGGTGCCCCCGACAGAACCTAACTTCGCTATTTCAAATGAGAATCCCTAATTTTTATATCAGATTCATAATCTACGTAAAATTTCAAGGTGATTTTATTCATATGACTTGACAACTTAAAAAAATGTCAAATTTTAGCGTTTTTCGCGCTAAAATCGACTTAAGATACTGATTTTTTTTTAAATTCCACTTCTTTTGGTCCGAAGATTCAAACTATCAGAAATTCAAGCATCTTCGCATTCTACATCATGAGATGTCGCTAACAGCCTTTTTTCAAGTTAGAGCCCCAATTTTTATTTCAGAAATGAAAATTAGCGGTTGTTTAAAGCAATTTTTCTTCCGGACCATTTTGAAAGAGCTACAGCGTCTTTCGTAGTTGTGCATCAAAAAGAAAAAATTCCGTTGAAAATCGCTAATTTTCATTTCTGAAGTTAGAAAGGGTTCTAACTTGAAAAAAGGCCGTTAGCGACGACATCTCGTGATGCCGAATGCGCAGATGCTTGAATTTATGATAGTTGGAAACTTCGGACAAAAAGAAGTGGATTAATAAAAGTCTCTTGGGTCGATTTTAGCGCAAAAAACACTAAATTTGACATTTTTCAAAGTTGTCATAAATTGACAAGTCTTTTGAGGAAGTTAAGTGAGGAGAGACCCCTCACTGAACTCAAAACTCCTGATAAATTACACCACTCAAAAAACAAAAAAAAATAAGCCAACATAAAAATAATATGAAAGAAAGAGAAATAACTTTTATTAAACTTCAAATTTTTACAGATTTTTTAAGGTAGCTTATTGAGAGAAAAAAAAAAGGTCGAAAGTATAAAATTATAAAACGCCTAAACGTTTGGCTGTTTCACACAATATTTGTGCCCCTTTATGCTCACTATTTTCGATCACATCTGTCTTAGCTTTCTTCAATTTCGTCTTCAGAAGTTCAAGAACTTCTTTATTCTCTGTCTCAAGTAGGCTGAAAAAGAAAAATTGATAAGAATTATTAAAACATGCTCTTTTATACGGAGAAAAACTGCTAATATTTTAAAGGAGATTAAATATGAATACTTACAATACTAAAGCGAAACATCCACGATTTAAAGTCAACCATTTATCAAGGGCTTTCGTAGTCAACGCTGTGGCTAAAGCATGAGCCATACTATCTAAAATAGATGATCGCTTTTATTTTATTGTTGACAAAGAAATTTAAATTTACCATCAAATAATTAACCAATAAAGAAATGAATGAGATAACGGGTATCTCACGACGTGTTTCGGCTTGACCCTTTCGAGACCGTAGGCGACTGTAGTAACAATGCGCGCATGTCGCTTGGAGACCGCAGGCGACTTTAGTTGCCTAGCGGGAAGCCTCTCTAAGATATTTAATACCTTCGCTTCCCGTGGCACTACCGACATGCAAAAACTGGCCATCTGTTGGGGAAGAAATGAACTACGTGATGATCGCATCACTCATCGCTTTCTGCGCTTTGCTGGGCGCTGGGAGCGGTCAGGGAGAGTGAGGGGAAGGGCGGAGCTAACTCAGTGCTGCGCCAGTAGCACAGAGAATCCAGCGTCAGACGCGGTCTCGAAAGGGTTAAAAAGCCTCGTCAGGTGTGCTATTCCCTCTATCACAATCATTTATATCTTAAGTTCTATCGTAAGCGGATTACAGATGCAATAAGAATAAAAATGTACCTTTTCCAGATTCTTTAAGGGATTTCTCTTGCTTTATAAGCTGTTTTAGAGCTTTGTTAACACCTCCTTCTTCAATGATATGGAATGTCTTGTCGTCCTTGCTAACTGTGCTGTCAAGATCTGTCAAATATTTTGCAAGCGATGCATAACATTCATTTAAACAGGCTCCGGAAGCTTTAAAAAATTGAGGTAAAACAAAGAGAAATTTGAAGTGAAAATACCAGAAGCTTGTTTGAAAATGGCAGCAGTAACAAGACCGACGGAACCGTTTGAGAACCAAATTTTTGGGTTGTCTTTGATCTGGTCCAAAATCGGGGTCAAACAACATTCCAGCAACTCGCTCATTCTTTTTTCTTGGCTTTTTTTACTGCAAAAAACTCTTATAGTATTGTTTTTGAGGCTTAAATTTAAGAATTTACACATTGACAGAAGAGTCGGCCATCTTCAACTTCTCCAAATACGACGGATGGAAAAGTGAGCATCCCTATGAGCAAATAAGTATAAGATTACACGTTTTCCATGTTCATTCATAATCAGCTTATCTGCACATTCGATTATCGTAGGGAGCAGGGCCTGAAAACATTATTATTGAATTTCTAAGACAAGAGGTTACTTACTTTTTTCATCAAAACAGTATCATCGACGGAATCTATTAAAGTTAGAAGGAACATACTTCCGGCATCAGTCAGTGCGATGTTTTTGAGGTCACATTTTAACTCTTTAACTATGTCCTTCTTTGCCTAAAAAAGATAAACAAATATAAATTTAATGCCCAGGAAATAGGAGGAATTTTTGAGATAGATTTTAGTCGGTGAACCAGGGAATAAATCGTCGTTGAAGATACATGTGCTAACTCGCATTTTGGGCAAAATGACATTTTTTATTGATTATGAAGCGAAATCTACCCTGATGTCGGTCACTTTGTTTTGTGAAAAACTCATCAGAAAGCAGTGCAATCGCCAAAAATTATAACATACGATATACGAAATCTGAAGAGTACGATTCAGTTTTTTGTCTCTCCTGAAAAGTAGAGAGCACATGTTGCATCTTCAACGACAAAATGTGGCCAAAAAAGCCAAAAACATTGAAGGAAGTTTGGAGATGGTGTTTGTGTGGGGGAAAAAAATCATTAATCCCAGACGGATCAAGATAGGAAACCGAGACAACTCAGGTTTAACTTGGCATTGATGCCACTAAATTATTTAATGACTGGAACACCCTGTATATCAGGTGTGGGCAAACTTTGGTTAATCAGGGACCAAACTAGAAGATATTCATAATCTTATCTTCTTTTTCAGCAGAAGTTTCTTGGCCTAAAGAATGGGAAAATCACCTTAAGTAAGTAAAGGAGGGATTCTCCACCATAAAACTGACAAGAGAGAAAAACAAGAAAAAAACAAAAAGCCTGATGATTGAGGAAGACTCCCAGAAATTCACTAAATAGGGATTTTGAGACTTAGAGAACAAGGAAATCATCATAAATCAGGACAAAAGAGGTTTCCTCTGTCAAAAAGTTGAGAAAAACACCAAAAACCTCATTTAAAAAGAAGGGGGAGGGATTTTTGGCCTAACGACCAAGGAAAACTCACAAAAATTCAACATCAAGGAAAATTCTTGAACAAAAAAGTGAGGAAAAGAGCAAAAAATGGGAGGAAAACCATGTAGAAGATGGTTTCTCGGTTTAAAATTGAGAAAACCTCCGAAAAACTAGACAAATACTGGTTTGAAGAGCTTCCAACGAAAACTTCCTTAAAGAGAAGTAACAATACAGGAGGGGAAGTATATGGGAGGGGGAAGTATACAGGAGAAGTATAACGGAGGGAACGTAAAACGGATGGGGGAAGTATATGGGAGGGGAAGTACAACGAAGAGGGAAGTATAAGGGAACGAAAGTATAATGAAGGGAGGGAAAGTATAAAGGAGGGAAAGAATAAGGGAAGGGAGGGGGAAGTTTTTCGGAAAATTTTTAAAGTTTTTTTTTTCGAAAATTAAAATTTTCTAGATTTTTTTTGAAAAATTTTTTAAGTTCTTTTTTTCGAAAATTTTTCGAAGTGTCAAGGTAGAAATAATGGGCTTCTTGGCCAAGGAATGTGCCTCTCGTAATGGGTAAAAGTATGAAATTTCTCCTACTAAAAAAAATTAATAATTAAAAAGTGGCAATTTTTTTACACCAAAAATTCTTAAAAAATATAAGGAGTAATTGGTGAAAATTTGGTGAAAATCGGACCAACGGTTCGGCCGCAGCGAATTTTTTAAAATTTCAAACAGACATATCTCCGCCATTTTTTCGAAATTCAAAAATCGCCCTAGTTAGTTTCTTGTTCACCGGCTAAAGAAATTTGTGTGAAAATTTGGTGAAAATCGGATGAAAACTGTGGCCGTAAAGTGTTCTGGAAAAAAAGCTACGGCCGGCCGGAACCACAGACAAAGTTGAGATCGGTAAAGATCAATATTCGAATTGACCCTCCGGGGTCTGGAAGACCCTTCCCCAAAAACCCGACATGGAGGGAATCACAATAACTTCTTTAAGGAAGTTAAAAAGGGCTTCATTTAGTCATTACCTAAGAAAACACGGAATTTTAAAAATCTTGTACAAATTTATAGGTAGATTTTTTAAAATAACTTCTAAAAAATTTGGCTTTCTTTGAGTAAATAGATTGAGAATGTAAAAAATTTTCACTTACTTTAGCGCTCGAGTTCCAAATAATTGAGAAACCAACATTGGCACCGGATTTTGTTTTAATCAAAACTTATATCCGACCGAAGAGTTTCAAATAATTCGTTCCTATCTTTTTCCTCGCAGTTCTGAATAAAATCAGAAACAACCGTCATCACAAGATTCGAGCGATATGACCATTTCCTGAAAGAAGTTCAAGATTTTTAAATTCAGTGAATGCGGACTTTTTCAACGCTTGAAGTTAAAATTACTTTGACAGAAGCTGATTCAACGTTGATTTGATCGTACTCAAAATTGCTGGTTTGAGGGTTGTGTTGTTCTCCAAAGCTTTCGCAAGATCGCATTCTTCCGAATTCTTTAATAAGTCACCAAAAAGTTCTTTTCTAAAAGCAATTTTTTCTTGATGTGTCGCATAATTTGAATAAATATCTTCAATTATGGGAGCTGCAATCTGTAATGAAAAATGAATTAATGAAAATGGAAAAGAAACCGCATTACCTTAGAATTAAGAAGTTTGAGGACATGTCCTTTGCAATTCTGAACCAACTTTCTCCTGATGTTCGAATTGCAAGATTTCACAATACTTTTGACAATGTGGTTTGAGTATTTATTTCGAGCTAGAGAAACTACGTCGTTTATTATCTCGTTTACAACTCCCTCTTTAATTTTGAAGGCCCAAGTTTTAGAATCCACTGGATTATCCTTGCTGTGTCATGTCGCATAACCATCTAAAGAAAGAAAAAAATTAATTCCCCATAAGTAACCGCCATTTTACCTTGCTTAAGTTTCCCTTAAGAATCAATGCAAGCTTTTTAATATGTTCTTCACGTTCAGCGATAGGACATTTGTTGGAACGTATTTTTTCAAAAAGTTTTTTCGCTGCAGAGAGCTCCTCGTGGATGGAAGCGTTGCGTTTTTCTTTCCTCTGAACAGTCGCTTCTTTGTGCTGCTTTTTAATTCCGGCCCACTCAGGTTTTCCGTCGGCTTTTACAGGTCCTGCAAAATAAGAGATAGCAAATAAATTTAGATTTTCAAAAATTTGATGTTAGTACAACCAAAACATCAATCTCTAAGGGCTTACTCATAATTAGAAATGTGAAAATACGTACCATCCTCTTTGATATCTTGATGTTTGAGCTTTTTAGCGATTACTTTCTCTAAAAAAAGGATAAAAATTAGGAAAAAAAGAAGAAAAGCAGACAAACACTTACGAGTGGCAGGGTCGATTTTAGTGGGTTTTGCTTTTTTAGGAGCGCCTTTAAGTTTCTTCTCTTTCACTACGCCTCCTTTCATTTTGTCGTTTGATTTGACGTTTTTCTTTTTGACGGCTAAAGTCATCTCTTCGCCTGAAATTCGTGCTTAAAATAAGCAACGAGATTACTCCAAAACTAAGTTGATTCACGTGGTGTATTTTTTAAAGAAATAGTTTAAAAGTGCGAGGTAAATTAAGGTTATCGAATGCTCTGGCCCCTACTCTTCCCTGAAGGTGACGTCATTTTTTGGGATTTCTTGTTTTCAACCTTCAAGTTACTTAGCATACTTTATTTAAAGTTAAAAATTAAGTAGACAATTAAATTTTAGGAGATATCTAGGAAGGTTAAATAGAAAAGATTCATCAGTAACTAAGTTTTTATTTTTGACATATTTTATTGCAGAGTCAAGCAGAGTCGGAATTTTCTGTCTTCAGATTGGAGAAAAAATCACTTATTTTTAACCTAAAATAAATAATATTGTTGCTCCTTATCATAGTAGGTATTTGTTATTTATAGTTTTTGGTTCATGGATGAGGTAGGACGTTTACTTATTAATTTTAACTTCCTTAAAGAAGTTATTGTGATAGGCACCCTTGACGTCGGGTTTTTGGGGAAGGGTCTTCCAGACCCCGGAGGGTCAATTCGAATATGGATCTACAGGGTGTCCGGAAACACATGGCAAGCGTCTGGGAGAGCGTTAAAAAGTGGTTTTACGAAAAAAAGTTAAATGTAAACCCCCCTTAATTTAAATCAAAGAATTTGATGGTGTAGTTTAAAATCCGCCTGGATATACAGGGTGTCCCAGACACAACCTAACTTCGTTATTTCAAATGAGAAGCCCTATTTTTTATTTAAGATTCGTAATCTACGCAAAATTTCAAGTAGATTTGAGTACTCATATGACAAGTTTGGACAACTTTTAAAAAATGTAAAATTTTAGCGTTTTTTGCGCTAAAATCCGTTAAAATTGACCTAGGAGACTCGTTTTTTTTAATTCCACTTATTTTTTCCCGAAGAATCCAACTGTCTCAAATTTGAGCATCTTCGCATTCAGCATCACGAGATTTCGTCGCTAATGGCCTTTTTTCAAGTTAGAACCCAAATTTTTAGTTCAGAAATGAAAATTAGCACTTGTTGAAAGGAATTTTTCTTTCGGACCACAAATTTTGAAAGAGCTACAGCGCCTTTTGTGTTTATGCATCAAAAATTAAAATTCCGTCAACAAATCGCTAATTTCCATTTTTGAAGTATGGAATTTGGAGTTAAACTTGAAAAAAGGCCATTAGCGACGAAATCTCGTGATGCTGAATGCGAAGATGCTCAAATTTGAGACAGTTGGATTCTTCGGGAAAAAATAAGTGGAATTAAAAAAAAACGAGTCTCCTAGGTCAATTTTAACGGATTTTAGCGCAAAAAACGCTAAAATTTTACATTTTTTAAAAGTTGTCCAAACTTGTCATATGAGTACTCAAATCTACTTGAAATTTTGCGTAGATTACGAATCTTAAATAAAAAATAGGGGTTCTCATTTGAAATAACGAAGTTAGGTTGTGTCTGGGACACCCTGTATATCCAGGCGGATTTTAAACTACACCATCAAATTCTTTGATTTAAATTAAGGGGGGTTTACATTTAACTTTTTTTCGTAAAACCACTTTTTAACGCTCTCCCAGACGCTTGCCATGTGTTTCCGGACACCCTGTATACCGATCTCAACTTTGTCTGTGGTGCCTGCCGGCCGTAGCATTTTTTTCCGGAACACTTTACGGCCACAGTTTTCATCCGATTTTCACCAAATTTTCACACTTTCTTTAGCCGATGAAGAAGAAACTAACGAGGGCGATTTTTGAATTTCGAAAAAATGGCGGAGATATGTCTGTTTGAAATTTTAAAAAATTCGCTTAGGACCGTTGGTCCAATTTTCACCATTTACTCCTTATATTTTTACGAATTTTTGGTGTAAAAAAATTGCCGCTTTTTAATAATTATTTTTTTTTTAGTAGGGAGAAATTTCATACTTCTACCCATTACGAGAGGTACATCCGTAGGCCAAAGAGCCCATTATTTCTACCTTGACATTTAAAAAAATTTTCGAAAAAAACTTCCCCCTCCCTTATACTCTCCCTCCTTATACTTCCCCTCCCTTATACTTCCCCCTCCTTTATACTGTCCCTCCCTTCCTCATACTTTCGTTCCCTCATACTTCCCCCATCCTATATTGTTACTTCTCTTTAAGGAAGTTTTCGTTGGAAGCTCTTCAAACAGTTCCTTTTTTTAGCTACAGGTTTTAGGCTTTTTACTCTATTTTTCTTCAGGCCATTCAAGGATCAAAAACATTAACGAAATGACAGCTCATCGAACCTGATAAGGTAAAAAAGGCTGAAAAAATGTAGCTAAAAAATTGTAAAAAAAGGAAACGTCCTAGCTCATTTACCAAACCATACCATGTTTCTTCATTGACGACGTGATGTTCTTTTGGAACCTCAAACCCACCATAATTAGAATATAGCGAGGTTTCATAGGCTCCCATATTGGAAAATTCAAGCCATTCGCCGACTTGCATTTCAGGGAGAAGGCATTCCTTAGTTATTAGATCCACGCTTTCGCACGTCTGGCCCCAAACGCTACTTTTTTTCCACTCTCCTTTCCTCTGTTCCTTCAAAATTTAAATTAAGGCAAGGAACAATGTATAATTACTTGGAATGGCTTAGGAAATTTTAAAGCTTTCATCGTAATGGTGCGCCTGAAAGCTCCATAAACCCCGTCGTTGACGTAGTATTCGTTATGTTCCTCTTCTTCTTTGAGTCCAATGATTGAAGTAAAAAACGTGACAGCCTCACACACGAAGTATCTCCCGGGCTCAGCCATTACTCTAATTCCCGTTAAAGTATCCCTTTCTTCGTCCAAAGCTTCGTTGATTAATTTGCAAATCTGAAATCATTTTAATTTGGTTCGATTGATTGTCAAAGAGAGATCAACTTCAATCTAGAAAGAAGTGAATGGAAGAAGAAGAAATGAGTAGAGGATGGTCCACATACTTGTGCAAATATTTCTGGATCATCTCCAGGAAATCCTCCGCCAATGTCAAGCAATGAGAGGTTTACTCCGCTTAGTTTACAATCTCTTATTATTTCGCATGCGGTGTGTATTGCTTTAGCGTACGCTCCGGTTTCGCGACAATCACTTCCAAGGTGGAAAGAGATCCCTATAACTTCGAGGCTTCGATCCAGCGCTGCCTGTACAAGTTCCATCGCCAATTCAGGATCGCAGCCGAATTTCTCACCATATGAAACTGTAACGTCCAATGCATCGTTCTTGATTCTCAAAACTAATCTGAAAAGCACAAACTTTACGAAATTTTTTTGTATGAAACTTACTTTGCCTGAGGGAAATATTCTTTGATCTTGTCCAATTCGAAAATATTGTCGAATGTCATCATGCGGACACCATGTTTCGCTGCGTATTTCAAATGACCGTAATCTTTTGTTGGGTTAGCGTAAATTATTCTGTCGGGCCCTATTCCCAACGACAGAATATTGCCGATTTCTGACTGCAAAAAAATGTAAACAGAATTATTAAGAGCTATTGATGCTAGCCAGTTGGTAAGGCCATTCATTTGGAGTTGGCACTGAAAGGATCGCCATGGCAATCAGGAGCTCCCGCCTGGGCTCAGCCCCTCCCCCCATTGTATCAGCATAGGCTAACACAAAGAAAAATAATATCCACAATAGGAAGAAGGCCTCTTCCTGAGAGTCAATTAAAATAGAAGAGAAGATGAAAAGATAGTAAAATAGTCCAACTAATGAGGTCAATTAGGCCGAAACCGGTCGTGGAATATCCGTTTCTTTTATTCTCTCTCCCTCATTTGATATTTTTCAATATTAAGGGCCATCATACCGCCCTAGCATTTTGTTTCGAAAACAAGAGATTCGCCCCTAAAATTACTTTCCTATATTTGAGCACTAAAAATCGTCGGAAAATCGTTATTTTGGAAATGCCTATACGGTCTTGGGAGCAGTTTTTCCGAAAAAGTTTTTAAACCCTCCGTTTCTTTCTCTAAACCAGCCGAATCTTTGTAAAAGGATTACGACGAAACTATTCATCGGATTTTCTTATATAATATATTTTTGGAAAGAGCTCTTCAAAGCCTACAAAATGGCTGACGGTTTTTTTGGAAAAAATTTGTTAGTCGAAAAATAAAATTTCTATTTTCCAAAGGAAAACTTTTTCGGAAAAACTGCTCCCAAGACCGTATAGGCATTTCCAAAATAAGGAGAATGAGCTTTTGTAAAAAATTTTCCGACGATTTTTAGTGCTCAAATATAGGAAAGTAGTTTCAGGCATCTTCCCTCTCAGTCTAACACTCGGTTGAATTTTGTGGTCGGATCCGCCTTAAATTTATTATTCCTATTTAGTAATTGACAAAAATGACTAATGAACATAATACCTTCGATGCGCAATCAAACCCACAACCAAGGGCCGCCAACGGCACTGTTGACGAATTAAAACATTTGACAGCTAAAAAAAAAAGAGATAGATTGTCAACGTACAACATTTTTCCCCCCTTAACACTAAGTAAAGCCCCTTTTATCTACTAAGTATTTCCGAACTTATAGTTTATTTTCCTAATTTAAGAATTTTACCGTAAAAAGGAGTTATTGTAGGTAGATTTTTTCTCCATTCAATGTATTTATCTACTATAGAAGTGAAATTAACCACAAGGAATGCATCTTCCTGTGAAAAATCAAGTGTTAAAAATTATTTTCGTTAATAAGATGCTTAAAAAAATAAAAAAAATAAAATAAAATGCAGAAAAATTTTGGCCCGTTTTAGACAGACGAGACTTCTCTCGAAGAATCTTAGCTCTTTAGAGGGGCTTCCAAGAAGATTTTTTCGCTCCTCGCCTTCCTCCTTCACCTCTCACCTTCAGCCGTTACTCAGGTGCGATCGACTTACGTCTTCTCCGTGTGAATCGGGCAAATGCATCTCCCAAGGCACCTACATTTTTCAAAAGGGGAAAAAAATAACCTGAGATTCCATGATTTTGGCGATATATTCCTTCGTTTCTGACTCTGATTTGAAGATATTGACTCCGAATTTTGTTCTCATTTTAATTTTGTTTTTTATAACTGAAAAAGAGACGTTACCTGTTACGTGAGAGTGTAAAAAGTGGGCATTTTTAAAATTGAAACTAAGAGTATTTTTATTTTTGATAAAAATTAAATTATGTTATTCGATTAGCTTCATTTGTACACACATGAATTACCTTATTATCGTATAATTTTTCAACTTAAAACAATTTACACTTATCTACAGAAAATTAATAAGAAAATGGAAAAAAATTCACATTCTTTTCAACTTCCTAACCTCGACGTCGGGTTTTTGGGGAAGGGTCTTCCAGACCCCGGAGGGTCAATTCGAATATTGATCTTTACCGATCTCAACTTTGTCTGAGGTGCCGGCCGGCCGTCCGTAGCATTTTTCCGGAACACTTTACGGCCACAGTTTTTAACCGATTTTCACCAAACTTTCACAAAATCTTCCTCAGTCGGAGAACAAGAATGTAAAGAGGGCGATTTTTGAATTTCGAAAAAATGGCGGAGATATGTCTGTTGGAAATTTTAAAAAATTCGCAATTGCCACTTTTTAATTATTATTATTTTTAGTAGGGAGAAATTTCATACTTCTACCCATTACGAGAGGCACATCCGTAGGCCAAAGAGCCCATTATTTCTACATTGACACTTTTCAAAAATTAAAAAAAGAACTTATAAAATTTTTCAAACAAAAAAACTTAGAAAATTTTTAGACTAAAAAGAAAACTCGCAAAATTTTTCCAAAAAAAAAAAGAAGAAGAAGAACTCGGAAAATTTTTCGAAAATAAACTCCCCCCCTCCCTTATACTTCCCCTCCCTTATACTTCCCCTTCCTTATACTTCCCCTTCCTTATACTTCCCCTCCCTTATACTTCCTCCTCCTTTATACATTCCCTCCGTTCCTTATAATTTCGTTCCCTTATACTTCCCCCTCCCTCCGTTATACTTCCCCTCCCAAAAATAAATTGTTTTGAGTGTCTAAAAAAATAGTTAAAATATGTAAACAAAAACAAAGGTAAGACAAAAATTAGGTAAAAAATAGTAAAATGTTTCCTGGAAAATTTTATTCACTTTTTACATTTTACAATAGCAAAGCGGAAATCTATCAAACGTCCGACTTTTGAGGCTGTAGAAAAAAATCCCTTATTTGTGACCTAAAAAATAAATTAATTAAATAGATCCATTCTAAACTACAGTTTCATGGATTCCGACGCTTGCGCACTTCATCTGTCAGCTAAGCAGGGTGAAAGTTTGAAATGAACGCATGCGTATTAATCCCAAGCAAGTCCTGTTGAAACAGACCAAATAAAAAGTGGAAGCTTGAAAGTTTACCAGAGTTCTTCACTGACGACGTAGTGTTCCTTCGGCAGTTCGAACCCATGAAAAGTCATCGCAAGGGGAATGGAGTAGGCACCCATATCGGTAAATTCAAGCCACTCTCCCACATTCATTTCAGGGAGTAGGCAACTCTTTAATACAAGATCAAGGTTTTTGTACGTTTGGCCCCATATTCGGCTCCTTCTCAACGTCCCCTGTCTCACCGCCTGTAAGAATCTGGATGAGCGTAAGTCGTGAAGATTTTTCTTACTTGGAAAGGTGTAGGAATCCTCAATAAATCTTCCGTCACGACGCAATTAAACGCTCCATATATCCCATCGTTGACGTAATATTGGATTTCCTCTTCTTCTTTTTTAAGTCCATTGATGGAAGTATAAAGAGTAAGAGCGTCGTACACCATATATCTCCCGGGCTCTGCTATTATTCTCATTCCTGCCAAAGTATCCTTTTCTTCCTCCAGAGCTTCGTTGATTAATTTACATATCTGAAATTGACATATTTAGGTAGTCTGAGACTCCAAGCAGTTCGTACTTGGGCGAATTGGGTGGAGTCGTCACCGGAAAATCCTCCACCGATGTCAAGCAATGAGAGATTCACGTTGTTCTTTTTGCACTCCCTTATTAATTTACTTGCGATATGGATTGCTCTAGCGTACGCTCCGATTTCCCGACATCCAGTCCCAACGTGGAATGAAATCCCGACGATTTCAAGATTTCGATCTAAAGCTGCCTGAACAAGTTCCATCCCGAATTCAGGATCGCAGCCGAATTTCGGACCAAGGGAAACCGAAACGTCCAACGCATCGGCCCTTATCCTCAAAACAACCCTAAAAGTGCATTAATATAACCTATCTTCTTAGTTGACCTATACCAACTTCGCCTGGGGAAAATGTTCTTTGATCTTGTCCAATTCGAAAACGCTGTCGTACGTCATCTTGTGGACACCATGTTTCGCTGCGTATTTCAAATGACTTAAACCTTTTGCAGGATTGGCGTAAATTATTTTATCCGGACTTACTCCTACCGATAAAACTTTGCTGATTTCTGACTGCAAGTAGCAAAAAAAAATTGCATTAGCAAAACAACAAACCGAAGGGTAAAAAAAGTGAGGTTTCAATTCAACCTGACTCAAAATTTGGATCATTTTAACAGTTTCATTTTTAATAATAAAATTATATTTAAAAAAATACCTTCGACGCGCAATCGAAACTACATCCAATGGCCGCCAATGCTTTTACCACCACCAACGAATGATTGCATTTTACAGCTAGAAACAAATCGGAATATTAGTAACCCATTTTAAAAATTTAAAAACATTTGGGTCCAGGCTTATACTTTACAAAAGAGCAGTAAAAAAAAATATTTTCTTGCGAAAAAATCGGGATAGGTTTCTAGTCATATTATTACATACTGAGCGCTTCCTCGTTCAGCGCCTACGATTTTATTGGCTGTTTTGAGTCCTATTTCAGCGCCCTAGGGTTAATGATGAGCCCTTCTCAGTGAGTAAGAAGAAGAAGAAGAAGAAGAAGAGTATGGTAAGGATTTTTATAGTTCTATTTCTCGGTTCCCAGATGACTGATCAAATTAGAATTTGGTACAAATCTTCTCCATAGAGATATGAATGAATCCAGAGAATTTCATGTTGATCGATCAACAGGGAGCGCTGATCCATTTATATTCAGGAAGGCACAGCCTCTCCTAGTGACTTAAAATTTTGCCCAGAGCTTCAGAGATATGGCACGTTTTCAACCTTCGAAGGCAGAAGACCAATGCATTGCGATGTTATACTTCTTGGCGTGATGAAAAAAAAAAAACTTGGAAGTGTAAAAGGGCGCTGAACTGGGATTGCCAAAATTGGGAGCCGCTAAATCGCTTTATGTCAAATGAATCCAAAATTAATGATGTACTCTTTTACTCTACCGTAAAAAGGAGTTATCGTCGGTAGATTTGTTGTCCATTCTTTATACTTAGCTGCTAATGCATTAAAATTGACTATGTAGAATGCATCGTCCTGCAACAAAAAATTTAAAAATCAAGCGATTTTTTTATGGAAAATAAATAGGTACGCAGGTAAGCGTGGTAGGTATTGAGCGTTGATTACGCAATACCTCCTGATAATAATTACGATGAAAATTGATCCTATCGTGTGTTCAGTACTACGCAAGTCATCGATGATGTTATGCAAATGTCAGAACCCCGACAAAAAACGAGGAGGGTATCACAATAACTTCTTTAAGGAAGTTAAAAAAATCTTTAAGGAATAAACATAAAAACTTCTTTAAGGAAGTTTAAAAATTCGTTTTTACCTAGCGCTAATAAGAAATTAGTTTTGATTTTTGTTTTTGTTTTTTGCCTATAGGATGTTTATTAATATTAATTAATTATTATTATTATTTTATTGTTAGGCAGGTATAGAGGTTAGAAAAGATGTTATTCTTTCATTTTTTTTTGCATTTATTTCTTACGACTATTTTCAATGTTTGACATCCTCTTAAGGTGAGTTATTACTTATTAAGTTTTATGTATGTAGTTATAAAATTAGATAAGAGACTTTTTTTGTTAAATATTCATATTTTGATGAGATGAAATGACTCATTCTTTTGCATTACTAAATACTTTTGAATGACTAGCTTTTTTTGCATAGTGATTTCATCTCATCGAAATGTGTATAATTAAACATTTATTTTAAAAAAAAATGAAGAGAAAAAACGTCTTTCACCTAATATTATATAGAAAACTTTATTACTCACCTGATGAGGATTTCGATCATTGAAACTATTCATGAGAAAGAAATGCAAAAAAAAAGAGAAGAAAAAAAATCCTTTTAACAACTTTTTTCCTGCCTAACAATAAAAATAAATAAATAAAAAACAGTTCAAAAATTAGTCTACCATCCAAAAAGTCTTGGGCACCCTCATAAATCCGCTCATGAGTGTAAGTAAAAATGAAATAATGAATTTGTTGCCCTTATGACCAAAAAATATCATCGATTTCATTGTGATTGCCAGATGAACACACGATTTACAATATTTAATTAATAGTAAAGTTTAGGATAAAAGCTACCTTAACCTGTTTTCATACCACAAAAGTATTTCCAAAAAAATCTTTAAAAAATAACCTGGGATTCCATAATTTTGGCGATATATTCCTTCTTTTCTGAATCGGATTTGAAAATATTAACACCGCCTTCCGTTCTCATATTTGGTTATTTTTATTTCTCTTTCTGTAAAATAAAATAACAAAACTGTAATAATTGGAATAACAACTTTTAGCTCAAGGAGAAACTCTTGCTATATTTTAGACCCCTTTTGCCGGAAAGTATTCATAATTTCTTTTAAGATTATTGAGTTATCAATATAAAGAAATGTTTTTCCTAAGCTCAGATTGTTTTAAGTAGGAAAAGGCGACTTAAAAATCAAAGAGTAGATTTGTTGAAAAACGTAACTTACTTGTTCTGGATATACTCGTACGAAGCCCTCAGGATAAATGTGCGATGATTTAACGTTTGCTCAAAGCTTGGTAATCTTAATTCTTATAAATCCCTTAATCTCATTCCTTATCAAACAATGGAAATAAACTTATTAAAAAATAAAAGGTTTGTTTACTGTGGATCTAAAAAAAATTTTTTTTTTGAAGTCATCTTTTCCGGAGTGTGATTGTTTACCTACTATTTTAAGATAATTATACGACAATGCTATTTACATACTCTTAAGTGTAAACGAGCTCATAAAACGTGTCTGAAGTATTCCTTTGAATGAAGCTTTTTTTCGGATGAAAAAATTTGAGTATTAAATAAAGCGGTGAACGATAAGTTCGGAAGAAATTGACAGGGGAAGAAAATATTCCTTACGAAATCTAGGAACGCGGTATCGTTCCGCCCAGCCAATCAAAAGGGTGTATTGCAGTTCCACGCGATTCTCGAAAAAGAGATTAGTTCTATATAACAGTTGCGCGCGGGAATGGCATTATTTGTATATGACAGTTCCGCTCGAAGAGACTACGTCATCAACAATTGGATGAAAGTAAATATTTTTTTCTAGCATTATTCATATTATGATCTATCGATTTAAAATGTATCTAATATCTGATTTTACCACACCTAAGTTTTTGTATTTTTTTTCTCCCAAAATAATAAATTATTTGTCGTTCATTTGTTTTTATTCATTAAAATTGATCCCTTCAACCTTAATGTCGCAAGTTGTCCGAAATAAGTGTTTGCGAGTTGTTGGAAAAGTGGCCAAAAAAGGGTGTTTTTTGAACGGCTGTAAAATTTTGACTACTGGACTGAAATCAAAAACTTTTATATCGACGCAGAATTCAATCTTCTTTAATTAACTATAGAGTGGTATAGTCTGTAGGGCTGAGTGTTTTCTAGATATTTGCAAAAAACTGAAAAATGTCTGAAAATTTCAAGCTATTTTAGCTGTACAAACTCAGATAACACTCATTTAGGGCCATTTGAAGATAATTATTTAAACTACAAAAAGATGTGATATCGCTATCAAAAACACCCCGCGAAAACCCTTCTACAGCAGCCAGAAAAAGTTAAGATATCAACTTCAACTCCAGTTTTCATAGCTCCCCTTGGCGGCGTCCCGAAATGCTTTTTAGGAATAACACAGATTTTAGGAATGTTTACAATACCTAGGGAGGAAGCTCGACGAAGATACTTTTTTGATTTTGGCTTCTCCACGGGTAAAATAGTAGATTTAACTTTATGAAATAATTTTATTTCGGTTTCGGCGAAAATCGACATCCTCCGCAATTTAAACTACAAATTGATGTACATTAGTTTTTAGTAAACATCAAAAAAGTATTTAAAAACTCGTAAAAAGTAATAAATTCGCGACGCCGCCAAGGGGAGCTTTGAAAACGGGAGCTTGAAGTTGATATCTTAACTTTTTCTGGCTGCTGTAGATGGGTTTTTGCGAGGTGGGGTGTTTTTGATAGCGATTCGATTTTTGCCTAAGAACATCCCCACGCACTCAGCAGTTGAATAGAATTTTTTAAAAATGCGTTTGTATCGAATTGAAAAGAGGAGATTTAAAAAATAGTGGGACTTGGTCCTTTTTGTACTCCGCGCCGTCCGCAGCCTCTACGGTTAAAAACGTTGCACTTAAAAGGACGAACAGAAGAGTCGGCTAGTTAAAAAGAAAAGGCGGAGGATATCGTCCTCTTACAGTATTGGTACCTAACCACAAAAGAGCACCTTCAAAATCCTCTTTCAACCCACACCTTTAATCCTCTTCGCCATTATCGCCGTTTCTTTATTACTAAGTGCTTTTTCCCACCCATTTGAAAATCTACGGGGTACCTTCGTCGGGTTTTTTTATGTGTTGAAAAAAATCAAAAAGACATGGACGAAAATTCGGATCATCTATACGCATCAGTAAGTTAATAAACACAATACGTGGATTTCTCACGATTGCAACAAAGAGTCTATCTTTATTCTAAAGAAAAAAACAAAATCCCACATTTTTTATTGTAAAAAAAAAATAGGTAAACCCTTTTTCCCCCGTCCTCTTTTAGAGATGTTGGCAAAGACAGTAACCTCATCATAGGTAAATAAAAATATGAATTTTTTTTACTTTTAGAACTATTTACGCACCAAAATTAAATACTTATTTGAGAGCTTCCAATGAAAACTTCCTTTAAGAGAAGGAAAATATAGGAGGGGGAAGTATTAAGGAGGGGGAATTACTAAGAGGGAAGTAATAAGAAGGGGAAGTATTAAGGGGGAGTATTAAGGAGGGGGAGTATTTAGGAGGGGAAATAATAATTTTAACATTTAGACAAACTTTTTTTCATTTTAAGGTAGAAATAATGGGCTCTTTGCCCTAGGGATGTGCCTCTCGTAACGGGTGGAAGTATGAAATTTCTCCCTCCTTAAAAAAGAAAAATGTTTTAACAATTTCAATCGTGCATATCTCCGCCATTTTTTCGAAATTCAAACATCGCAGACGATTTTTTCTTGTTCAACTTTGCAGGAAGGCTGTGTGAAAATTTGGTGAAAATCGGTTAAAAACTGTGGCCGTAAAGTGTTCCGGAAAAAATGCTACGGCCGGACGGAACTAGAGACAAAGTCGAGACCGGTAAAGATAAATATTCAATTTGATCCTCCGGGGTCTGGAAGACCCTTCCCCATAAACTTGAAGGGTATCACAATAACTTCTTTAAGGAAGTTAATTTTCAAACCACATGTCAATTTCAATACCCTTTGAAATTAAAATGTTTTTGGAATTTCGTATATTCTCCAAACTGAATGCGTTGAAAGAACTGAAAGTCTTAAATTCCAAGTTATTTTGTTAAAATAAAAAATTATAAATCTTCAGGGTGAAGACGGAGGCCCTTCTCGTTCGGAGAATGGGTTCGAGTCAACGCCGACAGAGTGCTCTACATGCTTAAAATCTACACAGACTGAAAGCAGCCAAGCTGCCCATACAATTTATTCATACGGTAAGTAGTAAGTACAAACGGAAAATTCAGAAAATTGAAAAAAAAAAACGCAATTAAAAAATTGTCTTTCCACTAAATAAGTAAAACAAATTTTATTTAAATAAACAAACAAGAGAAATTTTATTCCCAGAACAATAATTATTATAAAGATATTGAACAAAGATAAACAATAATTTAAAATAATAAAACATGAAAGACGGAAAAGACATTTTTTTGGTGAAGTTGATTTTCAATGTTTTTATTTCAATTTTTCGTTTTCATGTGGGTGATCGAAGATTCGTTTTCAAAAGTGGGATTTAAGGAATCCTTTTGGGACCCTTTAGTCTTGATCGATCATAAATCATAACAATGCCTTGGAGACAGTCCGTGAGTCGCCAACCGCCATTTCCTCCGGAAACCTCACGGCCATAATTTCGGTCCGAGTTTTACCAAAAGGTAATAAATACTCTCTTAAGGTGACCAGATGAAAATGAAGAAGAGGTATCAAGAGCGAGAGTTCTTCGTAGGCTAAAGACTAAAAATCGTTCCAGAAACCTTGTTTTTCTACCAGAGGAAAAATGATTTTACACGCATATCTCCTGCAAAGGGCTTTTGTAGACCAGAGAATCGAGGAAAACGGCCCAAAACTAGCTCGGTTTTTGCTAAAACGTACGGTTTTGTCGCTGCTCCCTAGCTTCACTCCGTGGGTGCGTTTAAAAAAGGATGGTGGCCCAAAGATTTTTTTGGCTGCCTCCTAAGAAAACGTGGGATCACAGAACAACAATAACAATAAGTGTTATTGTTGTTCTGTGGTGGGATCTTATTTTTTCAACACTACTTTTTACGGTAATGGAATGAAGATGGAACTATCTCAAAAGTAAGAATTAAATGACAATACTGCAGATCTCTTTATGTAATATTGATAAAGCTGGTTATTAATCATACTTGTGTCCTCATAGCTTACAACGAAAAGACTTAATTTTTATGGCACAATTATGGAGTAGGTACATAATTTTTTAACTCGAATTACCCAACAGAAACCATTTGAGGCTTTTAATTAAAGTTCATAGTCTTGCTTTAATCCTTTGCCTTTAAACTCCAAGTTGAAAAACCGGCTTTTAAATCGATTAAACCTTTCCCCTTTATGACAGAAAGCGAAAAGACCCTCAGAAGGACCCTCTACATGGAACCTTCTAACTTGAAATGTCACATTTTCGAATTTCAAATGTTAAAAATTATTCATATGGTTGGGTTTTAAACTTAAAAACTTTCAGAACAAAATAAGTAATCAAGTAATGCAAACTCAAAATTTTTCATTTCAAATTCCGAAACAGTGGACACCACAAACAAGCACATAGAAAGAGGATCCACGGAAAATTTTGCCATAGAAAAAAAGATTCATTGGCATCGATCATTCTTGGAGTTATGTACCTATATTTTTCGGATTTTTTTTATTCATAAAGCCTTCATTTTTTGACATCTGAACTTCCGATATCTCCCTCGAAATTCTGGGAAGTTACAAAGTCATGGTAAATCAGGAAAAAAATGCTTTTGGAGTGCCGAATAGCTTTTTTTTAAGAATAATTTTTTTTCATGATAAAATTTTTTTCGAGTGTACGTATAAATATGAAGATGGTTTAAAGATGGCATAACTGATAATGTGTATTCGTTGAAACAGATCAATTTGAGTTAAGGTAAATATGTAAGGTTAGGGTTCGACGAAGGGGAGGAGGGTTGAGTAGATCTCTGTTAGGGGTAGGGGATGTTGTTGATGGTGGGGCGGGAGGTACGCCCCGCCTATCGCCACTCCCAGTAACAATCATGAAAATTCCAGTCAGCTTTCGGAGCTGCCCGAGGTTAGGAAGGTCCGAAGGGTGCCGGGCGAATAACTCTCGAAAACAATTTTGACGACATTTCGGAAAAAGGCGAGGAAAGAAAAAGAGAAAAAGGGGAAAGCTCCTCGGGTGGCTTTTAAGAACTCGAAGCCGCTCTTCTCACCTCACCTGGCCGACCTTTCGAATTACATTTTGAGGGAGAAGTTTTTTTTCGGTTTTCCTGTGTTTCGAACCGGTTCGTTTTTTTTTGATGTTTGTGAATCTTGTGAAAAACCGACGGGGATATTTTATTGGAGCATTTCAAGGTAATTTTTTTCCTCCAATTTATTAAAATATTCCTCATTAAAAAAATTATATTTAAATCTCTACTGTGCTTTTCCAATTGCAGTTTAGAACACAGTCATATTTACATTTTTTTCGCAATTAAAAAAAAATTAGGCATAATAATATAAGGGCAAATGCTTATTTTTCGATTTTAAAGTAAAGTTTTCCTCAAGGTATATAATTTTCACCCTCGTTTTTTATAATGAACTTTTTATTTGTTTCTCTCTAAAATTGGAGAGAAATTAATTAAAAAAAGAGGAAAGGAAAATGTAGAGTCCTTAAATTTAGTATTTTAAGAGATGGGACCGGTAGGGGTGGGCGGTTAACGTGTTTCTCTGTAATTGAAGTGTAGGTAGGTCTGATTAATGCCGAGTCAAACGTTGTCGCTCATTAAGAGTCCGAGCCCTTTTGCTAAAACACCATGGAAAAAAGGGAAGCCTTACCTATAGGGCTAAATCCATAACCTTTCTTTTCGTCAAAAAAAAATTCTTTTCATCATAACTGAATTTTAATTGCGAGCTTTTTCATTCCGTTTCCCTCTTCCAACTTTTTGATCTCACGATTGATTTTCTAGACGGGCTACCCGTCTTTCTGACGTGTTGATATTCTCGTTTTGAATGTTAAATAATTTTTCGATTCGTGTCTTAAGCGGAAAGAAGTAAATTAATACAATAAGAGAGTTGTGAGTGACAGGACTGGCCCTATCGGAGCCATCTCGCCTTCTTTCATCTTAGCCGCACAACTCTCTCATTATACAAACATTATCCCTTTATGTCCACTTTTCTGATACTTATTAAAAAAAAAAGGCTCCGCACCCGGTTTGAATCCTTAGATTATGCAACGCGCTTGTTTTTAACCAAGAGCACGTTTTTCAATGTTTAAAATTTTTATGTCAATTTTTATTCTGAGTACAACGGGAGAACGATTTTTATTGCCCCGTTTACCTTCCTGTTTAATGCACGCACGTAGATTTTTCATTTCACATGTGCGTAAAAATTTAATTATAATTTTTTTTTAATTTACCGACTTCCATATATTGAAATCGTGGATAAAAGTTAATGAATGTTCACTTCCTTAAAGAATTTATTGTTTTACCCTCTCTTGTCGAGTTTTTGAGGAAGGGTCTTCCACCGTAGGGTCGAACTATGTGTCTGATCTCAACTTTGTCTGTTGTTCCGGCCGGCCGTAGCATTTTTTTCCCGAGACTCTTCCCGCCCACAGTTTTCAACCGATTTCCACGAAATTTTCACACGATCCTCCTAAATGGTCGAACAAGATAATATCTATTTTTGAATTTTGAAAAATGACGGGGATACGTCTGTTTAAAAAATGCTCTTCGGCCAAATACCATTGGTCCGATTTTATCCAAATTTTCACTGTACGAAAATAGTCAGATTTGTGAGATTTTTACAAGATCGTGGCTGGCATCCTTCCGCCACTTGGAATATGTTTAATAAAACATAAAAATATACTTCCCTCTTCTTTAAAGTTTACCCTCGTATACTAATCCTTCTTTTTGAAGGAGTTGCTCAACTTCAGAATAGTATTTTTTTACTTTTTCAGTGAGAAGTTATTTTGATACTCCTGCAGGTTTTTGGTCCCATGTCCCATTGGGTTGAAACGTGGTGTGCCTGCCAGCTGTCCGTCGACATTTTATCCTTCACGATTTTCATCGAATCCGAAAATGAAAAAGTGGCAACTTTAATCTTTTTTGGGGATTACGAAGTTCATGTGTTGTCTGATAGTTTCCTGACGCGAAAGCCGCCGCTGCGCTACTGCTTCTGATTATACAAAAATTTGCGATAAGTAGTAATTTTGAAAGCGATTGGTTGATAATTGTTTGGTATGAGCCTTTGAGTGAAAATCAATTTTCAATTCGTTTTTTTAAAATTGAAATTCTATATTTGAAATCGTGGTTGAAAAAAAATCTTTAAAAAAAACTCGGATGATTGGGAAGGAAAAGGGAAAGGTTTTTGATTTTCGTTTTAGGTAAAACTCCTTTAGAATCTTCTTTGATGTATTTTCAGAGGAAAAGTAACTAGTCGAGTCTCGTTCAATTTCGAAAAGCAATTCAATCCGCCTTTTCCCGCTCCGTTCGTTCATCCAATCAGCGTGAAATCCCGGGATTTCCGACTCATTTTTCACCCGCCGCCGCTCGCGGCCTTCTGAATAGATATTTTTTTTATTATTTATCTTTTCAATTTTTATTTTTGATAAAATATTAATAATATATTTAATTATTTATTTGGAATTCGCATGTACTAAGATATAACACTAGGGGAAAAATTTTTGAGCCCCAAATTTTCAGATTTCCATATTTTTGCGTTTGCGACGCTCACTTTTCCTAGTGCTTTACAATCTATTTTTTTAAATTTTATTTTTGGTATTTTATTATTACTTTTTATATCGTCCAGGTACATGGCAGGGGAAGTATAAGGGAGGGAAGTATAAGGGAAGGTAAGCATAACGGAGGGGAAGTATAACGGAGGGGGAAGTTTTATTTTTGTTCTAAGTTTTTTTTCTCAAAAATTGTCTAAGTTTTTTTTCGATCGACAGTTTGAAAAAAATTAAATGAACATTTTTATTAGAGTGGAAATCTCCACAAAATTTAATATTTCTTACCTCTATGCTCCCACAATTTTATTTTCCCCCTTTCAGTAGCAATTAATGAATAAAAATAAAATATTAGCTTTCAAAGGATATTGTATAATCGTCGAACTAGGGTTATTAAAAATGTGTCTAAAGATCTTTGGCAAAAATGATCAATTTTAGGGTCATCTCCAGTTAGACATCTCGTTTTTCAAAGTGTTTCGAGTGTCAGAAGTTGTTATGAAGCTGAATCGTTAGAAACTCATTGAATAGAGATTATTTAATAAGTAACTACATTTAGCGTGTTCATTCTGCGAAAGTAAGCCTGATTGAAACCATTGAAAAGACAATTTTGAAAAGGGGAGAACTCTGCGGATCAAAGGTGTTTCGGCTGGAGGGTTCTAAACTAATTCGTCATTTTTTTCTCCTCACTTCTTTTCACATCGCCGGGCTATTTGGCTCGTGGGAGGAGGTCGAACACGCGCCCGTCCTTTAATTTCGATCCTTCTGAATAACTAATTTCAAATGAACTAAAAAGGGGTCCAACTAATTGCATCCCACCTTTTTTTTTATATGGTTATCATTTCATCCCTCAAGATTAGACCTTATTTAATGCTCACTAGGGGGACATTAAAATACCACATACTTTTCTATTCACTTTTATTCGTTAAAATATTAATTTAAAATGGGGGAAAAGGAAAATGTTAGAAGTTGAGGGAGTCTGAAGAAAAAAAAAATTCTTAATAAACTGTAAACATTTGTTTGGGCTCGAAACAACTTGAGCGAGTGTTTTAATCAAACTCGAACGGGACCGCTGTGATTAGGAAATGAATATTTTAAAGGTAGAAAGCATTTAAAACGGAAGTTGGAAACGTAAACTTCACCCTTCCCCCCTCGCCAACCTTCGCAACCCCAAAAACGCGTTAATGTTTGAGTTTTACACGGACTCTCCGACGATCTTCAAGTTTAGCTTACTTACTTCGGGAAATTTTAAAATTTCACTTTCCTCCTCTACCTATCAAACTTTTTCAGTTATAAATGCCACCCTTGTAGAAGGTATAACATTCATCAATATCGTTAAAATTTCAATATTTAAATAAGGAATGAATTATTGATTGGTCGGTATTTTTATTGGTCCAATGAAAAATTTAAAACATACATCAAAAATTAGTTTTAGTAACCTTTTCATGTCTATTTGAGCAGACAACCAAGCCTAGTTAGTGATGCCGCCTCTGAATTTTCAACTTCCTTAAAGAAGTTATTGCGATACCCTCGACGTCGGGTTTTTGGGGAAGGGCCTTGCAGTTTTTTTTTGTCGGTTAGTTTGTAAACGCTGCCTTTTTCTACAGAATGTTGTGATTTTTCTTAAAATCTTAAAAGGTTGAGAAAACTGAGGTAATGGTTTTAAGTGAAAAGATAAAGGTTACACGCATTAAATGGACGGTGAAGGTGTAAAAGGGTTGTATCTTAAGGTATTTGGATTGGGAATTCGAACGGAAGTGGAAAGGACCGGTCGAAGAAGAGTGTCGGATATGTGTGGGTGTTTCTTAGTTGTGCTGAGTGGTGTTGGATTGATTATTGCCTTGGTGATTGGTAGCTTTGCCGTTCTGTTGCCAGGTGGCCTCCGCTCGTTCCCGTAACCATGGAAACAAACAGATCATGCGCTTTTCCTCCTTACATTTTACGTCTTTTCCCTCCCTCTCCTCAAATGAGAAGGGTGAGACGAGAAAGAGTCTGTTTCCACCTCTTCCTCCTTAGGAATCAGAATGGAAAGTCAACGCACCCTCTTTTTTCAATGATTACGTTTCACCCGCCAAGAAAATGAATCCACCAGAAATACATTCTCCTTTCTATTCATTCGATAAATAAGTATTTTCGCCAAAATCATAAAAATTTTATAACAAAATATTAAAATTTTAAAACAGCTCTAAAAATCTTCAGGGAACTTTTGGTACTTTTTTTCCATTCGCTTTTCCAGGCCTCCCTGGGTTTCCGTTATTAATGATTAATCTTTTAAAAATTTATGATTAATAAAGCGAAAAGCGAATTTCTCTGGTTGAAGTCCTCCCGAACGCGAGAGGAAATCTCGGGATAAATCAAACTGGGCGACATAAATCTTCAGCACCCTCCCCGACGACCATTACGGTAATCATCCTCCAACAAACTGCTCATACCTCATAACGTTGATTTAATACCCTTCCCGCGGCACTCGCCAGTCGCCTATGATTTATCCCTTCCAGCGTCTCTTTCGTCATATTTTTTAAAACATCGACCGCAAGTTGGCTCGTTTTCTATGCCCTTCCGGAAACCATTTTATCCCTTCTGAATTCCCTTATATTATTACGTAGGAATTAAACGTCTACTTCTTCGGTAGAACCGAGAACCTTGTGTGCTTTCCATTTTATTTTGGCTTAAACGGTTTTCCGGATTGGATTGAAGGGATGAGGGATGAATGAAGGGAAGCCATTTAATTTGGTTTTAAATCTATATGAGACCACTATTTCCCTTCCTCATCATTCTATCTAAGCGCATTTCATGTGGTGTTTCTTAATATTAGGTGTACAAAATGAAACTCAGCCACAGGGTTTTGAATTTTGTAGATTTTAGCCGAGTTTCATTTTGTACACCTGGTAGTTCATTTTTTCAAAATTTTAAACATTTTAGGCGTTAAAGTCCATCAAAAGTTGACCTTCTCCGTGTAAAAGGTTATTGAAGTATAACCATTAAGAAGGTTAATTTTTAAAGGCTTGTAAATCGTAAACCGTTACAGATATTGAAAAAATGCACTAAACAAAATCTGTTGGAAATTAATTCTCTTTAATTTTTGTTATATTCATTTTTTCTCTAGGACGCACTGTTTTCAAGATAAATTTATTTTTAAAAAAATTATTTTCAGAAAATGGTGCATCCTAGAAAAAATAATTAAGTGCAAATTTATAAAGAATTAAATTACCTACAAGTTTTATTTATTAGGTGTACAAAATGAAACTCAGCCACATGGTAAATTTGAATTTTGTAGATTTTAGCCGAGTTTCATTTTGTACACCTAATATATTGAGTTGAAAATTTTGTACTCCAAAAAATAATTTTTTTTTTTTTATAATTAGACCAAAACGATAACTTGATATTGATTGAAAATGAGTTTGTCTTTAGTGCCTTATCCAGAAAACTGGTTTAAACGATTTTTACGAATTGTTCATTTCTTTCGTGGAATTACAACTCCACTTTATTGGAAATCCTTTTTCGTAAAGTTCTCGGAAGAAGTTTTATTTTAGGATAACCTCATTTTATCGTCTAAAAATACCATTTTCACCTAACTTATGAAATCAGGACATCTGTCTAATGCAAAATGTCCATTCAAGAAATTCTTTTTTACGTGGCCTTTAGGCTTCTCTCTTAATATTATGTTTAAGAAAAGGCGGAATTTAGTATTAACGGGCTAGTTCAATTGTGCAGGTGATTGAGAGGGGTTGATGTGGGGAACTAAAACGTGGCGATGAGGGTTCGGAAATGAAGAGAATGGTGGAGGGGGGGCTCTAAAATGGCGGAGGCCACCACAAACAAAACAATGCTCGAGGGCTGAGGACTGGAATACATTTGCATGTTCATACATAGAGAGTTTATTCATATTCAAATTGGGCCGTTACTCCCTCGGTAGCGGCTTTTTGCAGAAAATCCACCTCGCGCATTTCACCCCATTTTTACCGAGTGTATTAAAATTTTTATGAGATCCACACATTTTTTTTTATAAATTAGGGTTGTTTTATTTGTTCATGTTAGTAATGGAAACTAGCTCGATAATGAGAATAGTTGGTGGAAAGTTTCTCAGATGTAATTACTACTTGAATTCCCGACGCAAGTATTTCAATATAAATCGAGAGTAGCTTTCGTCGATTCCCAAGACGGCTTCAAAATAGTTGGGTTGACTTTGGTTATTTCGCTCAATTGGTAAAACGGGAAAACAGGGCGGAAAACCTTTTGGGCGTTTGAATAAATTATCGGCTCGTGGGACGCGGGCCTCCCTCGTGTCGGACCACCCGCCTTCCCTCGAGTTATTTAGTTTAATCCCTTCGGACAGTTTCATTCGAAACCGTATTTTCCGAGTTGAAATTATAGACGCTCAATTTTCAATAAATTTTTTTGAAGTTGAACCAAAATGTTGAGCGAAACGTTTCTAGGTAACGGTGGTTCACAATGGACACCCACTTATTAAAAAACCCTTAGACTATATTGGATCCTGAGATGAAAAGAGGGGAAAAAGTGAAAAGTCGTGGACCGCATTGTTGTTATGCATGGGACGGGTGTGTTGGGGAGAGTGGATATTAGCCTTCCATTGGTTTGACAACAGTGCGGTTTTTGAGGGGAGTCGACAATAGGTCCCTCTCCTTGGCAGGTGCTATAATCTCCCTCCCCTTCTTCAAAAAAGAGACCTATTGTCCAAAACACATGCCTTCCCCATGTAGCATCTTCCTCTTATATTATTATATACCTACCCCATATCTCCTCCCCTCATATACCTACTACACGTAAACAAACAACTAAACAATCCACCCAGATTAACTGACATCTGTGAAGTTACAATTTCAATGAAGAAGTTTCAAGTATGTTTTCAGAATATGCTAATTTTTTATGCGAACTCATTTAAAAAAATGAACCAAAAGGAACAATAATTTATTCAGTTGAAATACGAACTATGCTAAATTAAAATATGCATAATTCAACACTGTTCTCCACACGGGGTCGTCTGATTACATTATGCACATTTCTTATAGTTTTAAAAAGTCTTATTCAGTTTGGCGATTAGGCCGACCGGGAAATCGCGGATGTCTTACTGGCTTTTGTGTTACATAATTAACTCCCTTAATTTTTGTTTCTCGAGAAAAAGTCACCTTTCAGATTCATCGGCGGTTTGGGATGCTTCGGCAAGTTTGGCTGTCGCGGCGGCCAACCTTTCTTCGGACCTTTCCAAGTCTTCTTCTAAAAGTTGGATACGCCTGTTGAGGGCAGCGACTTCACTTTCAGCCTAAAAAAGAAGAAAAAGTTAGTCATTTAAAATATTGACCAGCTGGGTGTGATGGATTTGACCCAAAAGTGAAGCTTGGAATTCTTAGTATTAACTGCCCAAAGAACACCTAGATATGATAGATTTGACTATAATAAAGGAAAAGTTGTTTCGCTTGATGAGAAGAGAATCGCGATGGTGTGAGGGGAAGGGCCGGGAGGAGGTCTCACTTAAACGTAACAATTCTCACGGCCATTGCCTCGCCTTATCATGGCGTCAGGGATAGCAACCGGTTTGAGCCAGGTGTGTATTAAACAAATGTCATCAAAAGTCTTTTCCCCTCCACCTCAACCGTTCAGAAAAATAATCGTTTTAATTAAAATGAAATTTTCTTCTGCGGAAAGAATTCTTCGGGTTTGCGGCTCTAACTTTAGTTCGTTTATTAATGGTGTAGGTTTAATTAAAGGCTTAAACTGAATAGGAATTTGTAAATGGTTTGCAGTCGGCTAGAGTTGTGTATGCGGATTGAAGGTGCAAGGGAGATAGTTTAACGATCTAATAAGCGCACAATCGGGATAGTTCTGCTCCAATTAGACCGTTCCTGTGCAACGGTATTAATCACGAATGAATTGTAGCTTAGACACGTTAGAGACACAATCTGTTTGATATCAAGGTAAATTCAGTGTAAACATCGGAGAGGACACTTTTGTAATAAAGCGCCACTTGGGCGTTCGAGTGATAGCGCGGGGGTGCGATGACGACACCAAAGAGGGGCTCAACTTGTTATAATTATAACGCGGACACGTGATCTCCTTTGATTGTTCGGGTGTGAATAGGGATCGGAATAGGGTATTGAGTTCCTTTTTGGGCCTTTTTACTCCCAGGGTGGGGGCACGTGACCCGAAAGAGAGGCGCGGTCCAATGTCACAATTTCAATTGATTGACACGTCTAATTGCCTCCGTCCTCTATATTTGTACACTTACTCACCCCTCTCGAATACACTGTATTTAACACTAGTAACCCTCTAAGTAGTTTTATTCCTATCTCTTTTTAAACGATTCCTATTTTACCCTAGTTTTTAGATTCCATTTTAAGTACTGTCATCTCCCAATAAAAGGACACATTGTTCATCGAATTCTAGGCTCTTCAAGCATATGAGACTGGAGTAGCAACCATGAGGCAGTCGAAAAATGCTTTTGCAAGTTTTACATTTTAGTGTACATAGGGTGCACTCATCTCCTATTCTCCTCTAGCTGTGATTTTAATCCTCTTCTTGAAGCAATCCTCGAGCGCACCAGACCGCGAGCTCTTTTTTTGATATATTTGGTTGAAAGATACCTCCCTAGAGGCCGTGAAATCTAAGTCGAATAGGAGAAATGGATAGTCTACAGAACGAAAGAATGGCGCTAGTACTAGCCGTACCACGAACCTTCCACCCAGCATCCTCCCAACCTGCGGAAAATATCGCACACGAAAGGGAACATCTCAAAAAATGCGTTTTTCAGAATTTACTTTGTATAACGCTCTGTAGAGTTCGTCTCTGTTTGTCGAATGCCAAAGTCACTTGTGCTTTTAGTCAGCGGAACTAACATAGCACTCTACAGCAGTATCAGTGTCCTTATTCAATCGCCAAAGGAGTGGCGATGATGTTTAAGAGAAAGCAGTCCATTGAGATGTGCCCCTTTTATTCTACATGTGCGATATGGCAGCGATTCGTTCTGTGGGGATTTATTGAAACATTTCTCAATGAAATAATAGCTTTATTCCAACTGCAGTTTGAAACTGGTTTCAAACTTCTGGAGCATGCGCAGAAGGATTTGCACGTCTTATTTTACGCCAGATGACTTCAGATTTGACGGGCAGACGATTTGAACGACGTCAAATCTGACGTCCAAATCCTTCTGTGCTACTACTGGTACAAAGCTAACATGAAATATTTCGCGAAACTGTAATTTTTTCTCTTCTTATTGGGGATTTTAATGAAACAATATAAGCCTGTTATGAAGAATAATGAGGTTGGGGGATGTGTTTGCTTTGGATGATTGACACAACAAATAATTGTCCCTTTTGACAAGTAGCCGGGAACTCCCTCCCTATTTGCCCTCTTAAAACGCCACTTAGCTTTATCATATTTACTGTTTGCCAGCTGACTCTTAGAAACCGGGGGACTAAACCTAAGCATTGACATTGTTATCGGACTCAATACTGCATTGGATTCGAAAATAAGCTTTATCTCCCTCCCCCCAGACTAATCATTTTAGTTTTGATAACCGACACGTGTTCCGTCTCTTGCTAGGTGCATTTTCATCTGGAGAGAACACCAAAGAACTTTCGTTTTTCGAATTGCTGGCGGATTTTCGGGTTACCCTATTGAAGATATTTAAATTTTAAGACAATTGCCGTCGTTATAAGGTTTTTTGAGTTTATTATGTGGTGGTTGGATGGGGGTGGAGAAAAGCGGCTCGACACGAGGCCGATGAGTCCATGCGCCGGTGCCGGTGGTGCGCACCATTGAGTTCGTCTCCCTGTTCATTTTCCAGACAACTTTCCCTTCCCTCGATCCAAGTCTTCCTCTCCCCTCCCCTTTTCTATAAAGATCCACTCTTGAAATAAATCGAAAAAGAAAGCTCTTTTTGTTGTATATGTATTTTATGTATTATATTTTATGCAATTTTTTCCCCCTTGTATATTCATTGTGGTCTCTTTTTTCTTCTGTCCTTTCTAGAATGGCGGTGTCGGGAGGATCACATTACCTCTAAAGTAATGTAATGTTTAGTGAAGAAAGACTGAGAGCCCATTATAGCGGGTTGGGACTTCAACACCTTACAAGTTAGTAATAATTTGTTTTTACTTTTTTTTTCCTTGTAAAAAATCACCTTTTTTTTAAAATATAGAATGTTTTCCTTCTAAACCGTTATGATTTTTAAAAACCGTGTTTAACAATGTTTTTTAAACCATTTTATTTGCAATGCAAATCGTTTGTTGTGCTACCGTTTTCAGAATCCGTAGTGGTTGGAAAGACCTCGTGGTCTTAATCGATTCTCTTTACCAGCTGTCAATATCTCAATTTCCGTTTACATTTTTTACTTTGGTGCTTTGGCGTCAGCGTTTTTTTATTTTTTACAATTGTTTGAACCTGTGGCTATGAAATCTGCCCTCAATTTTACTAGTTTCTACAAAAAAATCATCAAAAAATCATAACTCCTAGACGCATAGGTGTTTTTTCATATTATGTATAATGAATCTTCTGAATTTGTTAAGTTTTCATTTTCTTTGTGTATTGTAGCAGTCAACTATAAAAGACGTTCCTTATTTTCAAGTTAAATTTTTTTAAAACTGCTGTCCCTAATAAAAAGCATTTTCCGTGAATTTTAAAATAAATTTAACCCTCACTCACTTATTCCTCTTTAAAATTCCCTAAAAAGAAAAGAATTGTAATACCCTCGAAAACGGATTTCAGAATATAGGTACATAGTTTGAAAGGAGTTAGGTAAAGGAGGTAAATAGGCTTGGAAAGAAAAAATAATAACCCTGCGGTGAATATGTGGTTTTCTTGTTTAAAAAAAAGAAAAACCTAGGAAATTAATATAAAAAAGTAGTCAAAAAACCGAAAAAAACTCTCGAAAATCCTATAAAATGGGGGCTCTCTATCAAAAATACCGAAAAGTATCTGAAAATCCTGTAAAAAATGGGGTTTTATTGTTTAAAAAAAAAGAAAAACCTAGGAAATTAATGTAAAAAGTAGTCAAAAAACCGAGAAAAACTCTCGAAAATCCTGTAAAATGGGGCCTCTCTATCAAAAATACAGAAAAATATCTGAAAATCCTGTAAAAATGGGGGTTCCCAGTGAAAACTCCCTATGTTGGATGTGATAAAAGATTTTTAACTTCCACAAATTCAAGTTATTTTAATACTCTACATTAACGATTTTTGGAGGAGGGTTTTCGAGACCCCATAGATTCATCTTAAAGTTCCTAAAACGATGTTATTGTTTTACCCTCGGGTTTTATCATGGGTCTTCCAGACCCCGTAGTTTATCCTGCACTGAGTACTGCTTGGGAATCCTCGGTAAAAGATGAATTTGAAATCCCAGCTGACTCACCCCCAGAAAAAGAATAATTGAGAGGACTTTGTATATTTAAAAAAAATTTTTACATCGTAGAACCTCACCGCTCATGTTTCTCATCCTAACTTAAAAAAATTGTTGAGCTTTTTATCCCATTTTAAATCTAATTTTAAAAGCTATTTTTTCCCCTTTTTTTGTTTATTTCTTGTTCCTTTAATTTTCCTCTTTTACAATAAAAGCCAGAATATTTTTTTGCTGACCTTACATAGTTACTATGTTGAAATTCATATGATTAATACATTATCTAATTGTTCTAGTTACATCCTACTACAGGGAGTTTTACAACCAATCCCATGTAGAGGGTAAGTTCGCTTAAGTAAACATTAATCAGTATCACACTAACCTACCCTTCACCCTTAAAATATTTTTGTAATTTTATCCCAATGGAGGAAACGCATGGCGGCATTGGTTAAATCTCGGTTATAAGATGATATTTTAAAGAATCCTTTGACCCAAATCTAAATATGAATTGACTTTTTATCTTGTAAACGAATAATTTATTATCATAAAGCACTGATTTTAAGATTCTTGTTAACGTAGGTGGAAACAGACGATGCGGGATGTCAACAAGATACTGATTTTAATCAATAACGTCGTTGCCTTCGGTTTTTTTTGAATCCTATTAAATTCGGTTTTTTGTTTTTCATTCTCGTTCGAAAAGGATAGATTATAATTAAAGAAATATGTGTTTTGATCTTGATAATTGGTGGGTGATCAATTCCGATGTTGACAGCTGCAAATGTCTCCTTTTCCGTGGAAGCCGCTTAGCCTTCGGGACCACTTTTCAACCCGGCACATCTTTTGAGTCGTCGATTTATTTGAAAAATAAGTTTAAGCCGAGAATTCTTCAAGCGTTCCGAAGGCCTCAGTGACTAAACTCTTACTTGATTCCGATTTGACGTTAAAACCCTCGATTGCGGATGTAAATTCTAAGTGTATGCAGGCTCTGTTGCAAACCAATTACTCGCCAATCACTGCTCCTCCTCGCTCCATTTAGCAAGATTAATTATTATTATACATACTTAGGATTTCCGTTCCCTCCAGCGTCCTTTAGAGGAAAAATAGTATTAAAAAACTATTTTTTATTTAAACTAATATTTGAATTAAGTCGGACTTAGAGGATTAGAGGTTATAAAAATTCAACTTTATAGATAACCTAGAATCAGAGTTGGGCTTCTTCATATTCATAAGTATGAATACATTCATAAATTAAAACTTAAAATATGTAATAAAATCTAGTAATTCATAAAAATTTTTTTATCAATTTTAATAAAGGTAACTTATTTACCCCAAATCCATTTTAAAAGAAACATTAATTAATTAAGTAAAAAATTAAACAACAGTATCTATTTCATTAAAATTCTTAATAACATTTTTATTAAAATTCATATAAATATTTTTTAATTATAAATTTTTTAAATGATTTTCTAGAAATTAAAAAAATATTTCTTATGAATTTCTGATTTTTTAAAAATGAATTTGGTGTAAATTAAGTTAACTTTAAAAATCATAAAATTTTCTATATTTTATTATATTCATAATAATTTCATATACAGGGTGTCCCAAATAGAGTGGACCAGCATTTAGTCCTAGAAAAAAAAGTTACCCCCCCCCCCCTTATTTTTGGGCTATTGATAGATTTTGGTTTTTGATATACAGGGTGGTGCAGAGAGGTGCTAACTTCGTTATTTTAAATGGGAGCCCTACGTTTTTATGCTTTTAATTGATTCTTCGCTCAACTTTAGGCAACTAGTTGGGACAAAATTCATACCAAAAAAAATGTTTGTATCGAAAAAATTACGCAAGTGAAAGTTGCTTAAAATTGAGCGTAGAATCAATTAAATCCATAAAAATATAGGGTTCCGATTTAAAATAACGAACCTCTCTGCAACACCAAAACCTACCAAATAGAGTCGATTCCTTGTTAACTAATAAGGGGGGTTTACATTTAACAGTTTTTTTCTAGGACTAAATGCTTTGCCTTAAAGTTGCTGGTCCACTCTAGTTGGGACACTCGGTGTATTTGAATACTCATATCCATGAATATGAATACGCTCAACTCTGAATAAATTCTTGCGGCCTTTCGAAATGATCGATTTTGATTTCTTCATATTTTGGGAAGTTTTTTTTCTGGGTGTACCTATCTCAATCCGTTTATTAGTTATGATATTTAATTTTTTCCCAAAAAACCTTCAATTTGGGTGTGAGCAATTGAATAGAATATCAAAACTAAAACTTCGTGCCCTTCGGGTTTACACTTGAAGCACAATTTTGTGCTGCTCAGGAAAAGAATGTAAAACTGTGCAGAAAACCTTTTTCAAGCCTTCGGACCGTATTTTATAATGAAGAAAAAGGGTGATGTACTTCATAGTTTATGAATAGCGAATTGAGGAGCAGATGTCCTTAAGTAAACCATGAACTGGGGAGGGCATCACTGTTTAAATAGCGTATGCTTGTAGATATTATCAATTTTATCATCCTGATTAAGCCATCTGAAAATAAAGCACAGCATTTAAAGAATTTTCATTTAGCAAAAGTAAAGTTTATTACATAACTACGTTTTCTTTTGGATATCAACCGTCCAAAATCTTTGATTAAAGTTAACAAAGAGTTACAGTCTCCCGTGATGTTTCTATTTGAGCAGTTCCCTCTTTGTAAGTCTTGTTGTCCAATAAAAGTAAAGTCGGAAATTTTTTTGGGGAAATAATAGATAAGTTGACTGCTAAAAGGGAGGGAACCAGACGGATCTAATCAGCTTAGGCTTGTCCCGCATTATGGCTTATCTAGTTGCCCCAGGATTCCTAGAGCTTAGATGAAACGGATAATCAGTTTCTCCAATCCTTTAGCTCTTTCCCGTTCAACACGCGCGTATTGTACACGATCTCATCCCCGCCTTGTATTCCCTTCTTCGATTCAAAAAGAAGTTGGAGGAATGTGAAATTCAGTATGGTTCCTGTTATAATTGTGTTCGTTTTTTTGTTGCAGAGGAGGAGATGGCTCAGAGCTCGTTGTTCGGCTGTTCTACTGCTGGACATTCGGGAATAAATCAATTAGGCGGTGTGTACGTAAACGGAAGGCCTTTACCAGATTCGACGAGGCAAAAGATCGTTGAGCTCGCACACTCGGGTGCTCGGCCGTGCGACATTTCGAGGATTCTCCAAGTTTCCAACGGATGCGTTTCCAAAATCCTTGGAAGGTAAGAGTTACTCTATTGATCATCTCATAATTTTTTTTTCTTGTTATTAATTTGATGATTTCATAGATATTACGAAACGGGCTCAATAAAACCTCGTGCGATCGGAGGTTCGAAGCCGCGGGTGGCGACGAACGGTGTCGTTACGAAGATCGCCGACTACAAGAGGGAATGCCCGTCGATATTCGCGTGGGAAATCAGAGATAAACTTCTCTCCGAAGGGATCTGCACCAACGACAACATCCCGAGCGTAAGTCCACATTTCCTTCATTCGTTCACGATTTTATCTTCCTCCTGTCTAAACATAAAACAATTCCCACAAAAATTAAATGAATCATTAATTCTCAATAATAATTGAGCCGTAAAACTAATCAATAAGGGACTCAAAGTAGGCTCTTTTCGAAATGTTATCAAGACCATTTTGACATTTTACTTTATAAGGGGAAGATCAAAAAGATTTTGAAATCTAATTTAGAGGGCAATATAATTGAACAGTTTTCTCATAATAAGTGGTTTTTTTAAAGGAAACAATAATAGAAGAGTCATAGCGGGATAAATCACGGTGGGCTTTGAGTGAAGAGTCGATCCTAAAAACCAGCGGGGGGTTGCGGGGTGCGGATCCGCTTGACGACCCTTCTCTTGGGGCATAATATAAATACGAGTTCAATTATTATTAAAGGGAACGCTTCCATCACTTCAATTTCTATTAACCCCCCTTCTGACAATTTTTCGAAACCGCACCAATAAAAATTTGTCAAGTTCCGATCGGGAGAACACCGTTCCACGTAACACATTTCACTTTAAAGCAGTTGAACTTAAAAAATCTCCATTTCGACATAAATCTGTAGTTCACCATAAAGCTCTCAAAACTTCAAAAATTTAGAGCATTATGCTTTTCAACAAAAAGCGTTTCGCCATAAACGACTTTTTCAATAAATGCAAGTCGACATAAAAAAAAGTGCACTACTAAATAAAAGCGCAAGTCACCATAACGCTTCTCACCATAAAAGCCTCTCTTTAAACTTGTTGTTACGCCATAAAACGGTTTCTGTCGTTTGGGCGTAATGCATATCACTAGGGACAGCGAAAGAGCAAGCCTGCTTTTGTTTAAAACTCAATTTTGGCTAGAAAAAAACCTTAAAACTTGACAGTTCACCATAATGCGATTCAACATAACACATCTCACCATAATCTAGGAAGAGCAATAGAGTATTAGGTTCAATCCGCCTCCTCAAAAAAAAAAAAAAAAATATATCGACGGTCGGACTGCGAAAAGGACGGTAAGCCCTTAAAAGGAAAGCGAGGAGCTGCCTGCTCTTTTGCTTTTCCTAGTTAATGGCGAGATGCTTTATGTTGAATTGCATTATGGTGAACTATCAAGTTTTAAGGTTTTTGTCGATCGCCATAATCGCGTTTTAAACGCCGAAAATAGGCTTGCTCATTCCCTGTCCCTAGTTTATGGTGAGATGTATTATGACCAAACGACAGAAACAGTTTTATGGCGAAACGACAAGTTCTTTAAAATGAAAGTTTCCTTTATGTTCAACTGCGTTATGTTGAAATTACAAATTTCATGTCGAAACGACAAAAATCTTGATGGTTAGATGTATTATGTTCAAATGCATATGGTGAACGTACTATTATGTTGAGTTGCAGATTTTTTATGGTGAACGGTAACTCACGATCTCTGCTATTTATGGTCAAATATGAAGAACCGCATTATGTCGACACGTATACACTCGTCAAAAAAAAATTTTTTGTTTATATATCTTTGTATTTTTGGCTTCGCCTATCTTAACGCTCTTGATAATCAGTCGCTCCTTCATTAAATTACTTGAAATAATTTATTTTCTTACCTTCTTAGCACCTCCCAAATGAACAGAAAACAAAAAAATTCTAAACAGCACCAATTTTTCATATTTGACGATCTTATTTTTATATCAAGTATTGAAAGAATGTACGGGTTTTTTTGTTGTTGTCGTCAAATTGTTATAAAAAACACTATTGCGAAAAATAGGACGGAAGATAAAAAGAGGGAAGTAGAATAGCGAGTTTTTCCTGATAGGTAGGGATTTCCATCGGAAGGTTTTCTTTTTCCCTCGCAATGCAGGATATTCTCGGTTTTTTTTCTCTCTTTTTTTTTGCAACTTTGACCACGCCGGAGGATCAAGTTCAGCGCGCCCGTTTTATTCTCTAGACCGTGAAGTTTTTGATATAAATCTTACGATGTATTTTTTTTATTATTGGAGACTGTTTAATTATATGGGAAAATGTGAAAAGAACATCCTCCCTTTTTTCCTTTTGATTCCCGAATAATTAAAGCGAGAAGTGTAAATCTAGATAATAATTTTATAATATGTTGCAAATAGGATTTTCTGCATTGTTAAAGAAAGGTGGGATTAGTTAACCTGTAGGACGCGCTTTGTTTGCACACCACAAAGGTTTCTCCAATAGTCAAAGAGGATTTAATTTTGTTTTAAGCCTTTTAAAGCTAAAGCGTGTTAGCTAGTTCAAATTTTGATAGAGAATTTTTATTTTTTCTATTTTGAGGGTATTCTTTATGGGTATTTATTAGGACGTGTAAGGTTGTAAAACGTGAGTAAAGACGGAAGGTTGAGTCTCCTTAGTGGGTTGTAAAACAAGGCTTGTACGTTCGTCGTGATGAGATATAACCCGCGTCAAGTCACCGCAACCTACCCTCGCGTTTAACTACTTTCGCCTCATTAAACCTTCTTTTACGAGTATGAGTCGGGCTCGGGTAGCCACCGAGTACGCTCGTATCTGGCAGGGCCTCTTTTACGATTTCCTTCTTGTTGCGTACCGCTCGTCATTTCTTGTCGCCTTTACCACCGAACGACACTTGAAAAGGGAAATTGAATTTTCAACCTGAGATTCATCGACGTCTTTTTTGTCCACCCTCTCAACGGCGTTCGTTAGCAGTCGTTTAGTTAAACTGATCGTTTTCTCTGAACGCACATGAGGACATATTTAAAATGTTCATTTATTGAAGGGTCCTCGTTTGGTTGAATTCTGCGATTAAAACCCTTAAAAGGGCTCCATTTCCTTTGTCAATATATCATTAAGGGTTTAAAGTACGTTAACGATCTTGTTCGATCGCTTTGCGTACGTCTCCTTTTAGTGTTCTCCCTCACTCACTCCCGTCCGGCTCTCTCTCTGTCCCCGAGCACGCGACTTGAATAAGTTAGCGCATGCTGAACCGAGTGGTTTACAGCTCCTCTATCGCCGGAATCGTTTAATTGAACGGAAAACTGATTCGAAATCTGTTGTTATTTACGGTGAAAACAAGAGAGCTTTCCACACTCAAAACAACTAATCGAATTGAGGCGCCGTTTCAAAAACAAAAAAAATCTAATGCGTACAGTGTAATTATTTATCTGATAAGACAAAGAAATAGCGGGAAATAGATGGTTCATTATCGGAAGCGCTAAGTAACCTGTCAGGCTCATTCTATCGTGCCCACCATGGCGACTTTAATGGCGGGGGCTTGGATGAATATCATTTCTGCTTTGGGAACCGACTTCAAATTCTGTGCGTTATCACTGCTTGATGGGCCCCGGTGAATTTTTTTGATGTCAATTGAGTTGATTCGTATAAAACGTTTTCGGAAGTCAGTTTTGGGAATTGAAAAAATGAAGGATTTATTGCAGTGCTTAAAATTTTTTAAACGTTAGGAAACGTGTGGATAATAATTTTTGAGCTTTATCATTTCAGCTTTGTGTTATAATATGGAATATCGAGTGAGCTTCTGACGGGAAATGAAATTGAGTTTAAAATGGATCTCACGTGTGACTGTGTTCGTCGTGCGTGTGAGTAAGCCTTCGGGGGTAAGAGGATGTGGCGGAATGGAACGGCGGCGGTGTTGCGCGGGGCGGGAGGGTCGGCAATGTATGGTTTTCGAGTGTTTGCGCGTATATGTGAGCGTGTGTTTGTGCGGTGGTTGTTTGATGGGAAAAAGGGAAACGCAATGTGGTCTGTCCCCAGGCCGTGGATCCTATTGGCTTCCGCCATTTTCTGCGGTGGTGTTTCCCTTGATCCATAATGCATTGCGTTTATCCCCCTCTGGGTCCGACCCCTCCGTTTCACCCTTCGACCCCTACACCCACCCTTCCCACTCGCTCCCTCAGTCTAAACATCGCCAGCTTTTTATATGAAAATATACATCCAGTACAATTTCCCTGATTTTAATCTCGTGGAGATTTACTCTCGGGCCCCTCCTCCCCTTCTACCACACCTCTCTCACTCCTCTATCTCTCTCTAAATATCGAATGTAGCGTATGACGCCTGCGCTGAGCTCCCTCCCATTTTACACCGGTTAAGCTTAACCCTCAAACCGCACCATCATTCTCTCCAGTTTGATACTATACCATTATCAGAACTTGTCCTTTTATTATTATTTTTTACAACAATACCTTTCAATTAGCCGCCAAGGGACAACTTATTCAATTCTATCACCATTTCTAAAATGCAAACGACAAAATCCGGATTCCTTCGTCGGGATTTTAAAAAAAATATCATATTAATCATGATAGAAAACCGAGATCAAACGAACCGGTTATCTGAAACTTGAAACGGGGTTTCAAAGATTCTTAAACCGAACTGACCGACTTTTTTTTCATCCCCGTCTTACCGATATACCTTCGGTTATTATCACCCGATCTTTTCGAACTCTTTTTAAATTCTCATTTTTAACGGCATGTTGGCACATAATTATAAATTCTTAAACATTAACAGACGTATCTCGTCCATCTCAAAAAAAAAAATAAATGTCGATAAATAAAATAGGATGAAGAATGATGAAAAATTATATAACTATTCATGATATCCTTCCCTTTTGTTTGTTAACGAAACAAATTAAAGTAACAAGTTGTTAAACAAAAATTAAAGTAATTTTTAACTTCCTCAAAGACAAGTTATTGTGACACCCTCCAGAGAAATGGCGGCGATCAGCCTGTTCCGTTTCACGCACTACGGCCTTAATATTGGTCATATCCTCATCTTTTCAACGAATTCAAATTTTCAATCGTCAAAATTCAAATTTAAAATAAGTAGAGACTTCACTACGGGTCTTTTAACACAATTTTTTGATTTTAAATTAGTCAATCATTGCTATTACACCATCCTACCTTATTTTCATTATCGAATCAGGTAAATTTAATAATCAAAGAAATTTTTAATGGATGCATAGGAGAATTTGTCATGCACAACTACAAAAACCGCTGTAGCTCTTTCAAAAATGGAGATAGCGATTTCGGACCAAAAGAAAAAGTTCTTGAAAAATGCTCTACTTTTCATTTCTGAAATAAAAAATTGGGGTTTTAATTTGAAAAAGGAAGTAAGCGACGAAATCTCGTGATGCAGAACGTGAAGAAGCATGAATTGGTAATAGTTAGAATCTTCGGACAAAAAGAAGCGGAATTAAAAATAAAAAAAAAAAAACGAGACTCCTAGGTCAATTTTAACGGATTTGAAATTTTTTAAAAGTTGTCCAAAATTGTCACATGAGTACTCAAATCTACTTGAAATTTTGCGTAGATTACGAATCTGAAATAAAAAATAGGGGTTCTCATTTGAAATAACAAAGTTAGGTTGTGTCTGGGACACCCTGTATATCCAGGCGCATTTTAAACTACTCCATCAAATTCTTTGATTTAAATTAAGGGGGTTTTACATTTGACTTTTTTTTCATAAAACCACTTTTTAACGCTCTCCCAGACGTATGCCATGTGTTTCCGGACACCCTGTATTAAGTAGAATTTATTAAGAAATAAAAATCGCGTTCAGCACAGAAATCCCAATTTTTTTCGAAATTTGTTTTTATTACAGTAGGTAAAAAATGCTTTCCGTGTGGGGGCCTGCTCGGTGAAAACGTTTTTTTCAACCTTGATACTTAAAATTTGACGGTTGGGTCGAAAATTGATTAAACTGCGCATTTTTCTAACTTTACACTAAAGACTTTCGGTATTAGAAATGAAAGACGTTGCCGTACACTGAAGAAGCTCCCGTCCTCCGACAAAACAAAAAACAACGTTATTTTAACATCATCTTTTATTTATAGACAGAAGGGGTTGATAATAATTGATCGATTTCAAGTGACCTGAATGACTCTGAAGTTTTCGCCCTATTTTTATCTTGTAAAGAAAAAAAGCTTCCCGTCGGATTCCGAAGTTAAAATAAAAGTCTCGAGTTTTAACTTTTTTTTCGCTCTCTTTTTATTTTGGAGTTCGACGAACGAAGAGGGCTTTCCCGCAAAGTTTACAATTCATTACTAATTGAGTATGAACACGGTTGAACGCGATATGTGGACCGCCGCCAACTTGAACGGGTATGCTATCTGTGGTTTTTGTTTAATGAAGTAGCCGACCTTTGGCTAGCCATCCTTTTGAACCCTCAGTTATTAATTATTCCAAATCATCACCTGATTTATAAAAGATTCTCAGGGGAAAAAATTTTTCGAAAGCTTATTTTATTTTTAAAAATGCGATACAATACAAACTCGACTTCGTCGTTTTTGTTAGTGATTGTTTAATAACGAAAGAGCGTGAGGGAACTCGGATTTAAAAAAAAACACCGAAAGAATAGAAGCTCTCTCAAAACAGGGAATCGCCAGAGCTTAAATAATTCGGAGGGTAAGGGGAGAGAATACCTCCCTTCTAAAAGAGTATAAAATAGAAGTATTTTCCATCCAATATTATAACAATGACAAATATGTTGACAACAAATTCCCATTTAATTATAATTAATTAAATCTAATAGAAATCGATTGGAGGAATATATTAACCTCCTGTAATTGTGTTTGTGTTGAATTCGATTATTGTATTAATGTTTGTTTTAGTAGAGTAGCTTATACAGGTGTTTGTTTACTTTAAATTGGAACCCGATCAGGGGTTTCACGATTGAATTTAACCGACCCACGTAGGACGTTAGCATACTAGGAATACATGACTCTACTAAAAAGGAAGTTAAAATACTGTTTCTGTTATTTGCGTTGTTGTTAACTAAAAAAAAAAAGGAATTTTGTTTGTGTTGGATATGAAAATTGTTGTGGTAAATGAAGGGTGGCGTTAGAGATAGGTGTTGGGGAAGGAGCCATCTTGGTATTTTCCACACCCGAGTGCCCCTATCTTGCCAATCCAATCTCTCATCCACCCCTTCCTCGCCGCTCTGTCCCTTTCGGAGTCCCTCGACCACCCGCCTCCCCTCCCGCCACCATTATCTCCGCTAACCCTCCACAATTCCTCAACTCAAATTATATTTTCTTCGACGGGGTAGGGGGGGGGGGGGTGCTCCGCTAAGCCGACAGGGACGATGCTTTTCCACCCTTCGCAGTCATACCAGACGAGGCATTTGGCCTTTTTTTTCCAGCGAGAAAGGGGACGGGGAAAAATATGAGACTGGAGAAAGCCGTCCTTCCTTTTACCAATCGCACCCCAATCTTTAGTTTCCCCTCATCTATACTTTTATTTATTTTTATCGATAAAACCATTTTTAATAAAATCATGTACAAAATGTGCTTTACTTACCTGCAAGAGTTTCGAAAACTGAATGATAGCTGCACAAAAGGCAAAATGAAGAAGGTGGCGGCCTTAAAAAGTGCGACGCGAAACTCTGACGGTAGTTTAAGACGTTCGACTGCTCCAAAAACGTTGCCAAACTTGTACATCGATACGTAAAGAACTTTCATAGATTTAAATAATTCAAAGGAAGATATTGCTATGAAAATAACCCATTTCTGGAGATCGGTCTTTGAGACGATGTTTTATCAAAATGGTTTCCCCATCGCGATTTATGTTAAGACGTCAGCCAACTATTTTTCTCCCCCCGGAATCAATAATTTTTCAAAGCTAAAACTATCCCCACCTTTTTGAAATGATCGAGGAAATTTATTCGATGTAGTTTATTGAATCGATTATACAAAATTGATTGGAAAATACACAGTGAACCTGATTTTAGACGAGAAATTCAATCTGCATGTTAATTTCTTTGTTATGTTTAACGTCTGTTTGTTCGGATGGATGCAAATAATAACAATACGTCCAATTTCGGAGTAGATATTAAAATTTCTTAATATTTGAGGAAATTTTATTCTGCTGAAATCATAGACTTCGTTAACGATGGGGGTGGTATTTTTGAAAAGCAATCTTGAAATCTTTTGTGGTCGAGGAGGGAGTCAAGTCATACGTTTAAAATTTGAAATGTCGCCCATTAGCGTCACAGTTAGAGAATTGTAAAGGGATGATTAGGCTGTGGCATTTTACGTTTGATTAGCGTCGATTGTGGTTTCGCCCGCTTCGGGCTTTAAATAGACTTTAAATTGCGGTTATTTCGGGGGTCGTAGCCGATTAAAAAGGGCGCGCGGTTATATTCGCCTCCGGAAAATACACCCCCTCGAGGGATCCCCGTGATTAGCCTCAGGTCAGGGAGTGTCGTCTTCTCTCCAGACCGCAACCTTTTCCTCCCCTCCGCTCCGTTATTCATTCTCCCTCTCTGTTCTTTAACCGACTTAAAAAAAAGCATCCCCAGAGTTTTTTCAGCGGTCGTTTCATTGATTGACTGAGAGTATGGGTTCGGGAAGGGCTGGGGAGGGTGAATGGGCTCACTTACCCGTGCCCGGACCATTCAGATCCGTTCACATGTGAAATAGTCTCCAGAGACTCTTCCCCTCGTTCTCTCTCCCTTCCCCACTTTTCTTTACGGAACTTCGTTTCTCTTCGCAACTCGGAATCAGTTTTGAATTTTAATCCCTTGTAAAATTTATCTACAGGTTTGATAGGGATGTTAATCCTCCCGTCTGAATTTCCCTCCCTATTCCATCGATTTGCATTTCCATATCCTCCCCCTGCGCTTTTTTACTTCCTATTCACACGGAACCGCAAACTTTATATACAGAGTTCCTTCCAATCTTGGGAGAAAAAAAAATTCCTCATTTCCTATTCGCGTCATCGTTTTTCTCTGATAAAATTGCCTTTTTACACTCCCCTCTATTTTTGAAAATCTTTCCTTTCCTGCTTTTCCATCAAAGTCTTATCGGCTCTAAGTATAAAACTCTATGAGGCTTCGACGTAAAAGTAATCTTTACACTGAATGGTTCCGACAATAGTGGAGACGCCGCATCTCGTCCCCTTTAAGATTTATCGTTCTCTAGACGGAGAAAAATGGATGAGTTAGCTTTTAGCTACCTAACAGAAAATGGAAGCTGTCTTTGCCTTCATTTTATTATAAACGGGCCCATCTTTGGGAAGTCGTGCTTCTGAGGTGGGTGAACTGGCCTTCTCTGCGTAACAGAATTTAAAAAATTCTTGGCTCTGTCATCCCAGTATCGGGGGAAAATCAAGATGTATAGTATCTTGTGCCTCCCCAGCTCGTTTTCTCTTAATGTCGAAGAGTTCGCGCCTAATTTGTCGATTGATCTATTGCCTTGTGCCTGCTCATGTTGTTAGCCCATTGTTGGGGAAAACTACCCGAGTGTTGTTTCCATTAGTGTCAAGGCGTGTGCGTGACGAATAAACTCTCCCCCGTGAAAAGAGAATCTCAAACCATTACTGGGATCCTTGCCAATAAAGTGCGACGTTCGAAATTCGAAGGAATCATTGAAGCTTTCAAAACTTGAAGTATATTCCACAGGGGAAGCTATCGAAGCTACTATGAGAAACTTTGGGCTTTCAGTTGCTTATGTAAGGACATCCCTATTGTCGTTTTTGCCTTTTGCTAAGCGTAGAGGGAATTTTCGGAACGAATTGAACCTCTTACCTATGAAAGAGGGATATAAAAGCGAAAAGTATTGAAACATGCGGTAACGTACGTTTACCGTAGATAATATCCCGTGTCATTGTCCGTTTTGACAATAGCACCCCTGCGAAGAGACAGCCTAGAGGCCACACTGTATATAATCGATTTCGCGATTGAAGGCAGGCTAAATTGATAAGTTAATCCGTGTTCGTCTCTCCCCGTCGAACCCCCTCACGGCACCGCTATCCCTTTGCTGTCGCTGACAGATGCAAGAGAGAGAGAGAGAGACTCAGCTGATCTCATTGTCCTATCCAGGGATATTCTTCGGACTTGGCCGACCGTGAAACCCCCCGCAGCCCTTGCCCAAATACACGCAACTCCCCACCCTTCACCGCCCTTCTACTCCACTCTAAATCTCCCTCTCTCAATTAAGACGAATTTTAAACAAAATCCCACATGTGTTCTCCTACAAAGCACACCTCTTGCTAATACATCCACAAAAACTCCATACTACTCTAATAGGATCCCAATTTGACCGTTCACATAATCCTTCCAATTGTCAATTTCAATTCTACCCGCTCTTCAATATCGTATTAATGTATTTCTATTAATCCCATTATCTTATAAACGTTCACAATACGTATCCTACTCATTTTCACCAATCTGAATTTAATTTTCCATTTTATCTGTTTTATTGAAAAATCTGAGAATTACGCTTTTTTTTTGTTCTTTAACACTTAAAAAATCAACCTAACAATGCTCACTTGTTCGCAGAAAAAAAAACTTCTTAATTGAGTCAGACAACAATAGCCTCTCTTACGCCCCAGGCTTATAATTTTATTGACGTAAAAGATTTCAAAAACAGATTTTTTAAAAACTCACTAATCAAAGTTAATTTTTGTTATTGACCTTCATATTTGAAAAAGGAAAAAGCAGCATTCCTTGATCTAAAAAATATGAAGGGTCGTTAGAAGTAATTCGATACTTCCCGGCATTTGGAATACTTATAAAATGTTATAGCCGCACCGGTTTCCGTTCGTGTGCGTGGGGAGTTTAGAAAGCCTTTTTAAAATATTATTTATTCAGTTCTATTGATTTTTTTATATTTTTCTTTCTTTTTCCGAGCTTAATGAAGTCCTTAGCCTTTGGCCGAGTATCCTCACCGGGGTTACTTCCATTGTTCTAATTGTAAGGAGCGACGTTTCAAGAGATTTTTCTTCAAATTAAGAGGGGTTTTTCTTGGTTAAAAAAAATCTTTGAAAAGGTTATTAAAAGGAAAACTTTTTAAATTAATTTTTTTTTATTACAATTTTTAGGTTTGAGAGCTTTGGTTGTACATTTTGATGGTGTTGATCTAGTGAGATCAATGTTGGTGCTCTCATATTCTTGAAATTGTTGTATTTGAATAAAGGGATGAAAGAATGAGGCGTTGAAGGACTTGGGATTTTGAGAGGAGTTAATGAAGGATATCGATTTGGTTCGCATTGTTTGTTGGTGTAAGAACACATGTAGTTTGTACGTTACTCGTTCCCTTCCTCTCCCGCCTTTCAACCCCCGCGGAGAAACCCCTTCTCATTTCTCGACACCGCACAAACACTAATATCCATCCCTCCATTCAGCCTGCTCACTTGCTGTGAACTCACATCTTGTTAACTGTGACTAAAGGCATTCCCGTCGCTATTGTTACAGATTCGGGCCCTGCGGATCGTTTCGTATTGTTGCGAAAGGTGCGGGAATAACGCGCCCCTAAAGCGTTCTCCTGAAATTGTTCAATCGCGTAATATCTATGACAATGTTCCCGAGTCCCACTTCCTCATTTAACGACCTTGGCGGTTACCCCCAACCGGACAGCTTCCCGCCTCCGTCTTCTACCTCAGCAATCATTCACTTGTATCTTCAAGTCATTTCTCCCTTGAGTGAGCGACTAATGTCTGCAATATGTAATAGTTGGGTCTGAGGATGTTTTTCTCCCAAAATAGACAGCTATTGTGATAACTTCGAAAGAACCGTTTGTAAAAGCCGCCCTTGAAAATATCTCTATAACTGAGAAAGTTTAAATAAGACATAGTTATCCATTAAAGTCAGCATCGAATGAAAAAAAAAATTCAAATATCGTTCTGGAGCTGACCCCGACGGGAACTTCCTCAAAGTAGGGCAATTGAGGCGCTCCGGGTACTAAGGGCGAACTCAACATCGGACAAATTTTTTTTTTTCATTTTCAGATTCTAGACCTCTTTGGTGAATACACCCATATAATTTTTATGTTGAGTTCGCCCTTTTTTCCCCTTTAAATACGTAAAAACCGATATGCGGAAAGCTCTAACTGCGATATCCGAGCACGAAGGGCGAACTCCACATCCTAGTCACAACCCCCCTCTTTTCCCATTCAAGGGCATGACTTTTCTGTTGAGTTCGTAACATAAAACTTTAAAATGCGAATATCTCGAAACTACGTTTTGTTGAGTTCGCCCTTCGTACCCTGAGCGCCTCAATTTAATAATGTTTATCTCTGAAAAAAATGTTTTCAGAAAGGTCGATAAAGCTCCTTACTTTTAAAATGTCGTTTTATCTTTGAATTTTTTGAAAATAGATTCGGTATGGATTATCTCAAGTGGGTCCCACCCTATGGACCTTTCTTATAGTCCGAAGGTAAGTAATGACCTATCCGAATGAACATTCTGAAAAGCGACTTTAAACGTTCAAGAGCTTTTTATCCTTTTCGCAGGGTAAAACTTTTAAGCACTTCCTTCTTAAGCTGAAGTGGCATTTGCCAACGATCGAGGGAATCGTTACAACAATACAGAGAAAAGAAGAAAAACCTACGTTGGAACCTCCCTCGCTTTCTATTTCGTACCTGCAAACAGCCCTTAAATTTTGTAATAATAGATCATAAGATGTGGATGTCCTATCTTTTTCTTTTATCTCTTCTTCTCAATATCCTGGGGAAAAAAGTGAGATGTAGGTTGACATGATTGAGTCAACCCCCACTAAAAAAAAGGTCGACTTTTTTCTATTCTTTATTATTGTTTTATAATTCAACGGATTTTCTGTAGTATGAAATTTTTCAAATAAGCAAGGATGAGTTTTTTCCCCCCTGTATTCTATGGGAATAAAAGGAGCATACTGATCATTTCACGGTGGCTGGTTACCTAAGTGAATTATAGTATGCCGATGTACCCATGGCAATAATAATTGCGTCAGGATCGCTAATTTTTCCTCGTAGGGTTCCCGAAGCCTATCCCCCTCTGGTCCGCCATCGCACTCCCATGGGAGTACAATCGAATTACCTCATTAATAGCGGCTGTTTATTTCCTCTTCTCCTGCCCTCCGCCGAATCATCGTTCCGCTAGGATCCGCTCCATGAAGATCCCCTTTGTATATTATTTTAATCTTCTTATAAAAGTATCTTGCAATGTGAAGATATAAATGGAAGGTTGAGACGTGGAAAGTTATATCACTTATAACGTACGGTTAACAATAGAGTTCGTAAGTTTCCCTCGCTATTGAGTTCTCTAGCGAAGTTCGTTCAAAGTTGGATATCTTCCTTTGTTTCATAGAAGGGCGGTGTTGATGGTGATATCTAAATCAATCTTCGTATAATCATAAATTGTATCCGACAGTTGTTTGATGAAACGGTAGATCAGCTCGGGGGCCAATCTGTGTTGCGGGGCGAATCCCCCCTCAGGTTTACCCTTGTTCAATCCAGAGACCCCTAATAACAAGAACAATAAACAAATTCACTTCCACACTAATGCACTTAGGCGGTCAACCACCGTGAAATGGGCAGTATGTTCGAACCATTCTTATGCGCTAGGGTCCGCCTCTCTTACAACGCCCGCAATTTGTCCTCACTCAATGCCGACAAAAACGAGACAGGAAACTAACCACCCTTATTTTTTCGTATATCAAACAATTTTCGTTAACTTGTCTTTTGAAGAGCCTGGGGGACGTATCGCCTGAGGGTTTCGTTCGTACACCGGGGGGTCTATGGGGGAGGCTTGTTTAGACGGCGTAACTTATCTTATAAACGCTAATTGCATTAACCGTGATGCAACCTAACCCCAGACGCATCCTCCTCGATTCCCCCAAATTGCGTTATGGAGAATGCAATTTTCAACAACTCCTCCCTCACCAATTCGAATATCTCCCTTTTCCGTCGGACCAATAACACCGATAATATTCCATTGAAACAAACATGCTCCCTTTAACGAACTCCGATAAATACAATATTAGTTCATCGACATTTGAAATCCCTATATTTCACCTCTCAATGCATTCAATTTTTCCTGACTAAAGAGACAAATGCCATCATGATCTAATGATCATTTTCCTTCAGGACTGGCGCCTATTTTCTGCATTTATCAAACAAGTTATCATCCACCATGTTTTAAAATCATCCAAAAGCAAAAAATTCTTTAATTTTCATTAACTAATTCTTCACTATAGAATTATTTGCACCTTAATGTGTAAGTGCCTTTCAATTTTCACTCCTTAACTCGGAGGGGAAAGAGAAAAAAAAGATGTAGGTGATGTAATTAGACCGAGAGGAGCATAATGTGTCAAGTGCCATTATGATATTAGTACTTGACTGTTAATGAATGAGAATTCTTCTCAATTATGGACGGTGTTTGACTAAGGCCTTTTCTCTCTGAATATCAACAAGGATATTGAATAGGCTCTCCTGGAGGGTCCCGAGCGGTAGATGAAAAAAAAAAGGAGGAGGATGTTGAGTGGCAGTTGAGCCTATTGGCCAGTTTGTATATACGAGATGAGAGAGGGCCTTATGTTTATCCTTTTCTTCACCCCTGCGCCCTCTTCGGAAACACCATAACACGGGTCTCTTCACTGCATTCCTTTTTTTTTCTTCATAAAAACCTTTTGTGTTCGATTTTAAGAAGATTTAATCGGCATCCGAGAGACGCCGACAAAAGAAAAGACCGAAACGAATCGGTTTTTCACTTTGCATACATTAAAACACTTCCAAGACCCCACCCTTTTCTTTATAACCCCCGCCATCCCTTCAATACTTCTCACTTGACGGCTTTCTTAACGTTATCACATTACACAACGACTCTTCTCAAAAATGTTGTCCTCTTTTTTCTTCTTTTTTTTTCCTCCTACCTCTTTTAGCCGCATCACCCAAATTTTTGCGTATTACATCGAAAAATTCCACTGCAAAACGTCCGTGAAACAGTTTTCCTGCAATGATTCCCTCGTAGACTGACAAATCTGCAAAATTTGTTTAGCAAGTATGCCATAAGACCTGAGGATACCGAGCTATTTTGCTCAAAACGAGGAGCGGATTTAAAAAAAAAAATGACAAACAGATTTAATCCGAAACCACACAGTAGCAGAAAACTGAAAGCCCTCGCAGCCCAGTTTTTCAGCAGGGGTCCTAAATCCGTTGATTGACTCTTCAGATGTTTGTGAGGTCTGACATATTTCAAAAACGGAGGGGGCTTAAGACCCGCGGGTGGTCTTTCTTTCAAATATAGAGAGTCTCACACAAAACGTTAGCAAGAAAAAAAAAATTAGAAATAAGTAAACAAAAGTCAAGAGTGTTAGCGTTGATTTCCGCTTATGGCCGAGCGTCGAAGCGAAGGTTATGGACGGATTCCACTCGTCGATTCACACCCACGCCCCCACGTGTACGCCCGCTGTTCTGCTCCCCCGCTGTTGCCTGGTAACCATCTATGCACAAATTATCAAACCGAGCGATACCCCCATCTAAACTCTCCCGCTCACGAGCTTCTAACAACCGATTATCCACCTTAAAGGATTCACAGAATATTTTATAGTAAACGATTATTTCTTCTTGTTTCCTTGAAGAATATAAATTTCACTTATACTCTTTCACAATTGGGCACTTTTTGGACGACTCGTTATTCACGCTACATGACAGCGTATTGTGCGGGAAGAAAGTAAGAATGAAAATCGGAGAAGAGCCCTTCTCTTCATCCCTGGAGCGTCTCTGTTCCCTTCAGCTTCTCATAAAAAAATAATTGGAAGACGATTTTTTTCCAAGGCGAAAAAACTTCTTTTTTTTCTTTCTCAGCTTTCAAAAATTACGTGAAAAAATTCAAGTGTTTGATGACGAGCTACGTACGTTTTGACGTTAATTGGTAGTTTTTTTTTCACGTAGAGTACTTTTAATGATGAAAATGTAGCATCTCGTTATCCCGTGAAATATTTAAAATCTAAATTACTTTTTTAATTTAAATAATTTATGCTCAAAAAGTTACGTTTAAAAATTTAAATTTTATTTTGCTCCCTAGCTTTGAGGGAAGAACTGTTTATAGAACTAACAATAAGTATAACAACTGTTGTATTAGGCTTCTCCCTTCTAATCCTAAACTGTTTGGCCATAATGGGGCAATATGATTACTCGAAAGTAGGCGAGTAGGGGTCTTTTTCCGAGGGTGGCTCCCATAAACTGACACATCATGAGCTCAAAATTAATGCAAACAATACAAATAAAAATTGATCCCATAAAAGTCACTGTTATTCATGCCTTAATAGGATTTCTATCGTATTTATGTAATTGGGAAGTTGCTTATTTTGGAGGGAGTCAAATTCCTTGACCACTGACCCAGTAAGTTATAAGACTTGATCATAAACCAGAAATGTAAGTTGGTTCCTGTAACAAGTAAAAATTAATTTTTCAGATGACAAATTTTTTACTCCACGATTTTTTTACAACTTCTTTTTTCTTAAGGAATCGATGATTTATAAATAGATGGAGAATTCCTCAAAGAAAATGTTTGAAGAAAAGAGTATAGGGTTTAAAGGATCGGGAGGAGGGGTAGTCAGGAGGATAATTCTATTCAACATGCCTCTTCTTATTTTCTCTCTCTCTTTTTTTTTCTACCTTCTTTTCATCTACTGGATAAACATAATTGGATCCATGAAGTTACTGTCATTGGTACTTGAATTATAATGAGAGGAGAGGATCGTTTGAAATTAGGAAAACTTAAAAAGAATCCTTAGTCCATTGAAAAGTAGAAGGGATGTTAAACTCTCTTAAATATGTTACTCAAGAAAGTTATCTTTTTAAAAAATTTTTATCAGATTTTTAAAGGTGAACGGTAAGGATCAGGAGTCACTACGTAACTAAAATGTTTTAGGTGTACAAAATGAAACTCAGCCACAGGGTAAATTTGAATTTTCTAGATTTTAGATTTTGTACCTCTAGTAGTTCATTTTTTCAAAATTTAAAAATTTTAGGCGTTAAAGTCCATCAAAAGTTGACCTTCTCCGTGTAAGAAGGTTATTGAAGTATAACCATTAAGAAGGTTAATTTTTAAAGGCTTGTAAATCGTAAACCGTTACAGATATTGAAAAAATGCACTAAAAAAAATCGTTGGAAATTTAATTTCTTTAATTTTTATTCTATTCATTTTTCTCTAGGACGCACTGTTTTCAAGATAAATTTATTTAAAAAAAATTATTTTCCGAAAATGGTGCATCCTAGAAAAAATAATTAAGTACAAATTTATAGAAAAAATTTCCTACAATTTTTATTTATTAGGTGACAAAATGAAACTCAGCCACAGGGTGAATTTTGTAATTTGAATTTTGTAGATTTTAGCCGTGTTTCATTTTGTACACCTAATAGTGATAGAATTTCGCAGTTTTGGCTGGTAAAAATATTTTTGTTTTAAATAATTTGGGGAATAAGGAGCTTTGGATGAAATTCGAGATCTACGAGGCTTTTTATTTCTTTTCTTTCGTTTTTTGATATTTCTGAACGTAATATTCATAGATTAAACTCACGTAATCGAAAAACGTTCGATTTAAGTACGGACGGAAATTGTGCGGGAAAGCGATATCAGGAATCACAATTTCATTGTATAAATTGGATAGGTTTTTTTTCTTTTTCCTCCAGCTTGATTACTTCCTTTATCGACAGTGAACGGTGGAAAGGGGAAAAACAATGATTAAAACACTATCCTTTCTAAGCTGTCCGTGTTTGCACACTTCGTTTTTAACCTTATGCGGGTAGGTTATTAGACAGTTTTTTTCTCGAGAAAAGGAGATCTGACGTTTTATTTTGTTTTTTTTTTTATTTCCTCCCTAAACGATCCCCTTCGTAGCTGTGATTTATCGCCTTTTATCACAACGTCGACACACGGCCCGTGTACAAATCGGAGAGTCACGCGACTTTTCGACCCTTCCTCATCCATCAAAGGCAATTAATACTCCGACCTTCTGTGCCCGATTGGAACTTTACTAATCGCTGGACATCTTAGTTGAGAAGTATGTGAAGATAAAACGTTTTTGTGATCATAGTTAGGAATCTTAAACTTTTTTTGTTCTAATAAAAAAAAACGGTTGTACCATTATTACTACTTATTTTACGATTTTGTTTTTCTGGTTGCAGGTCTCGTCGATAAACCGAGTACTGCGGAATCTGGCAGCTCAGAAGAGCAACAGGCGAGCGCTCAAGCTCAAAGCGAAGCGGTCTACGATAAGTTGAGGATGTTCAACGGTCAAGCGGCGGCGGCGGCTGGTTGGGCGTGGTACCCCGGTACGCCTCCCGCCCCGCATTTGCCTCTCCCCCACAATGCGGCCCCTCTTCACCTCACCCACGACGAGTCGCATAAAACCGGTAAGTCGGACTTTTAACAAGGCGTCAGTCTGGATTTAGTAGGAGGATGAAAGAGGTGATTAGCAAAGCCGCTAAAGGCCTAAGGCGCACCTCTCAAAAGCGTTGAGTTCTACCTGCTCTTTTGTCCGTTCGCCGATCCGATTTCTAGCTCATTTGCTCCCTTAGTCCCCTCCAAAATAAAGCTCTTAGCCTACATTGAAAGTAATTACAATATCTAAACCAAAACTATTCAGGATGCTCTAATAGATAACACATTTTTCATATCGCAAAACCTTTCATACCGGTAGGTGTTGCGGGGAAGAAAAACAAATTTTTTAGTTCCTTTGAGCGTGACTTTTTTACTTGTTTTTGAGCAAAATGGAAATTTCCAGGCTGGAAAGTTGTTTGTCTTTAGCCTTCGTAGGGTCACTCCAATATCCAGGTGTCTAATTAAAATTGTTTCTATATTCGTTTTGCTTTATTTTACTTCCATAATTGGAACAGTTTGATGGCTCAAGCCCAAGGGTTGAAATTAATTAGAAGACTAGGTAAATAAACCTATGTTAAATCCTGTTGAGGTTTTGTCGTGATGAATAATGCAGAGCGACGACGACCGAGGACGTAAAACCAATTCGCGCGGTTTGTTAATTAAAACGAGATAAAATTACCTTTCCGGGAGAACGCGTTTTCTCTTTGAGGTTTCGATCGTACGTTATGAGTGTTATGACCAATTACGGAAAAACCGCAGTTTTTTAAAAAGAAAAACGATGACAGTTTTTGGGAAATTTAAAAAAAAAACGAATGGAATATGATTGTTAGGGAGGTCAGTTCATTCGAAACGTAATGACTTCGTTCATTATGATGGATGAGAATGGCAGAATCGAATTCGTTCTTTATTATTATTTTTTTTCGATAAAGATGGAAATGGAGCTTGATGGAAAACGGTCTATCCACAACTACTAGCCAAGGGTTATTACAGTTAAACGACTCGCCCTTTTCTGGAAAATTGCCATCCGCACGAAATGAAGTAAAAACGAGTTGCCCTTTTGTCCGTTCGCCGATCCGATTTCTAGCTCATTTGCTCCCTTAGTCCCCTCCAAAATAAAGCTCTTAGCCTACATTGAAAGTAATTACAATATCTAAACCAAAACTATTCAGGATGCTCTAAAAGATAACACATTTTTCATATCGCAAAACCTTTCATACCGGTAGGTGTTGCGGGTAAAGAAAAGAAATTTTTTAGTCCAAACCGTATCTTTGAGCCGTGACTTTTACTTGTTTTTGAGCAAAATGGAAATTTTCCAGGCTGGAAAGTTGTTTGTCTTTAGTCTTCGTAGGGGTCACTCCAATATCCAGGTGTCTAATTAAAATTGTTTCTATATTTCGTTTTGCTTTATTTTACTTCCATAATTGGAACAGTTTGATGGCTCAAGCCCAAGGGTTGAAATTAATTAGAAGACTAGGTAAATAAACCTATGTTAAATCCTGTTGAGGTTTTGTCGTGATGAATAATGCAGAGAGCGACGACGACCGAGGACGTAAAACCAATTCGCGCGGTTTGTTAATTAAAAACGAGATAAAATTACCTTTCCGGAGAACGCGTTTTCTCTTTGAGGTTTCGATCGTACGTTATGAGTGTTATGACCAATTACGGAAAAACCGCAGTTTTTTTAAAAAAGAAAAACGATGACAGTTTTTGGGAAATTTAAAAAAAAAACGAATGGAATATGATTGTTAGGGAGGTCAGTTCATTCGAAACGTAATGACTTCGTTTCATTATGATGGATGAGAATGGCAGAATCGAATTCGTTCTTTATTATTATTTTTTTCGATAAAGATGGAAATGGAGCTTGATGGAAAACGGTCTATCCACAACTACTAGCCAAGGGTTATTACAGTTAAACGACTCGCCCTTTTCTGGAAAATTGCCATCCGCACGAAATGAAGTAAAAACGAGTTGCCGTGGGTGGTGGTGGAGAGTACGGGGGGCTGAGGCGAGGGTCCCCGTCCTATCCCAAATTAGGGTGTGGAACAAAAGGACGGGGGCACCGAAATAATAACGTTCCAAGTTTCAATGTGGAGTGTTCCTCTCGGTTGAGCGGTTAGCTCCCCTTCATTCCCCGGCAAGATTGCACAGTCCTCCTGTTTCGTTCTTCCCTTCCAGACCCTCTCCCTTAGACTCCTCTTTCTCTCCCTCGTTCACTCTTTTTCTCCACCTTCTACGACCTTCACTTATATTACAACAAAATTGATAAGATATCGGGCGAATGCTACCCGCTTTCAACCCCTTCATCTTCCTCTCTACTTGTTTATTATTTGGTACTGGACGATATTGGATTCCAACTTTGTTTACCACCGACCGATCCCATTTCTCTATTTACTCTGTAATCATTGGTCCTTTTTTTTTATTCTTAAAATTTTCATGTTTTTTGACGAATTATTATTATTCCGAGTGGTGATAAAAGTAACTAAATTAGGCTTTTTTTTTTAGAAAAACTAATTTTGTTAAATCTGTTGAGAGCTGTTACGGAGGAATACATATATTTAAAGAGGAGAAGCTAAGAGATTTATAATTGGTTAAGTGAATCAGATGTAGGACTGTTATTGAGTTTGGGAGCGTGGATGTAACGTTGTTAATAAAGGACGGGTGAGTGGTTTCACTAAGCCAGAACATGACGATCCCACAGCCCAACGAGATTACAGGCAAAGCCGCTTTACACACATTAGCACAACAGCAAACTCCCCGGCCCAAAAGTGTTTTCATCTCAGATCGATCTTATACCAAGCCCTAAACGAGAGGGTATAAAATCATGAATTTCATTTTAATCCCGTCCTTCCACCCTTGATAAGATTCGGGAGATTTTAACTCGATTCCATTATGTTTTTGTCCATAATTTTAATTACTTTAAAAACTTTTTTTTTTTCTTCATTTTTAAAATCTTTTAAGAACAGGGTCTAATTTTTGCACGCTTATTGTTTACGCTAGTACTTAATAAGTAATTGACTTTAGGGCCCCTTGAACTGAGGGTCTCCCTCAGAATTTAAAAATATTCTATAATGAAGTCTTGCTTTTATCACCTCTTGCAAAGTTTTATTCTTCACCACTAAAAAACTCGATGTCTTATATTCAGGAATTCAAAATCAAGTACGAGTGTGAATTAGGAGAATTGCAGAATATTCGAAAACGTTCACCATTGCATTCTAACATAATTTCACCATAAAGAAGATATTTAACACATGTCGTTTCGACATAAAATTTTCCGTTTCAACATAGCGCAGTTCAACATAAAGGAAACTTTCATTTTAAAGAACTTGTCGTTTGGGCTTGATCAATCTCACCATAAACTACAGCCAAAGAGCAAGCCTATTTTCGCCGTTTAAAACGCGATTATAGCGAAACGACAAAACCTTAAAACAGTCCACCATAACGCACATCCTCCCGAGAGGAAAAAAATTAACCCCCTTTGTGTCATAAAACGAGCTGATCCCATTGGCTGCCTGCATGCTTTTCCTAGTTTATGGTGAGATGCTTTATTTTGAACTGCATTATGGTGAACTGTCAAGTTTTAAGGTTTTTGTCGTTTCACCATAATCGCGTGAAAGTATGCTTGCTCTTTCGTTGTCTGTTATGGTGAGATGTATTATGCCCAAACGACAGAAACAGTTTTATGGCGAACCAAAAAGTTTAAAGAGAGGCTTTTATGATGTGAAGCGTTACTGTGTCTTGCACTTTTTTTATGTCGACTTGCATTTTTTGAAAAAGTCGTTCATGGCGTTGAACTTTTGAGAGCTTTATGTTCAATTGCATTACGCCGAAACGCATTATGGTGAACTACAGATTTTTTATGTTCAACTGCTTTAGGGTGAAATGCGTTATGTTGAACTCTCCCATCAAGTACGTTTGAAAAAAAATGAAATAAATATTTTTTATGAAGCTATATTAAGCGGAATTAAAATCCCTCGCCTGTATTCTATGGTTTTCTCCCTTTTAAGCCTTTTACCCGAACTCCACCCCTTTTGTAATCAAGGGGGAGAAAAGCACCCCCACAAGTTTTCTACAGTAAACATGAAAACATTTACAATTATATCGAAGTTGAGTCGATGAGCGGTAGGGAAAAAAATCCAAAGTATAACAGAGACAAAAAAAAGGAATCGATAGGGGGATAAAGAGAAAGGCTGGGGTGTAAAAAAACTTTTTCTCTCTTTTATTTTTTTATTTTTTGTTCACCCGTACCCGAAACCAGATCTTCTAGTGCCCGAGTACTGACAGCCTCGATTGTTATCACCCCGGTTGGTCCGGTAGCCTATCCAAAGTATCGGATTGTTGCGCTCTAACTGAAATTAGGTAGAGGTTTTTTTCCTTTCATTTTTTTTTCTTCCCCTTTATAAAAGGTCGGATCATTCTTTTTTATTATTCTATTTTGACATCGAAACTCATGACAGGTATTTGGCGGTAGGTTCGATCTTTTGAAACTCAACTCTTTTTGCCTCTAAGAATGGAAAAAAAGAGCTTAAAAGAAACCATAAACAGTGGGTAAAATCTGAGGGTATTCAGTAACCCAAAAAGCAATTTCTAAAAAAACAATAATTATTTTAATATTTGCCAACAGGTGATATGAGTCAAGAGACTGGTTCCGACGTCAATTCGGATCATAATTCGTCCGCGGACGAAGACTCTCAACTGAGGCTGAGGCTGAAAAGAAAACTCCAAAGAAATCGGACGTCTTTCACAAACGAGCAAATTGAAAGCCTCGAGAAAGGTAATAAAATTTCAAAATACGTTTTTATAACAGTTATTTATAAAATTCACATTGGCTGAAAAAGATTTTAACTTGAAAATGCTTCCCATTAAAAGTTATAGCTTTTCCAATAGAATTCTAAACGCAAAAAAAAAGCCATAAATTACATTAAGAGCGGATATAATGAATAAAATTTATTATTCTTCGTGTTTAATTACGAATATAAACATTGAAAAGACATTAAGTCCGCGAAGTACAAAACCATTTTTTAATTAAATTTATAGAGCAGTCAATTTTAAGGAGGGTGTGTACACAAGCCTTTCTTTTAGCTACAAAGGGAACCTCATTCGCCCTGCAACGTTTTCTTTATGAGTGGAGGGAATTATTCATGTGGAAATATATGATTTTTTTTTCTTCAAGAACTTCTTTTAAGTTTAAAATAGGTTTTCTTTAGAATATGTAATCCTCTTATTTACGTATAAAGGATATGATAGGCAAAAAGTCACAAACGGCCCCTGAGGCGATATTTGAAAACATAAAAAAAAAGGACGCTCGGGATGCTGTTTTAGATCCCAGAAAGAGGGGAAAAAAAGGCGAAGGGGGTCTTTGATGTATCCGAAGTTAGAAAATGGCCGACATATGGGGAAGGGAGTAAATCTCGAAGGGTATCCCCAGCGGGCCTCGCCTTTCCCAAGTATTTCCCAGATAGGATCTGGATTTGATCCGATTTTGTGAAAGAGCGTGGCGGCACTTCTAGAAGCTTTCCGATGTAGAAAGAGTGAGAGAGAGCGCCCATGAGGGGATCGAGCCGAAGAGAGAAAGTGTGTTTGAGGGAAAGAGAAGAGTCCTCTTCTGTCATAATCCTTTCCACCACAAGATAAAAGTAGCATCCAGGTAAAAGAGGGATCCTACCATTGTTTCCCACTAATGGCTTTTAATCTTCCATCTTGCGGCCTCCTTTTTTCACCGTTTAGTAATACAGTAACTGGATACTTCGCCGAAACATCACGGGCCCACAAAAAAACGTACATTTTTTATGTTCCAACAAACCATCGAGAAATAAAATCCGTTTAGGTTTTACAATAAATTACTGTAGAGAAAATTAAAATTTTCACACATTGCTGCTTTTCCAATAAAAGATTAAATACCGTGAAAAATTGTGTCGGAGGTTTCTTATTATTCTACAGGTGTTCCCGGTTTTCGAATACCTTTGCCGCATTAATGAAATAAGTAATCTTATTATAGAGAAAATTTGTTTTGTATCCTGATTTCTTTATCCTCCGAAAATATGTTCGTTAATATTTTTTAAATTAGGCCATAATAACCGACTTAACTCTGGGGTCTTTTTCCTGACCTGTTAGCGTCTGAATTGAAACCTAAACCTTTTCGGGAGAATAAGTAGAAAAGGTGAAAAGATGGTCCCGACAATATCCGACCACCGGCTTTTTGGAATCCGACACCGACAAAATCTCCCGAGTGCTCCGTCTGACTCGAGGATCGTTTTAAACCTCCTATTATATTGTTGAGGAAGAATGAAACATACAAACAGCAAAACACAAGTCTTTGTGGCGCCCTTTTTTTTTTCTTTAAGTTTCTATTGTAGAAAATCAACGTTGGGAGTCGAAAGATGCTGGGAAAAAATCATTTTTTTTTCTTTATTTTTTTAAACTTAACTTCATCATTTTGTAGACTGTTGCTTGTTTTGAACCTTTCGATTTAAAACACCCAAAAAAAAACTCCTAAGCCATATTTTTACCATCCAAGCCTCTGAACAGGCGGTCAAAATATAATTTTTTTTTATAACGTTTCATGTTATTTTGTGTGTTTGTAGAGTTCGAGAGGACGCATTACCCTGATGTTTTCGCCCGGGAACGACTAGCGGAAAAAATCGGCCTCCCAGAAGCTAGAATTCAGGTACCTAAATTAATTACAACATATAAAATAAATAGAATAAATTAAAATTTCTACATGAGGCACCCCAACAAGGAAGTGCTAAAAATCTAGAGGGAAAAAATTATGAAAAATTCATTAAAATTTAATGAGAAATTGTTTTAATTTACAAAAATCATATGCCTGCCTTATTTAATTAAAAGGGTGCTGGGTGAAATTATTCATTTTAGACTAGTTAAAAGATGGCAATAATTTGTTTATAAAAATAAGTTGTAGTATCCCCCCCCCCCAATTATAACTTATTGTTTGTTTTGTTTATTTTTAAAAGTAACTATAATTTTGTCGTTTACCTGTGCTCTTTTAGGGACAAATTGATCCCCATTTTTCAGAGAATGATAACTCAATAACAAAAGCAATAATTAAAAAAAAAATTAGAATGGCTCGAAATTTAATTTTCTTTTCATAATTTCGTTACTTTTAATACCCGGAAAAGAATGAGGACTTCTGAAAGAAGCACGTTTATTTCAACGAGGGTGGGAGGTGGTGGACGGAGGTTAGGGTCGCTAAAGTTGAGAGGAGGAATAAACTGACGTCCGGAAAGATGTTTTAACGCTTCCATCTTAATTAAAATCTTTTCTCTTTCTACCTCCTCGTTTAATTTTTTTTTTACTAAAAAAATGTTAGAAGTTCAATTAAAATCTTTCAATTCGACCCACGTGTCGCATTTTTAAGAAACATTCATTACAAAAATTTTTTTGACTTCACTCTTGGAATAAAAAATAAATCAGTGAGAAGAGAAAACTTTTTCCCGCGCCGAGTTAGGCCACTTTTCTGAGCCTTTGCTTTAGAATCCAGCTCGGTCAATTAAAGTAAAATATGGTGTTCAAAATGGCGGACCTGAGATGTCTCGAATGAGTGTATACGTGTCGACATAATGCGATTTGGCATAATGCATTAAAAACTTTAAACCTTGACAGATTATCATAATGCAATTCACACATCCTCGCGAGAGGAAAAATTAACCCCCTTGTGTCTGATCCCATTGGCTGCGTGCTTGCTTTCCTAATTTATCGTGAGATGCTTTATGTTGAATTGCATTATGGTGAAGTTTTAAGGTTTTTGTCGTTTCGCCATAATCGCGTTATAAGCAAAAATAGGCTCTTTCGCTGTCCCTAGTTTATGGTGAGTGTTATGCCCAAACGACAGAAACAGTTTAATGGCGAAACAGCAAGTTTAGAAAGAAGCGTTATGGTGATTTGCACTTTTTTTTTATCGACTTGCATTTATTGAAAAAGTCTTTTATGGCGTTTTAAGTTGAAATGCTCAAAATTTTTGAACTTATGAGAGCTTTTTGTTCAATTGCATTATGACGAATCGCATCGTGGTGCAGATTTTTTATGTTCGACGGCTTTAGGGTGAAATGCGTTATGTTGAACGGTGTTCTCCCGTTTCGAATAACGCAAAATCAAAATTCAATAGTTTTTCCCAAAGGGTATAATTTTAACAAATTTTCCGATCTACCGTTGCTTGAGGCATTTTCCACTTTTTCGTTTTTTAAATTTTTTACCCCCCTCCCAAAAAACACGGTTTTCTCACTTTCTGGCGTTTTTCTCGATTTTTCAGTGGAGATGAACTATTCTTACCCGACTGGGAAGTTTTTCTCATTTTTCGCCAAAGAATCACTACTTTTGTAAAGCCGAAAAAAATCCTCCTTTCTGCAGTTTAGGTAAAAACTTGGCGAACTCAACACTTGATCTCAAAGTGCTGTCGAAACATATTTTTAATTAATAATAATGGTAAAATTTAATTTCCTTGGGAAATGTACAATTTAAAAAAGTGCTTCTTTTAACATTGAGAACTACAGAAGTAGAAAAAAAATTTATTGGCGAAGATGGATGGCGGGGATGATTATTTAAAAACATATTTTACTGAATGGTCGGTGGACTTTGAGGGAGGGTTTTAAAGGTAAAAAGCGCATGAATCTCTCTCATCCGCGCACGCAGTTAATTATCCCCATTGAAAAGGGAAAGCAATTGAGATGTTTGACCCCTCCTACAAATGTATACTGGATATTACTTATCTAAATGACTTGAACGTTACTTATCTAGATTAGCCCGGGTTTTGCTTTTTGATTCATTGCTCTTACCGGGAAGGAAAACGGAGCGACCGATGGGGCGGAGGGCTAAAAGGGAAATATGGGCCCAGATACAATGTATCTCTTTCACTCATTCCATCTCTTTCATTAGAGGGGAAATACCTAACTTCGCTTTTCCAATTACACTTTCAGTTCAAAACCTGACCCCCCCTATTCCAATTTCAAACTGGCTCATCCATCAGTGACTTATTTATTTTGCGTATGCTTTTTTTTTCTTCTTTTTTTTTTATAAAGCCCTCTAATAAAAAGTTGTTTTAATTTAAATTCTCGATGCTCTTTTAATTAATTAAAGATTTCAATTCTATCTAATTAAAAAATTAGTTCAGGTTGTTGGACAACCTTCACCTTCTTCAGTATTTTGTTTTTAACTTCATTAAAGAAGTTATTGTGATACCCTCGACGTTGGGTTTTTGGGGAAGGGTCTTCCAGACCCCGTAGGGTCAATTCGAATATTGATCTTTACCGATCTCAACTTTGTCTGTGGTTCCGGCCGGCCGTTTTTTTTTCCGGAAAACTTTACGGCCACAGTTTTCATCCGACTTTCACCAAATTTTCACACAAATTTCTTTAGCCGGTGAAAAAGAATGTTTGAATTTCGAAAAAATGGCGGAGATATGTCTGTTTGAAATTTTAAAAAATTCGCCGCGGCCGAACCGTTAATCCGATTTTCACCAAATTTTCACCAATTACTCCTTATATTTTAAAGAATTTTTGGTGTAAAAAAATTGCCACTTTTTAATTATTATTTTTTTAGTAGGGAGAAATTTCATACTTCTACACATTACGAGAGGCACATCCCTAGGCCAAAGAGCCCATTATTTCTACCTTGACTCTTAAAAACATTTTTGAAAAAAAGAACAGAAAATTTTTCAGAAAAAAAATAAAAAGCAAAAAAAAAAAGGAAAACTCGGAAAATTCTTGGAAAAAATACTTAGAAAATTAAAAAAAAAAATAGAAAATTTTTTGACAAAAAAATATTTAGAAAATTTTTATAAACTTAAAAAAACTCGGAAAATTTTTCAAAAAAATAAAAACTTCCCCCTTCCTTATTCTTCCCCTCCTTTATACTTTCCCTCCCATATACTTCCCCCTCTGTTATACTTCCCCTCCCATATATTTCCCCCTCCGTTTTACGTCCCCTCCGTTATACTTCTCCCTCCTATATACTTCCCCTTCCCATATACTTCCTCCTCCTATATTGTTACTTCTCTTTAAGGAAGTTTTCGTTGGAAGCTCTTCAAACCAGTACTTTGAAATGTTTTACTTTTTTTTCGTCCTCTATTTCTTTAGTTTTGTGCAAGCATAATAAAAATTTAGTCTTCTCAAAACGGTTGAAACTCTTTATTGTTCAAAGCCTTTTCGAGAGACTTTTTATAATGATGGTGCTTTTTTTTGTACGTTTTTGATTTAAACATGGCGTATAAAAAAGAAAGGGCCTATATTTAAACATTGCTGCCCATTTTTCGGGTTGTCCAAATAGGAAGGGGGATAAAATTGTTTGAGGAGGACAAACATTTGCCCTGTTGACGCATGTTTTCAAGCCTCGTTTCCCGCGCTCACCTCCCTATGGCCCGTCGTATTGATTTTACTTAAGTGTCTCCCTCCCAGGGCCCTATCTCTTTCCCCCCAAGAAAGCGAAAGCCAACTCTTTTCCTTAAAACTGTCATCCGCAGGGTTCAACCCCCCTCGCCGCCCGCCGAACCGATCCCCCCGACCCTCCTACCCCCGGAACCAGCGCCCCTTTTTGGTCGGAGTTGCCAAATTGTTAAGCCTGTTGGCTCCACCCCCACCAATCCCAGAAGAGAGGATCCTTTCAATTAACTCCCCCCCCCCCTTTCTTTTAGATAGGAATATTTGCTCCCGAAAAAACAAAAAAAAAACACCGTGTTTTGTGGACTAAAACCGTGCTCAAATCATTCCACTTTTTTCCGATGTCATAAAAATAAAACAGTCAATCCTCTCATTCACGTTAAAACGATTCTTGTAGTCCTCTTAGAATTAAATCAAAATTTCATCACTGACATCCGAAAATGATAACATGTTCGGGATTTCAATTTGTCTGAAACCATAAATTTTTGCGTTTTCTCGAAAGTTATTGCACTAGGGGAACTAAAAAGAGAGCACGTTTGAATAGAGAATAATGAGGCCTCGTTATCGAAGAATCCACTTTGAGCGGTCACCTGGTCTGATAAAAAGTGCCTACTTGATTCAAATCCTGGTCAATTTGAATATTGCCGAATACTTTCCTTGATATTTCAATTTGGTGACATATCGGGGGATTGTTGGGAAGACTGGTCGAAAGGTAGATTGCTGCACTTGTGGTAAGATTCCTTTCAGATTTATGCTACAGCATTAGGAGTTCGTTTCTATGTCAGATTTAAAATTCGAAAATTTTTTAGTCTCTTATTTGGGGAGGGAGGCGGATTTAACGGAGCGAAAACATGGAGCGAGGAAAATCGATTGGCCCTCGAAATACTCGGAAAGCGAGGAGACAAATCCGTGTCGGACGCTAAACAAATTAAAATGACAGAAATGCCAGAAAGGGGCTCTAAAGGATTCCGCTGGCGCAATGGATCGCGAGAAAGATCAAATATGTTTAATGAGACGATATGAAATGAGTTAAAAGAGGGGCGAGGACAAGATTAGTCCTCCTGGCTGAATCATGAATCAGATGGTGTTCAGGCCCTCTTCATTTCTACTTCGTATTACCCTAATAGATGTCCGCCGAAGGGTCCCTCGAGACATATGGAGCGGAGAGATCGTTTGTCAACGAGTCTTTACGAGGGCCTCCAAATGTCAACTGTTCTTTCCTCAGGTCAACCTTTAAAAAAATGTTGCGAATCCACTCTGTCAAGACCTAATTTATTCTTATTTTTACTCATTTTCAGGTATGGTTTTCGAATCGTAGAGCGAAATGGCGGCGGGAAGAGAAGTTGAGGAACCAAAGACGAGGAAGTGACGGCGTCGGATCTTCCTCGAGCCCTCCCGCTCCTTCGAGTCGGCTCAACATAAATCCCGGTTTCAATTCCATGTATTCATCCATACCTCAACCTATCTCAACAATGTCTGAATCTTACAGGTACGACGGTTTAAACCTACGTTAACATTTTTAAAACTTTCATTTTTACAGCACGAGCTTAAGTAGCTCCTGCTTGCAGCAAGCGGCACGTGAACACCACGGTGCATATCCGTATATGTTTCACGACCCTTTACATTCGCTTTCATCGAGCTATAGCCCGAGAGTCTCCTGCAACCCCGCAGTCGCTCATCAGTCACCTTCAACCCCTTACACTGCCGCTCCCGCTCCAGCAACTCCTACAACAGGAACCGGTAAGCATTCCACGGGTTTAATTTTTTTGAGCACACAATAAAGGGGTTGCTTTATGCCAAACTCATTTCAAAAATAAATATTTAACTTTAGGCTTAAGTAGCAAACAAAGCTCTTCTTATAGCAGTTTTGAAAATTTCAGGAGTAATTTCTGCTGGCGTCTCGGTCCCCGTGCAGATTCCCAGCCAAGGGCCGGACCCACACACTCTGGCGACGAACTATTGGCCACGGATTCAGTGATCCCAGCTACTCGGGTTTCACCACCATCTTTTAATGGAAGAAACCCAGCATGATTAAGCCAGAGGAGGACTTTTTAACCGTTTTTTGCTTTGATCGTCTCTTCATGTAAATAACCTTCGGACTTTTTTTGTGGTTTTTCTTTCTTGTGCCAGTGTGACAATTTTAGAATATAAATGCCCGACCGAGCTGAGGTATTAAAATGCTCTCATGACTTACTTATAAACTTTAAGTTCGGATACAGGGTTCTCCCAAGTGGTTTCCACCCACACTAATGTATATATCGAGTATTTTGTTATTTTGACATTCTACTTTACGAAAATATTCCAAATTAAGCAATAATCGAGTAAGTTTTATGTGTTTCAATACTTTTAGAAAATAAAAAAACTGATTTTAAATATTTTTTAAAATAAACGTGACGCTTTTTTTCACTCCGCTTTGTCTTTTGGGCGTTCGCGACCCCAGTTTGAGAAGTAAAAAGGGCTTCTTTGGCTTTTTGCCACTACCTTTTTCCTCGGAGCGCTCTTAAACTTGAAAAAACGTCATTCGTCTCGTTTTTAACTCTTCTTGATTCACGACTTGGCACATCAAAACCGTCTTCCCCTTTCTCGGCACCAACCAAAAAAGCGCCCTGGGGTCGTACGCCGATTCCGAAATCTCGAAGCTCTTTCAGTCGACGCCCCTGGTTTTTTTAATTCTTTAATTATGTTATGTCGTTGTTCTAGAAAAGTGAAAAAAACAGCGTCTTTGTGATTTAAAACTGTAATTTTTAAATAAATAAAAATATGATTATCAACAATGTAGATTATGTAGATAAGGGTAAGTGGAATATTGTTGCGTCCAATCCTCAAACTTTATTTTTCAGAAAAATAAAAATCTAAAATTAAAATCATAAATCAGTGCTTTGATAATTGCGCCAATTATATAAACTTAAAGCTGTCATTTTAAATCTTCTAAACAGAATTTTTTTTTCATTCAATCTTTTCGCTACAAAGAGCTGATTTTGACAAAGCGAATTTAAAAAAATGTTTGACTTTGTATATGTATTCTTGTTGTATTGGTAGCATGTTACTGGGCATGTGTAACAGCTTTATTTAAATATTTTTATACACGTGAAAAGACAAATAATTATAAACTATGTTTATGATGTAAAAAAAAAGTGAAGAAAAATTTTTTTAAAAAACAATAATTTTATAAAAAAAAATTTTAAAAATCAGCTAAAGTATTTTAAAAAATAAAAATTTGGCCTTTTACCGTTACAGCAGAGACCATCGTACTATGTTTAACATCGCCCACACTTTTAGATAAAACTACAGTAATTTCGTAAACCATTTCAATCATAGTTATTTGTAGTTTCTAATTTTTTTATTTTGTTTTTTATGAAACATAAAAACTTGTTTTCTGTGATTTAATTATGGTCATATTTTGTATGATTGTTTTAGACTTCTGTAATTATATTATACTTGTGTATGCTAGAGTATAGAACCAAGCAACGTTTAATTAGATTTTAAAAGAAATTAAAAACAAAAATAAAGTTAGTGATATTTCGGATAAATTGTTGACTTTTTCTTCTGCGATTTTTTTCCTTTAAAACTTCAAGGATATATCAGGTACGTATTTTTCCCCAATTTTTAGCTTCGAGGGTGGAGAATTTTTAAAAAACAGTAAATAGTCCCTATAATTTATTTCCTAAGCTTAGGATCCTGGGAGGAATATAAATTTTGTTTCTTATCCCCTTGGCGGAAGTCCGCGGAAGTCCTTCTGCTGTAGACCTTTCATGTCAAAACAAGCAATTATATTGAAGTAAGAATAATCAGTGTTCGGCCTTAGCGTTCGAATTAATCAGTGGGCTGAATTCAATTTGAAAGATGAGCACCGGGTTTTCCCTCCTCCCCTGTTGACTTTTGCATTTGAAAATTGTATGAAAGCAAACTGTCTAGTGCACATGTTTATTTGTTCTCTCATTTTTAGTAGGCACACATAATTATAACGCTTTAATTATTATACCCTCGCCTAATGAAAACCGTGTTTGCCTATGTGGAGTCGGTTATAGCCTATTATTAAAGTTCATCATAGAGCTCGGAAAATTTGAAGTGAGATGAAAATGAAAAAAATCGATGGATGAAAACGGAAGACCCATAAGGAGTGGGGAATGATTATAAATCTGTGTTTCCAAAAAGCAAATGGAGGGTTGATTAAAAGGGAACGAAAGTGCTCTCCTTATGGATACAAAAAGTTAGCGGAAAAAGGAAGCAAGGCGCAAGATTTCCTGCTCAGTCTTGCGCAAAAGACAAAAATATATTCAGGATATACCTACCTTAACCCCCTCCTTTTAATATTACATGCATGTCTTCGATTTCTCGTGCGAAATTTTGTGATTGAAGTATGACGATTTGCGATGGCTCCGACCGCGACCGTAACTTCAGCTAAAAAGAAGGACATTTTTTTTTCTCTTTCGACAAGGCTCTAATATGAAAATTACTCCCGAAAGAGTGAGAATCTGATCAAAATAGTGCCCTTAAGCCCCAAAAAAGTGGAGACTTCCGGCCGTGTAGAGCAGAAGAAACACAAGATTTTTCTGGAATCATTATCGACCAAGAACTCAAGTTGTTTTGGCCAAATCAGTTCTCGAAGAATCCACCCTCCCCCTCCAAAAAAAAAAAAAAAAAAAAAAAAAAAAAAAAAAAAAAAAAAAAAAAAAAAAAAAAAAAAAAAATCTCCAGTAGTTTAGATCTGAAGGAGTATCCCAGAAAATTAAAAAAACCTGAGGTCCAAGATCTCTTCCTTATAAAGAAATTTTATATTTAATAAAATAAAGATTGAAAAACTAAGAATTGTTAAGTGTACAAACGGAATTATCCTTTTATTTGCTTTAAATCAAACGTTTGGCGTAGTCAGTAATTAATGAGTGGGATTGTTGGGAATCGATGAAACGTTCTAAGCCAAGATGGTGTTTTAGAAGGGGAGACAGCGTGCGAGTGCTTCTACCTGGCGGGAGACGCATTAAATCGCTCAAGCTGTTCACAATGTAGACTTTCGCCGACGATACTGTAGATTTCTGGTAGGTGTATGTACGTATACGCCAGAAAATTGTTAACTTCGTTAAAGAAGTTATTGTGATACCCTCCACGTCGGGTTTTTGGGGAAGGGTCTTCCAGAACCCGTAGAATTCGAATATTGATCTTTGCCGATCTCAACTTTGTCTGTGGTGCCGGCCGGCCGTAGCATTTTTTTCCGGAACACTTTACGGACACAGTTTTCAACCGATTTTCATCAAATTTTCTCACTAATTTCTTTAGCCGGTGAAGAAGAAACTAACGAGGGCGATTTTTGAATTTCGAAAAAATGGCGGAGATATGTCTGTTTGAAATTTTAAAAAATTCGCTGCGGCCGAACCGTGGTCCGATTTTTACCAAATTTTCACCAATTACTTTCTATATTTTTAAAAAAAATTTGGTGTAAAAAAATTGTCATTTTTTAACATTAATTATTATTTTAGTAGGGCGTTTCATACTTCCACCCCTTACGAGAGGGACCTGTCTTAGGAAAAAATCCCATTATTTCTACCTTGATACAGTATTTGGAAAAATTTTCGACAGAAAAAACTTTGAAAATTTTTCGAAAAAAAAGCGCAAAAAAAAAACAAAATTTAGAAAATTTTTCGAAAAAAAAACTCGGAAAAATTTTCGAAAAAAACTCGGAAAATTTTCGAAAAAAAAACTCGGAAAATTAAAAAAAAAAAAAACTTATACTTCCCCTTCCTTATACTTCCCTCTCCGTTATATTTCCCCCTCCCTTATACTTCCCCCTCCCTTATACTTCCCTTTCCTATATTTTTTACTTCTCTTTAAGGAAGTTTTCGTTGGAAGCAAAATTATTACTTTTAAAAATTATTACATCTTCAAATTATTACTTTTTTTATATGACTCAACTCAATTTTTTTTATATATGTATACAGGGTGTCCGGAAACACATGGCATACGTCTGGGAGAGCGTTAAAAAGTGGTTTTATGAAAAAAAGTTATATGTAAACCCCCTTTAATAAATTTAAATCAAAGAATTTGATGGTGTAGTTTAAAATGCGCCTGGATATACAGGGTGTCACATACACAACCTAACTTCGTTATTTCAAATAAGAACCCCTATTTTTTATTTCAGATTCGTAATCTACGCAAAATTTCAAGTAGATTTGACTATTTTTGAGACCATTTTCGACAACTTTAAAAAATGTCAAATTTTTGCGTTTTTTGCGCTGAAATCCGTTAAAATTGACCAAGGAGGCTCGTTTTTTTTTAATTCCGCTTATTTTTGTCCGAAGATTCTAACTATTACCAATTCATGCTTCTTCACATTCTGCATCACGACATGTCGTCGCTAACTTCCTTTTTAAGATTAAAACCCCAATTTTTTATTTCAGAAATGAAAAGTAGAGCATTTTTCAAGAACTTTTTCTTTTGGTCCGAAATCGCTATCTCCATTTTTGAAAGAGCTACAGCGGTTTTTGTAGTTGTGTATGACAAATTCCCTATAAATCCATTAAAAATTTCTTCGATTATTAAATTTACCTGATTCGATAATGAAAAGGGGTGTAATAGCAATGATTGACAAATTAAAAAATTAAAAATCAAAAAATTGTATTTAAAAAAAGACCCGTAGTGAAGTCTCTACTTTTTTTTTAATTTAAATTTTGAAAGATAATTATAAATTGTTATAAATTTAAATGACAATTAAAATATTATCAGGGAAATATCATTTTAACAATTATTAAGGTTTTTTTTATTGTGAGGGAGAGAGAATGAAAAAAACGGATATTCCACTACCGGTTTCGGCGTAATACGCCTCATCAGGTGGACTATTTCCTTATTTTTCACTCTCATCTCATTTTCTACTTGACCTCTACTATGTGGTATAAGTGAGACCGCGGACAGATTCTGTTACCTTCCCGCGGTCTCACTTATACCACATAGTAGAGGTCAAGTAGAAAATGAGATGAGAGTGAAAAATAAGGAAATAGTCCACCTGAAGAGGCGTATTACGCCGAAACCGGTAGTGGAATATCCGTTTTTTTCATTCTCTCTCCCTCACAATAAAAAAAAACCTTAATAATTAAAATATTATTATTTTTAATGACAATTAAAATATTATTATTTTTAATGACAATTAAAATATTATTATTTTAATGACAATTAAAATATTATTATTTTAATGACAATTAAATTTTTTTATAATTGTTAATGACGATTAAAAATTGCTATAATGATAATTAAAAATCGTAATGTAGAATTTTCTGCGATTATTGTTGATAATTTTTTTTTTTTTGGTATTTGAACTTCCTCCGTGAGGAGCGCCTTCCTACAACAAAAAGACTCATTAACGTTAAGAAAGATTTTTAAAACCCTTTAAAAAGTTCCTTAAACTTAACTTTACCCTACGTTAAAATTATTTCGGTGATTGCTCTTTTGACGTCATAAAAAATAGGTACAACAATGGCTTAGACCCCTGTCTCTAAACCCGTATTCTAGGGTTCAACAACTGCTCCCTTTTACTGAAGTTATGTTGCAAGTTTAGCTTGGGGAAAAAAGAAGTTGGTTTTTTGAGGATTGGGTTTCTCCATAAATTTTTCAAAGAATTTTATAATGAAGATTAGAACGTTGTGGGGAAGAGGTGAACGGCGCGGGGAAAATTTTCGTGGTGGGAACATTCGGGTGTAGCACTGTCTCCCCAGCCGTGGCCGAGAGACGAAACAATTCTCCGAGTCTCCGCTTAACAGCGCTTCTCTCTTATCTGTTATTGTTGGATCAATGAAGTGTTATAATATTAAGTTATAATGTGATTCTTTTTTAAAAACGACCAAAACATGAGCCCCAAATTTTAGCCGTCTCTCTCGGACTTTTGACACGGGGCCGCGGGTGAAATGGGGAAAGACCAGGAACTCCTCGAAGCCGCCAGAAATGGAAATCTACCCGTCGTCGAGAAAATACTCGGACAAAGGGCGAAAAGGAGTGGCCCACTTGCTAGGTATCTTCTTCTTTTTTTTTTTTTTTTTATTTTATGTCTGCTTCCTCCCATCTTCACTTCCTTCTTTTATTTTCAATCTTAAATCTTTCATTCAATCTTAAAAATGGTTATTTTTAAATCTTATCTTTTTAGTGGGAACTCCCCTATTTAAATTTCCTTGTTCTAACTTTCACTTCTATTTTAAACTTCTTTTTTTTTACAATTTATGACTCATCCAAGTGGTCGCTTTTTGGCAATATTTCTCCAATCATAGGTGTCAAAATGACCCAACTTGGTGTGAAGTATATTATATATTTTACTTCTCTCATATTATGCCTCTTTTGTATTTTTTTGATTATTTTGACAAGTTGGAAAACAAGTTGCAGTGCAACAAGTGAAGGTGACATTTTCTCTGATTTCAACCCCCTGGAGACCCCTCACTTAAAGCATTTGTCGATTAGCTTCCAGTCCCTGCCATTATCGACACGAAATTATATCAACAACCCAATCTATTAGTTTTTGAACCTAGAACCTGTTAACTCTAAAAGCTGGGTGCAACTTCCAGCGATTCCCATGAACATGCGATGCCTTTAAGTTTGCATCAAAATGCTCTTCAAAGGTCAAATCATTGCATTTTAAGCTATGAAAATTATAAAAAGGGTAATCTTGCCCTAGGAAGGCTTCGCTTTTTGATGCGATTTAATGGCAATGACTTAAAATAAAACTGATTGGTGCTAATTGTTCTCAGTTGCTGAAAATGTGTCTTCACAGTTGGTATGCTGGTTGGGTGTCACCTTATCAGTGACGCCCTGCAGATCATTTTAAAAAATAAATTTTTTCTGGCGTTCTCCTCTTTCTTTTGGCCTAAATGTCCATATTGGTCGCATCACCAGAAGTTTCCTTGGTTTCCTAGGTCATGAGAATCTTTTGTACAGGATTTTTGAAGAAACCCCTTTTAGAAATGATTTTTGGGAGTTTTCCCCAATTTTTTGCCTTAAACAGATTTTAACTTCCTTTAAAATATTATTTCAACCTCCTTCTTTTTACCATTTTGCTCACTTTTTTGTGCAAGAAACTTCCTTGTTATTGGATTTCCACGAGTTTTCCTTGTTCATTAGCCCAACCCTCTCTCCTTTTTTTAATTAGGATTTTTGTGTTTTTCTCAGTTTTAGTTACTGAAAACCCCTCTTTTCTCTTGATATTTGGCGATTTCCTTGTTCTCTAAGCCTCGTTCTCTCAAAATCCCAATTTATCGAATTTCCAGGGGTCATCCTTGGTCATATTGCTGAGAAACACTGTTTTGTTTCTTTATTTTTGGAGTTTTTGTCAGCGTCCCTATTTGTTTGATCGGGCATAGACTAAATGTCCGAGGACATAGATTAAATGTCCATATTGGTCGCATTATCAGAAGTTTCCTTGGTTTCCTAGGTTATGAGAATCTTTTTTACGGCATAGACTATGCCATATTGGTCATATGGCAAGTCATAGGGCATATGCAAAGGGAAACATTACCAGAAACTTCTGGCGACCAATATGGACATTTAGTCTATGCCCTCGACATCATAAACTAGATAGTTATGATGTCGAGGGCTAATTAATTGGATATCAATCAAGAAAACAGGCTTAGAAGGTTTACAGCACCATATTCCTTAACCTTTGCTTCATAAGGGGCAAAACCAGAAGATAGCCCTCGACATCATAACTTCTTGTTTATGATGTCAAGGGCATAGACTAAATGTCCATATTGGTCGCATTACCAGAAGTTTCCTTGGTTTCCTAGGTTATGAAAATCTTTTTTACGGCATAGACTATGCCATATGACCAATATGGCCCTATGACATAGGGCATATGCAAAGGGAAACATTACCAGAAACTAGTAATGCGACCAATATGGACATTTAGTCTATGCCCTTGACATCATAAACTAGATAGTTATGATGTCAAGGGCATAGCTATCTTCTAGTTTGGCCCCTTATAAAGCAAAGGTGATATAGGGAATATGGCGCTGTAAACCTTCTAAGCCTGATTTCTTGATTCATATTTACTTAATTTGCTTTTATTCATATGTCGATCATTTTTTAAAGCCTTCATCTAATTTAATTCAAGACAAATGGCCGATGAGCTATCCGGCATCGGAAAGGCCTTTTTTGATTTATGAATAAAACTTAAATTCATATTCAGCAAAAAGATGGCAGCTATCCGATGCCTTTAGAATGCTTTCTAATTTGATTTTTATTCATGTTTTTTAATACAAAAGTCTTGAGATTGCCAGAAAAAAAACTAGAAATGTGGAGGAAACCTTACTCAGGCCTTTGAAATGCTAAATTACCGTCTCTTTTATGTCCTTGTCATTTTGCTGAATATGAATTTAAGTTTTATTCATAAATCAAAAAAAGGCCTTTTGTCTTCATCGATTTGACTATTTACAACAGGGTAATAAATATTTATGGTTGAAATCTGTGCTCACATCTGTACTTTTTCTTTGAATGTTTAGTTTTGAATAGTAGCAATTAACTCGGATTGTTTCAACCGTTAATGAACCAACTTTGATCTTCATAATAGAGATTACCTTAATTAATACCTCTAAGCTCTTCTCCTTTGTACTGATTAAAGTATATGTTGAGTACAATCAATGTATATAGTAGTGTATTTTCTACTCTCTTATTTGTGTGCCACAAAAGATGACACTCAAAGGAGCCATAAGTAGTCCTAGTTACTGGGAATTATGTGAATACCCATTTTCTATCAAGTTTTAAAAGAAATGCTTCAAATATCTCCGGGAATTCATTCAGTATTTTTACATCAGGTGTCTTGCGGAATTCAAATTGGGCGCCCACTTGTATAAAACCGGCCAACTCTCAAGTTTGACCTCTTCAAGCAGTTTTTAAACAAGTTGGGTTAGCGCCAGTTGAGATTTTCTCTTTTTATTTTAAATTTCTCACATTCATGGATTCGCCCACACCCCAAAAAAACTGCAGACAGGAAAATCTAAAATTAATTTATTAGGTGTACAAAATGAAACTCGGCTAAAATCTACAAAATTCAAATTTACCCTGTGGCTGAGTTTCATTTTGTACACCTAATAAATAAAAATTGTAGGAAATTTAATTCTCTATAAATTTGTACTTAATCATTTTTTTCTAGGATGCACCATTTTCGGAAAATAATTTTTTTTTAAATAAATTTATCTTGAAAACAGTGCGTCCTAGAGAAAAAATGAATAGAATAAAAATTAAAGAGAATTAAATTTCCAACAGATTTTATTTAGTGCATTTTTTCAATATCTGTAACGGTTTACGATTTACAAGCCTTTCAAAATTAACCTTCTCAATGGTTATACTTCAGTAACTTTCTTACACGGAGGAGGTCAACTTTTGATGGACTTTAACGCCTAAAATGTTTAAAATTTTGAAAAAATGAACTACTAGGTGTACAAAATGAAACTCGGCTAAAATTTACAAAATTCAAATTTACCCTGTGGCTGAGTTTCATTTTGTACACCTAATAACTTTTTGGTTGCTGTATTGTTATGATACAATGAACTTTTTTTTTGGGTGCGCTAAATAAACACATTGATCTGTGTAAAGAATTCTTGGCTGTCTCGCTCATGATCTATAAATAATTTTTATAAAGGTCGATAGGGGAGATTTTCACCTGCAAATTCCGAACCTTGAATAACAAAAGTGGCAATTATTTAATCTTCATGTTTATCTTTCATAAAAGTTATAACCAAAAAATTAAACCAATTATTTTCCAACAATTCTTTCCACCTTAAATAGTCATTTGCTTAAGCCATTATGGCTTTCGGTTACAATCAAAATTCTGATAAGGAAAATATAAAAATAATTCAAAATCCTCACTATTACTAAAAAGATCATCTCTCCAAAAACACGTGAAAATGTTTATTTTTAAATGAAGGCTTTTGGGCTGAAGTCCTGAGATTATGTTGGTAGTTCAATAATATCGCGTGACCAAGCCCTATTCCTCTAGAAAAAGGAAAAATAAAATTTATTTTCTCTTGATTAGACTCTGCTTTATTTGATAACTGATAAATTACCTACTTCAGGTGTAGAATACTTATTTTTATTAATTAATTTAACTATCAAATAATAAACCAATAATAGAGGAGGAAATGACTGTGATAACGGGTATCTCACGACGCGTTTCGGCTTAAAAAGCCTCAGGTAAGCTATTCCCTCTATCACAATCATTTCTGTCTTTTCACTGTGAACCTATCTCCGAGAGCTTTAGGGGATACAGCGGGAAGCTGGAAACAAACCATCTCCCTAAAGCTCACCGCGCGCCGCCACCGTTCCGGTTATTAAAAACCAATAATGAGGTGGTGAGTGGCTCTATCTCTTGGAGAACGGTGACGGCGGTGAGCTTTAGGGAGATGGTTTGTTTCCGGCTTCCCGCTGTGTCTACTAAATCTCTCGGACATAAAGTTCACAGTGAAAAGAAGAATGATTGTCATAGAGGGAATAGCCCACCTGACGAGGCTTTTTAAGCCGAAACGTGTCGTGAGATAGCCGTTATCACAGTCATTTCTTCCTCTATTATCGGCTTATTATGATACTATTATCGTATTTGATAGGAAAATCAACAATTTTGCGGAATACGGGCGCAATTAACATTAAAATCGTAAATTAATTTAACCTACTACTTCTTGGGCCGTATGCTTTCTCGCCTTTTTCATTCATGGTCAGGAGTGCAGACCAGTCTTTCCATTCGTGAAGTATTTCTTCAAACGGCATTGGTATCAGGAGATGTGGAAAGTTTTTTTATGAAAAAAACAGTACTTTCACTAAATCGTGGATTTACGTAGGGTATCCTCCCTTATCGATGTTTTCCTACTTTTCTAATAACAACTTTTCTGCTTTCATTAAATGACTGACAAGTCTTCCTCTTCTTAAAATTAAAATTTTATTCTTAAAAGTGAATTCTTGTACAATGAATTTTATGTTTGTTGCAGTTTACGAAGAGGACCAGGTGCCAATGTTCAAGACGGGAGTGGCTATTCTGCTTTACATCACGCTGCTCTCAATGGACACCAGTAAGTTCGTTTTCAGTATAGTTGGCTTACACCAATTTTTTATAAAAGCTCTTGTTCATGAATTAGGACCATTCAGGTGTCATGCATTTGTCGCCCCTAAACATGGCAAGCGTATGCCGAATGCGTTGCTGTACACTGTCGGGTTGGATGGACAATCGGTCCTTCAGAGCAATAGCGAGAGAGGCATTGTTGCCGCATCATTGGAAGGGGCTCGCGTTTATATGACCACCTGTGTCAGTACTACCGCAATGTTTTCGGTGCAATGCGGGTCATCGTCTCCCTCCAATTGTTTATAAAATTGTTAATTAATTGCTTCATTTTAAAAATTGGTGGCTATTTTCTCTTGTATCTCTTCTGTGAAATTAAGATTTCGCGGTACCTCATGACGCAAGTCATGACTCACGTTTCGTCGTTCACCCCATGATCGTCCTTGTGAAAAATGTTGACTTTCGACGGATGCTCCTCGTTGTTCATTTAGCACTTTTCCGGTCCTAAAATAATGACTCATTTAAACTGCACCATTCAACGGCAATCGTATCTGATTGACACTTATTTTTACACGTCATTTTAAGAATTTGAAATTTAATTTTTTTTTGTATCTAGGGATATCGTTGAGCTTCTTCTCACCTATGAAGCTTCGCCTAACATTGTCGACGACAAAGGATGTTCCCCTCTTCATCTCGCTGCCTGGACTGGAAACGTAAATATTGTTCGACTTCTCCTGTGCCACGGCCCTTCAGTGCCAAATGTAAATTTAATGGTAAGTCATTTTTTAAGGATCTATTTTCAAGAAAATAAACGCCTTAACTCAGTTCAGGGATACCTACTAACCCAATGAAAATAAGGAACCCCACCCATCTCCCAAAGAAACAAGCCTGCCATAATCTAGATTTTAAAATTTTTAAATCTTTATTTACGAATAAAGTTTTTTCAAAGGGTCGAATATGTGAAAGCGAATGTTTTTGAAAAGCGATGAAGTAGGGATGTAGTCACGGACAGGCTTTGGAGTTTTGTTTGTTAGGATGAGACCAAACGACCCGTTCACAATATTAATTAAGACACTTTTGCTTCCCGATTACTGTTGCGAGCAGTCAACAGCAGGAATGGTCAAACTCTGAAACTGACCGCCACAACTCGTTCTTTTTTCAGTTTTCCCCCTTCCTCATTTTAACGCTATATTTAAACAAAACCGTTAAGATTTAAAAAAAAAATTAAATTTCCTTGTTTTTGACATAGTAAATTTTTTAAAGGTGACTGGAGGTATCATTATTTATGTACTAGTCAAAAGTTCGACAGGAGGATTTATTAAGTATTCTCTAATTACGGGGTGAGTTGAAGTGGTTAATCGAAGGGTTCAGGTTTGAATGAGACTGTGCCAATTACGGAAGAGAGGGCAGCTTGGAAAGTGGTGTGAGGGAGTATCCACTTGACCCCCGTCCCCTAATTACAAGGCTTACTCACTTATGTCATTAATTACGTTGGGTCTCCGTACCTCCTGTTGTCATCGTTTTTAATCCGAAACCATTTTATAGTTATCAATTAAAGTCCGAAGCAATAAAGCGGGTGTAACAACTTCGCTTTTGAACCGTGTTCCCCTCTAGATCGTCAACCTAACAGGATGCCACCCTTAACGAGCGCAGGACCTTTTTCTAATTTCGTTTTAACCTTTACGAGGGCAATTTATTTTTATTCTTCGGGTCACCGAATATAAGAACTATGTATTATCAAGATTGCAGGGCGTAGCCGAGGTAGGTTAAAGTGCTCAAGTCGATTCGCATCTTGTGGTCAACTTAGCCTGTTTGCCTAAAAATCAAGTGCCTAAGAATTTTTGGGGTTAAGAAAACAGGTTCAATCTTTGTGGCTGGTTTTTTCTACGAAAAGATTTGCAAACGCGTTCGTAAAAATTTGGAATTTGCTTGGCAGGGCGTGAATAAGCGATTCCGCTAAAGGCAGATTTGAAAACTAGCTAGGTCCTCCAACCTGTCTGTCGTCGGCGGTAGGGAAAAATTACCATCATAAATTTTTCTGTCTTCTTAAGAACTTTTACGCTTAAGAACAAAAAAAATTATTTATTTTTTCAAAACCTTTTTGAATATTAGAATATCAAAAAGGTAGTGCCATGACAGCAACCTGTCGTAAAAATTTAAAAACCCAAAGAGGTGGCTCTATCTCTTGGAGAACGGTGGCGGCGGTGAGCTTCAGGGAAACGGTTTGTTTTCGGCTTCCCGCTGTGTCTACTAAATCTCTCGGACATAAAGTTCACAGTGAAAAGAAGAATGATTGTGATAAGAGGGAATAGCTCACCTGACGAGGCTTTTTAAGCCGAAACGCGTCGTGAGATATCCGTTATCATAGTCATTCTTCCTCCATTATTGGTTATTTTTTTATTTTTTTATTTTATTTAGTAAATTGTATACAACTTTCGTTGGTTACAAAGGAGTTGGCTCTATGTACAAAGAAAAGAGAGAGAGAGAAAAAAAAAGGAATAAGATTTACAAAAATACGAATAAAAGTAGAAATTAGTTGCTATGAATAGCCAAATCAAGATTAAACTTAAATTCAAACGATTGAATCATCAAATTAAAATGTCACTACGAATTAACGAATTATAACAAGTGAAATAAAATAACAAGTGAAATAAAATAACAAAATGAAATATCAAAGAAAAAAGTCAGAAAATCAAAATTTATCCTTCATAAGTCCGTTAGTATTTTTTCCATGACCTGGCTAATTTTGTTGACATTTTTGACGCTTTGGTTTCTCAGTATGATTTTAAAACAGTCCTCAGGGGATGTCTCGCTTGGGGGTGGCGTGGGAATAAGGTCCGATGTGTATTTGGTCCACAATGGGCACTGTATCAACATATGTATCCAGTCATTCGGTACCCCGCAATATTTACACACCTCTTCTAATGAGATGACTCGACTAGCCCCCCTGATCCTATACTTGCCTATTTTTCTCCCGCTGAGTCTTAGTTCTGCGAAATTTTGTTTCGCTCTAAATTTCACTTTGTCGTTTTTAAGATAGGGTCCGTCGTAGGAGATCAGAGATTCTTCGAATACCCTACTAAATTTTAGTCTCGACAAAGCGAGACGGTCCATTTCCCTTAAATGTTCCGCAGCCACTTTAAGGGCGTCAGAACGAACCTGTGTGTTTGAAAGCGATTTTACATTATCGAGGTCTACTACGGCCGAACATCCCGTTTGTGTTAAAAGTTCTTTTAATTGAGATACCCAGTTATATTTTTTTGGGTCTTTTCCTTTAATGTGACGATCATGCAGAACATCAAAGCAAACCTTAGGCAGTCTGCCCTCATCCATTCGACCTAGGCGACCAAGGAACTCCAATGCAGCCTTCAGGACGTCATACGACATCGGGAGGGTTCCCGTCTCAAGACGGACATAAATTGTGGGAGTAGAACGGACAAGACATAGTAATCTTTTAAAAAAACCAGTCTGGAATTTATCTAGCTCCTTAAGGTATCGAAAACCCCAATTTGAGATGCAGTAGCTTAGCACACTTTTAACTAAAGAATTATATACTTGGATCTGAGCATCCCACGAATTTGCTTTACAGCGCCCGAGAAGCGACAGTGCCGAAGCCGACGCCAAACTCGACTTAGCGACCATGTGCCTCGTAGCAACCCCAAAGAGGCCGGAGCTTGAAAAAGGGATACCCAAGTATACAAATCTGTTGACAACTTCGATTTCTTGGTGGTTAAACCAAAAGCTTAGGTTTTTCCTTCTTCCTGTACCCTTACTAAACTTCATAATTTTGGATTTTTCAGTATTTACTATTAGGCCATTTATTTCACAGTATTCCTGTAGAGCTCTTAGTTTCTTTCGTAAATCAGAGGGGGCGTCGGATAGGACGACTATGTCGTCTGCATAGGCCAAAACGAGGATGTCGTGATTGTTATCTAAACGTAAGCCATCTAGGCCTTTAGTACGAAAGAATTGTTCCAAATCGGCGGTAAACAAAGAATACAAACAGGGACTAAGAGATTCCCCCTGAAGAACTCCTTCGGTCACCTTAAAAGACTTTGACAGTTTCCCCTGCGCCCTGACCTGAAACTCCGCCGAGCCGTATAGCTGCATCAGAATTCGAACTATTTTTCCACTTACGCCTATTTTTATTAGCTTATGCCATAACATTGAATGATTGACCGAATCAAACGCACGCTTAAAATCGATGAATAATGCGTAAACGGGTTTACCTCTGCTCAGGTAGCATTGGACTATGGTGTTAATGATAAAAATGTTATCTTCGCAGGATCTACCGCGTCTGAACCCATTTTGGAATTCAGGTATGATATTATTCGTTTCTGACCAGGTTTCGAGCCGATGTCGTATTATGTTAGTAAATAGCTTAGTCAAACAGCTGAGGAGAGCGATGCCTCGATAGTTTAGAGGATCCGAAGTTGAGCCTTTTTTATGTAGCATCGTCATGATTATTTTTGAGTACTCAGCGGGAATGCGTTCTGTCTCAAACATTTTCTTAAAGAGCGAAAAAACGAAAAAGAACCAGTTATCCGGTAAATTTTTGATAAATTCGTAAGAGATTTGATTAAAACCTGGTGCTGAGCCGTTTTTGGCGCTACCAATTACTACTTTTAGTTCTTTAACTTCTAGGTCCCTGTCAAGATAAGGGTGTCTAACGTCATGAGGCCTGAATATACTACTATCTAGTTCTGGGGTAGGTAGAGATTCAAAAAAAGATTCCCATTGATCAATATCGAGCCCCTTTTTAATCTCAAATTTACGGCGGAATTTATTTATCACTTCCCAAAATTGAGCTGAGTTACGGGCATTACCCAGGGATGCTTGGACTAGTTTTTCATATTCCTGTTTTTTCATTTTTATTAGGGTTCTATAATGACTTTTAGACTTTAAATATTCATCGAAGGATCCTTTATTTCCACGCCACCTCCTGTACAGGCTTTGAAAATCATACTTAGCAGATTTACAATCATGGTCAAACCAGGGTTTTTGGAAGATATTTTTTCTTTTTGTTCCATACGTTATTTCCTTTACCATACCTAGCTCAACCGCTACGGATGAGATCGTGTCTACTAACAATGAGTTAAGGCGATTAATGTCGTTACAGTTATTTTTTAAGCTGACATTTGGGTTCCATAGCATACATTTCTTATAATCAATTATTTTGTTTGAGTTCCATTTAAGAGTTTTATATTGAATTGGGGGGGAGGAGGACGAGCTATTTTCATTATGAGGAATCATGGGTTTCATTTGGGCCGACACAGGAAGGTGATCAGAAAGAGAACAATCATTTAGTACCTTTAAATCGTCGAACAAGTAGAGAGATTGAATGCTGCACCATATTAGATCAATTACACTTTTGCCGCGGCTAGAGACGAAGGTGTGTTGTGCTGGGTCGTCCGAGGTTGATCTTCCGTTGAGGAGGATAAGACCATTCTCTTCCATGAAGTCGGTAAGTTGGCGAGCTTGTGGACTGCAGACGCTGTCTAAACTTCTCCTTTCATTTTTAAAATCCGTATTGAGGAAGACTTCTTCATCAATGTAATTTAAGTTTCCGACGCGACAATTGAAGTCACCAAAAATTAGGGCGTCGAACTCCGGGTAGTTTAATCGAGCCTCTTGGTAAACCTGGTCGATGTCCGTTATCACTGAAGAAAAACTGGCGGCGTCTTTGATGTATACAAGGAGTAGCAATAGGCTAATTTGTCGTTTTTTTACTCTTGTCAATATGAAGCTGCTCGACTTGTCTATCAATTGAGAGTTCCAATCCTTTCGAATTATCAGGGATAGACCTCCTGACGGTCTGCCTTTAGCTCCTTTCACAGCTGGTGACGAGGTGACTGTGAAGGACTCCTGCATATCGCTTGTCATAGGGACCCTTTCATCCGTAATCCACGTCTCAACAAGACCAAGAATCGAGTGTTTTTCCAGGAACTCGTTGCCGGTTTCCAAAAAGTTTTTGATCCCATGTACGTTCCAGGTTAGTATGCTGTCTTTGAGTGCTGGCCTTGATAAATTCGTATGTCCTTTTCTTGCGTTGGTCATTCCGGGTTTGCTGTCGTGTTGTTGTCTAATCTCTTCATTTTTGTTCCGTTGAGGGACGAAAAAAATTTTTGATTGACTTTGACGAAGGTTGTGAACGAGTGAGACGTTTTCTTTTCATCTTTTGTTTTACTCCTTTGGCTAGTCGTTGTTCAAAATCGTCGTACTCTTCCGAATCAACATCATGGAAGTCATCCTCTTCCGAAATCGGGCGCACAGATAGAAGATCAGTTTTTGTCGTTACTTTTTTTGCTGCTTCTTGTTCATTCCGTCTAAAATAAACTTGGCCATTCCTTGTCCATACGTATTTAATTTCGCCGCTTTTCTTAAGTTTTCTGGCCTCTTTGTGAAGAAAAGCATTCTCAGGAGATAAGAATTCGGAAATGTAGATAGGTGTGTCTGAACTGTTTGGTATAATGTCCTTGGCGTTGATACGTGACGAATTTTCTTTTAAATGTCGTAAAAAGGCCTTTTTGTCGATGTTTCGGACAAGCCGCACAATCATCAACGGCGTCGCGTTAGCAGACCTGGTTTTGAGACGAAAACAATCAGATAGAGCTTCGGCTTTTAGCTCGAAGTTGGAAAAACGACAAATTTTTTGAAATATTTCAATCGGGTTTTCTTTTTCTAAAACCGGTACATTTGAAATTTTCAGGGTATTAGCGTTGAATTGCTGTCTTAAATAAGATATTTCCGATTTCAAGAAAGTGTTTTCTTTTTTCAAAAATGCATTCTCCTTACTGATTTTTTTAATATCAGAGGAAATCGTCGATATTGACTTAAGCAAGTTCGCTTCACATGACAGAACGCTTTCATTTATAGTTTTTTTATTTTCCTCCCGAATGGAAGTAAAATCGGATTTTAATGATTTAATTTCGTTTTGTAAGGAGGTCAATGAACTCACAATACTATTTAAAACAGCTGTGGACGCTCTCTCTCCTGTGGCCAGGTCCGTCTCCATATCGACGATGCCTCCCACTATTTGCACCTTAATCCGAAAAACTGGGGTCAAAATCCACGAAAAAACGTATAACTTTTTCTTTTACTTTCAGTAAAAAAAACGTTCTTAGCACAAAAAATCGAATGAAGGCGAACAAACCGTTCGAAAGAGCACACTCAAAACTATAACTTTGACAAGTTTCAGAAACAATTATCACGAGAGAACTTAAAAAAAATTAACAAAATGTGGAGACTGATGTGAACTGTTTCAAGGCTAGAGGCCAACTCCATTATTGGTTATTTGTAAAATCAAGCTCCTTACGGAATATGTACATACGCAAAAAAATTAGAATATCAAAAAAAGTTTCTTGATTTTAAAGGTTTAAATGAGGAGCCTTGGGTAGCTTGGCAGGCTATTTTGTTTGGGATAGCTGAAGGGAAATATTCTTGTATCAGTAATAAATGAAGTAGTATTTCCCTCGGGAAATTTCGATGCCCAAGGCGTTCTTAAAGGGTGAGCTACCTACGTAATATGACGAAAAAAGAAACCAAGGACAAAATCATAAAAAAGTTATGCGGTTTCCTGTTTTTCTATCATGTTTTTTTAAGCAAGTCGTGGGGAAGAAAAAAAAATCTTTTGTCGAATCAAGACATAATCAAGGATCATTTGCATTCCATCTGTTTTGTTGTATTTTGTGAAGTTAGCCTTCAAAAACGGTCGTCGTGGCATTTTTTTATTTTTTATATTTTTAATCCTGCATTCATTTAACGCTCCAAATAATTCGAAAAGGTGGATGAGGGGCTAAACGGGGGAGGAAGAGAGTGAGCGAGTGGGGCACACGATTGGGGGTCCAGCCATGTGGAATAACTGGGGAGTCCGTCAGAAACAGAACCCCTCCAGATCACATCATCACTCAAGCCCTGGGTCCCTCCTGCCAATCACACCGTCACGTCTCACCGACCACAAATTAGCCGTATTCACCTTAAACTTGCATTCATTCCTTCTGAAATTTTAAAATTCATAAGTAGTTAGTGCAGGGAGTCAAAACGGTGGCTATCAATTATGATCACTCATTTTCATGATAAATGACGAACTGCCTTAAATGTGAATATAAAATCTGTATGGATCTTTCACTTGATACTTCGTGTCTCAGCACTTTCGCGTGCCGATTAGTCATAATTTTAAATCAATAATCTCAAGTTATTTAATAATGCTAAAGTATCGAGTACTTTGAAAAGACGATCCCAGAGATTACCTACAATCATTTTGGTTGGGAAAATCTATAGTCTAATCCTTACATTATTATTTTTAGGATTATTAAATTTTTGATTGATGCTTTTTGCAGAATAAGGACAAAGAAACACCTTTACATTGCTCTGCTCAATATGGACATACGGGGGTTGTTAGTTTACTATTAGAACATGGCTGTGATCCTACCATTAGAAATATTAGACAAGAGAGTGCTCTTGATCTGGCTGCCCAATACGGAAGGCTTGAGACCGTGGAGAGATTAGTGAGGACCCATCCGGAACTCGTCGCTGCTTACAACATCAGGAATAGCGGTGGGCTTTTATCTATACCTCACACTCCGCTTCATCTCGCTAGCAGAAACGGGCACAAGTAAGTTCCCCTGTTGACCGTTTGGACAGGCTTATTCCTTTGATTTTTAGAGGGGTCGTCGAGGTGCTACTCAATTCCGGGCTTGAAGTCAACGTCCGAACAGCATCCGGCACTGCTCTTCACGAAGCCGCTCTTTGCGGAAAACTCGAGGTTGTGAGAACTCTTCTTGACCATGGTGCTGATCTATCACTTAGGGACGCTAGGAATAATACGGTATACGAACTGCTCCAACAGTTCCCTCCTCACGTAGTTCAAGATATTACCAGTTTAATAAAACGTAAGTTCTTTTTTGTTTTTATAATTTTTTTTTAATCATCTCATCAGGCCATAGGCAAGACTGCAGTGACGGCGATGACTCTCTACCCCCTATACCTGTGCCGTCTCTGGGTAGCCCTTACGAAAATGTACGTCTTCCCCTCAGGCACACATCACCGTCTTCCTCCCCCACGCATTGGCATTCTGATCATCGGAGAATATCACAAGCTTCAGCACTATCCCAGTAAGTTAATTTTTACTTCATTAAAAAATCTGATGTTAAGCTTCATTTGAATTTTAAAAAACGTTAGAGAAATGCCAAATGGGAAGAGAATAGGGTAAAGACAACTTGGGAACGACTATGTTCTGAATTATTAAAATACGGATATAGAAAACTGTTCTTCCCCTTTTTGGTAGAATCTACCCAAAGTGTGTGTACACTAGCAAAATGCTAATGTTTGAGCTACTTCCATCATTCGTTCAAATGAGACTCGTTCGTTTGCTTGAGGGAGAAAAAAAAATCCCCTTGGTTTGTTCAAAGGTTTATTTATCGACTCTATCACCAAACTTAAAAACGAGCTTCTTTTTATTGTTTTGTATTCTCTTCATTTTCTTTCGATATCACGTTCTTGTTTGCTTTATTTTAGAGAGTCAGACGGGATGTGCAGAAGCATCGATAGCCGCCATCATCAATGGGGCAACTCCTGCGGGCTCTCCAAGTCCATGATGGAAGGGAGTTTCTTGTCGGAAGATTCCTGTTGCAGTCACGGAAGGGACCCAGACCAAATATCGATTTCTTCGACTTCTAGCATAGGGGGTCCGTCTTCAAGGCGTTCAACAGATCTTTACATCCCTATGACACCCAGCCCGGGATCCAACAATAAGGTTTCTGTAAGTTTTATTTTAACTGTGTTACCCATGGGCATTCATCCTCCAAAAATCGTCTTCGGTATTTAAAAATAAAACTTTGAAATTCATCTTTGAATACTATCTTTTGGATGATTGCTGATTGCATGTTTGGATATTGCTTTTTCCTTATGAACGTATTGTTGAACTTCTGCAAATCCCAAAGCGGAGGGGTCGTAGAATATGGTTTTATTGCTGTGGGATAGCTAGATTTTGGATTTCTGAACAATCTTTTGGTAAACTCGGTAACTGGTTGAGGATGCATGTTATTCTCTATGTTGGTATTCCCTTCATCTTATTAGCATCTTTCCTGAGTAGTTCAACGTATCTAATAGAATTCAATATGTATTATTTCTCTTTACAGCCAACTCCTCCTAAGAAGCCACCAAGGCGAAATCTTTCTGTTTCTCCGACTCATTTAACTCCGAGTTCGATGGGCGCTTACGAGTATCTCTTTTTGGCTCGTAGCGGAGTTCGGAGTCACGGAGACTTGGACGATATCAACGTCGGGAATAGCAAACCTCATCGAGAAATGCTCCGTAGGGGGAAATCTGCGGACCAATACGTCGATATGAAATTGAGGTACACGATAATGGGCGAGGAGTTCAGTACGGAAGACGATCCCGATCCCAAATTTCAGCCTATCGCCATCACTTCCGTCTACGAGAACGTACCATTTCGGACGACCAATCCCAAAAGGAAGCTCCGGCGTTTGCAAAATGATAAAAGCTACGAAAACTACGACCCGTCGATCATTCTCTCGAGGGGAGATCTGCCTTTTAAAAAAGTCGAAACGTGTTCTGTATCTAATATGGACCAATTACATATAATAGAAGCTAGTCCGGCGGGCTTCATTCCTGCTCTCAAACCGTCGTCCGATTTCATTCTAGACCGGCGAAAGGTAAACGGCGAAAACGATCTCAAGAGGCCTGCTTGCCCTCTCAGCCCGACCAATTACCAGCAGCCGCCGACTCCGGATCACCCTCCGCCGTCCGCCACTCAAGCTGAACACAGCATTCACGAACGAATACGCCCTTTAAGCCAGGTGACTGATACCTAGAAATTTAAAAATCAGTAGGTTAAAAATATAGATTCCAAAACTTTTTATGAAATCAATTTAATCCTATTTTAGAAGATACCTCTTAGTTTATGTTTACTTTAAACCTTTAATTTTTTTTTAATTTAAGTTTTGGATTTCTTCATTATTTTTTTCCTCCTTTTTAACCTATTTCCTTAAGTTTAAGTTCTTTCGTGTCAACTTAACTAATACGTACGTATGAGGCGCTCCGGGTACGAAGGGCGAACTCAACATCGGACAAATTTTTTTTTTTTTCATTTTCAGATTCTAGACCTCTTGGTGAATACACCCATATAATTTTTATGTTGAGTTCGCCCTTTTTTCCCATTTAAATACGTGAAAACCGATATGCGGCAAAGCTCTAACTGCGATATCCGAGCGGGTACGAAGGGCGAACTCCACATCCTAGTCCACAACGCCCACTCCTTTTCCCATTCCAGGGCATGACTTTTCTGTTGAGTTCGCCTGTAACATACAACTTTAAAATGCGAATATCTCGAAACTACGTTTTGTTGAGTTCGCCCTTCGTACCCGGAGCGCCTCATATTATTGCTTACTGAATTAAGTCTTTTGAGTATCAATTAATAGATTATACGTTGATGTTGACATGGAATTTCCGTTCCTGCTTGTTTTAAATGCATCACCTTTACCCTTTGTTATTATACTCATATATTTTATTTGTTTTTATTATTATTATTTACGAAACCTCGCCTTGTGATCTGCATGTTGAAATTATGCTTTCATGTTATATTTTATGATAACCCTTCGCATTTATTATCTACATAATATTATGTATAATAAATAAGTTTGTTTTTTTATTTTATTTTTATTTTTTAAAGCAAGCTATCCTTTTATTGACACATTGCTGCTTGGGACGCAATAATTTTATGTGCTATTTTTTTACGAGCTTTGCTCATCACGGGTGGAAGCTACGTGATTGAAGGGTTGCTGTAGTCGCCCCTGTTGTCATTCTAGGATGCCAATTCGGTTTGGTGAAAATACTATTTGTAAATTTTAAATGAACCAATTAGTTTTCAAAGTGCAAATGACGTATTTGCAGTAAGGCTGGCAACCTGTGTAGATTCGGTTATATGAGAAAATAGTCACCTTTGAAGCATCTTCATTCATTTAGTTCGATAATAATGAAAAGAGTTATTAAAGGTCAGTTCTTTGCGCCAGCTTTAACCTTTAAATATCAAAGCCTCCCTTCACGAACAGCACTCGTCGCTTTTCCTTCCTCGTTACCAGTTCTTGCGAGTTCCTCCTGTTAAAATAATGTTCAGTTCGATTTCCAACTACGGCATCATTTTCGGATCGACCAGAATGAACAGCTGTAGCGAAATGGTCCAAAAATTGGTTTGCATGTCCTCCTCGAGTCGAACGGAGAGTCCCGAACCGTGGCTCATCGAAGCTCCATGGTATCAGGTTTTGCAGCCCATTCAGTCACCAACTTCAGACAGCGACGTACGAAATAATTTCACAATTAGACCTAGAAACATAAAACGTCTTACGCATTATTCGCATTGCTTAATTAGCTAGACGCTCATTGTTTGCATGTAGAACCGAAATTCCTTTCCCTTTTTTGGCTCAATCATTAATTAATATTCCTTATGGTGGATGACCGAACAGGAATACTGCAACATAATGAAGAGAAGGTCGCGTGATATGGAGACCGAAACGGAAGAAGAGCTGCTTCTTCTTGTTTATCCATCCCCGACCGGCGGGACAGTGCAGATCTCTTCGAGCCCGCCTGATTATGTCGAAGAATACGTCAGCGACGTTCCTTTCGCAGGTTAGTAAATTGATTTCTTGTTCTCAAAATGCCCAAACAGTTCAACATTTTAAATTAACTTAAAGCCGCTACTGTGACGACATTGCTTACCTATTAATACAAACTTCGTATTCGAAAACATAACCTTTGCATCGATTCGACAAATGCCTTCAAAATCCATTTTTTATAACTTATACAGCATTGTGTCTTTTGGTTTCGGAAAATATCTTCGCAAATTAACAGGTTGAAATTTTTGTAAAAAGCTGTCTTATTGGATGGAAACCTCCGATACGACTGCTAAAAATTTAGGTAGTCGTTTTATTTTTAAACAATAATCTCTTACAGGTTTACCAACCAAAAACTCATGGAGTAATAAACATTTTGGTTGGAAAAAAGGGATCGTTAAAACTAAAGGTCAGTAATGATCACAACGCGTGATATTGTGTATCTGCAAACCGTCTGCTTCAAAACACTTAAATAACAGCTTTCCGTTGTTCTTGTTTAACTATTAAGAATTTGGCATTAATTGTGTGTTAATAAATACAATTCTGCTTGTTTTCCCTTACGATTAGGCACTCTTTCTCCTTTAAATTAATGCACTTGAATTATCACTCATGCAGATAGACTTTAAGTTCAGTTTCCCTTCCACAGTCAAACACCCTCTAAACACTTCTAATCTAATAGCTACACTGTCAAGGAACCTGCAGTGTTCCGTGTGATGAATTAGCATAAAAAAGCAACTTTTTCACCCTGGACGTGTTAGTAGTACGGGACGAATTCACGCAAACATTTAAGTTTTCCAATCAACCCTAGTAAACCTATCCATATGGAATTATTCCAGTAGAAGTCACTAGAAATACTACTCCATTCATTAAAGTGCTAGTCATGTAGGAGTTATTATTCTAACTTTCTCGAAAAGATACTATTTAAATTTCCCAAAAAAGAAGTTTTTGAATCAAGTATCTAGTAAAGTACTCTTCTAAACTTAAGTTAAAAACACCAGGGGCTTTTTCTATCATTAGTCTTTTTGTCGTACAGGACAGTCACCACAAATTTTTCTAACACCTCGCGGCCTCAACTTTCATCTCCTTATCTTCTTGTACTACCTAGAATCTAACGGCGAATAATTTAAAATTTATGTACATATTTCATTTTTGATGAGCTTATCGGGCGGAACGCTAACTTGTTCTTCGATTTAAGTCTTTAATTAGAGAATTTTATCTTTGTCACCTTAACCACTCTACAGCTAACGCGTAAAGCCTAATTTTTTTTTTCTTTTCTCTAATTTTTTGTTCAATATGTTGCTTTCAGGTGAAAACGAGAGAGAAAGGGCGATTATACCGTTAAATAAAATTTTCATTATCCTTTTTTTGATCAATTTTCCTAAAGCAGCCATATTGAAAGGTATTTTTTTCTTAATACGTAATTAACCATCCTGCATACTCAACTAACTTGCCCAATTCAATATGCGATAATCTGTCATTTTTCTTGCCTTTAACTTGAAAAAAAAAAAAACTAAACCTAGTTTTTCGAAATTTTTGAAAATTTACAATTTTGAGAAGTGTTTTTTTTTCTTACTTTTTTTATGTATATTTTATGGACTCAGGGGTGCTATCACCTCTGTTTCTTATCTTCTTGGAAGTGAGACGTCATCATTCGCGTAAAGCGTGTTTTGCGTTTATGGTCCGACATTTCATTATTTTTGTAGTAAGCAAACCAGCAGTACTTTCGTGCGATGCCGGCTTAGGCGGTTAGAAATAACGTTGCTTATATGGCAGACCCTATATATTAGGCAAAAATATAATTTATAAAAATTAAAATGTAAAATTATTTATTAGACACTTCATTTAATTTATAGTTTTTAAAAATTAACTATTACTTTTAATTAACCCTTCTTTTGACGCGTTTTGAATTGAGTAATCACGATATGGAGGAAGATGGGAATATGCGGGGGCTTTCGCCATGTTGCCATTGCAATGAGATGAAAGGAATGGCCTGAGATGATCCACGAAATGACTATTTCCGGAGAAAAAAATATAACTGCCTGGAATTTGAGACACAAACCTCCGAGGCGTGAGTCAAAAATGTCGACCACTCATCCATGTTTATTGTAGATTCTTTTATGGGCACTGGAGTTTTTTAACTTCCTTAAAGAAGTTATTGTGATACCCTTGACGTCGGGTTTTTGGGGAAGGGTCTTCCAGACCGCGTAGAATACTAATATTGATCTTTGCCGATCACAACTTTGTCTGTGGTGCCGGCCGGCCGTCCGTAGCATTTTTCCGGAACACTTTACGGCCACAGTTTTCATCCGATTTTCACACAGCCGGTGAACAAGAAACTAACGAGGGCGATTTTTGAATTTCGAAAAAATGGCGGAGATATGTCTGTTTGAAATTTTAAAAAATTCGCTGCGGCCGAACCGTTGATCCGATTTTCACCAATGACTCCTTATATTTTTTTACAAATTTTTAGTGTAATAAAATTGCCACTTTTTAATTATAATTTTTTAGTAGGGAGATATTTCATACTTCTACCCATTACGAGAGGCACATACTTGAAAAAAAAAAACTTTCGAAAAAAAAGAACTTAAAACATTTTTCAGAAAAAAAGCGCAAATTTAAAAAAGAAAAACCCGGAAATTTTGTTAAAAAATCGTAAAATTTTTGGAAAAAATAAACATGGAAAATTTTTCGGGAAAAAAAAACTTCCCCCTCCGTTATACTTCCCCACCCTTATACTTCCCACTTCGTTGTACTTTCGTTCCCTTATACTTCCCCTTCCGTTATACTTTCCCCTCCGTTGTACGTCCCCTCCATTATACTTCCCCCTCCTATATTGTTACTTCTCTTTAAGGAAGTTTTCATTGGAAGCTCTTCGAACAAGTATGTACTTTCTGTTGGCTTCGGTAAAATAATAATAATTTTCACTGTGCCCAATTTTTCTCTTCGAGCGGGATGAACGAATAAAAGTGAATTATTGAAAGATGTGGGTCTTTTGTCATTTCTTTTACATTAAATTTAAACTCATACGATAATAATGGATTTAGAAGCACTGATTTTATTTTTCTAAAGAATAATACAGACCTAAAAAAAAGAAGCTTTTTTTTGTTGTGGGAAAACGGATGATGGCTGGGAGGGGGGGGGGGCTTATAGCGGGCTTCCTGTCTGACAAATTAACCGGATACTGGGTTCTGTTTTACAGCTTTTATTGTTAGTCGGTTGTTTATAAGTGGGGGTATGGCCGCGAGAGTCTTGGGCGCTTCGTCGAAACTCTCCGACTAATTCACTCCTTCAGTTTAGTCACCTACCGACCGACCGAGTTAACGTAAGTCATTCAGTTTTTCTTCATAACGGACGCGTATTTAATAAAATTTGAAACGTGCCGAAATTTTCAAACGAAATTATTCTTCTTATTCGTTCGTATAAAATTTTATCAAGGTCGAAAAATAAAAATGAGGTAATGCAACTTATTTCTAGATTGAATTGATTGCATTTAAATTAATTAAAGACCTTATTTTTAACGCTTGCCATTTCATTAATCATGTTGTATTTTCAATATTTATAAGCTGCTATATATAATAAATTATTGATTAGTCTTCTTGAGATAATCAAAGCCCATTTTAGCTTTTCACTTTCTCAAAGGGCGTAATACCCTCGGTGGATGGTCTTTGGGAACTCATCGGTAGAAGATGAATCATGGTTTTTCTGTGGTACCCTCCGTCCGTCGCCGCTTAAATATGTCGAGCGCTTTTTTTTCAATATTGCAAGAATTTGAGGTTCTTGTCCGCTAAACCATATTTAAAAGTACTGGTTTGATGAGATTCCAACGAAAACTTCCTTAAAGAGAAATAACAATATAGGAGGGGGAAGTATAACAGAGGGGAAGTATAAGGGAACGAAAGTATAACGAAGGAGGGGGAAGTATAAAAGAGGAAAAGAATAAGGGAGGGGGATGTTTTTTTAACGAAAAATTTCCGGTTTTTCCTTTTGTTTTGACGAAAATTTTCCTGTTTTTTTTTTTATTTATTTATTTATTTTTTTTTTTCAAAAAATTGTCAGTTTTTTTGAAAAATTTTCTGTTTTTTTCCTTAAATTTTCTGAGTTTTTTTTTGAAAAATTTTAATGGGTTTTTTTTTCGAATATTTTTTTAAGTGTCGAGGTAGAAATAATGGGCTCTTTGGCCTAGGGATGTGCCTCTCGTAATGGGTGACTCTTTGAAATTTCTCCCTATTAAAAAAAATGATAATTAAAAAGTGGCAATTTTTTTACACCAAAAATTCTTAAAAAATATAAGGAGTAATTGGTGAAAATTTGGTGAAAATCGGATTAACGGTTCGGCCGCAGCGAATTTTTTAAAATTTCAAACAACATATCTCCGCCATTTTTTTCGAAATTCAAAAATCGCCGTCGTTACATTCTTCTTCACCGGCTAAAGAAATTTTTGTGAAAATTTGGTGAAAATCGGATGAAAACTGGCCGTAAAGTGTTCCGGAAAAAATACTACGGCCGGCCGGAACCACAGACAAAGTTGAGATCGGTAAAGATTCGATTTGACCCTCCGGGGTCTGGAAGACCCTTCCCCAAAAACCCGACGTAGAGGGTATCACAATAACTTCTTTTAGGAAGTTAAAAATGAACTTAACCTTTCAGGGTGAATCGCATTCAGTTTTTACGGAGTCACCCCTAAAGGCCTAAAATATGATAAACTTTTCACATGATTATCGATGACCCCTTGTGAGATAAACCTAAAGTAAACAGGGGCTCGAATGTTTCTATTAACAGGCAGAATATTGAAAATTTCATAATATTAAAAAAACATCTTGTACAGTTATTGGATAAAATTTGTAGCACCCTTGAAACTTTGATTTTTTGGGTCTTCCTATAGGGTCAAAAAGACTTTCATCAATAATTTTTCCTGCGTCTTTCGCCAACGCCAATGAAATCATTTTTCAAAACAAAAAAACCCTCTTTGAGGAAGTAGCCGTCAGGCTAGCACCTATTTTATTTAATTTTTCGGATTCTAGGACGCTCGGTTTTTTGTTACCCTTCACTTATTCCATTAATGTCGCAAACGATGCCAATCTTCATAAAAATAAACAGCTAAAATTGCCTCGCTAAACGAAACACAGTGAAACAGTGTAATTGAACAAAAGAACTCATTTCTTTTTAAAAATTGTAAAATAGAAAAGTCATAAAAGGATATTCTCTTTTGATTCTAGACGTCAAGACGTCGCAGGTTCCTTGAAATAATTTGCAATTCAAAGAGTGAAACTGTTCCCTGCATGACATCACTTAAAAAGTTTTTAGTAAATTCTTTTACTTTTCTGTATCAGAATCCAAGGGCGCTGGAAGCATTTCTGCTGCGTGTCCTTCATCTGATTGTATAGGGGGGAGGGGAATTAGGGAGCTTGAATATTCACAGAACGTTTCATGAAAGAGCCAAGCGTGAGTAAAATAAGAGTCGTCTCGTCTGACTCACGCAGTCAACGGATAGTTCGCTTAAGAAAAGGTTTCGTTTACGCCCCCCTCCTTTCACACCCTCGCGCTTTTCGCCTCTGATAAAGCAGAACTAATCTCGGTTCTCGAATCATTATAATAACTTCTCTTCACTCCTTATCGTTTATCTGATTATTTCGTGTGCATGGTTCGGGAAAGTTTCGGGGAGGGGACACGTCTCTGGGACAAAACGATCAGAGTGGCATTTGCCTCCGATCCAAACAGTTATTTTTAGTTTACGCTATTTAACATTCGTCAAACCACTTGTATGATTCAATCGACTTCCCTAAATTAAAATAGAGATGATCGATCAAGGTAACATTTTTGACTCTTTTTCTCCATCCAAACTCCATAATACGAATATCAAAGTTACGTAAACTTTCAAACCTATATCGACGTCTGTTTCTGTTTATTTTTTCACGTTGGCAAACAATATTCGAAAATAATATGGTGTCCTTGTTTTCTATTTTCAATACCTTCCAATATTTAACTCTGGCAAACAATTTTTTTTCTCTCTCTCTCTCTTCACAACATTTTTCTACTGTAAACTCGATTTTCTGCGAAAAACAAATAGATTCTATTCAACAAAAATTTTTTATAAAATTAATTTTTTAATACCTTCATCATTTACTTAGATTATCATAATTGAGTAGTTAGAGAACCACCCACATATTTTCCCGATAGTTCTTAAAAATTCGAAAACGCTTCACGAATCTTCTCCACACACATTGCGCAATAATCACCTGCAGTTGATTCATTGCCACTTTTTTATTATTTATTTTTTTTAGTAGGGAGAAATTTCATACTTCTACCCATGAGGCACATCCCTAGGACAAAGAGCCCATTATTTCTACCTTGACACTTAAAAAAATTTTCGAAAAAAAAACTTAGAAAATTTTTCAAAAAAAAAATCCGGAAAATTTTAGGAAAAAAAACTTAGAAAATTTAAAAAAAAATTAAAAAAATTTTCGAAAAAAAAGTTAAAAACCCGGAAAATTTTTCGTAAAAAAACTTCCCCCTCTTTTATTCTTTCCCTTCTTTATACTTCCCCATCCTTTATACTTTCTCTCCTTTATACTCTCCCTCCCATCATTATACTTTCGTTCCCTTATACTTCCCCCTGTGTTATACTTCTCCTCCCATATACTTCCCCCTCCGTTTTTCGTCCCCTCCGTTATACTTCTCCTCCTATATTGTTACTTCTCTTTAAGGAAGTTTTCGTTGGAAGCTCTTCAAACCGGTACTTTAATTAGTAATAGGTTATCCCAGGCGAATCGGCCTCTGATCGTTCTTAATTCTAGAGAAAAATTGAATTTATATACAGTCTCCTAACAATTTAGTGGTAGATTTTGACGAATGTAGCGTTTTTTGGGGAAGAAAAAACAATTTTACCTACATCCAGGGAAATGGCCATTCGTCCCGCTTTGTAGGGCTGATTTTGAGGCTGGCCCACCACTCCGAAAATTTTTAAAATTAGGACACATTTTGCACCCTATAAGTTAGTTTTTACAAAAGAAAATTTTGATCACCTACTATAGTAGCTCAAAAGTCATAGGCATTATGCTCAGAAAACCACGTAAAAAAAAGTATTCAACTCAAAAGTTTTTTTTCTTTATTTTGAATGACTTTTTTAGAAGCCTGAATTTTTTCAAATTTTTTTCTTGGTTGGATTTAGGTAAAGTAATCTCTTCCACTCAAGGGGCGATTTGCTAATCCTACCTGAGATACCATTTATTCTTCACTTAAGGGCAAATGAAGTTTTGATTTTCAAAAACTACTGTATTTTTTGTAATTTGCTGTATAAAATTTGTCAATTGGATATATTTTTATTTAAGAATCGTGATGATTTTTTATTATTGTTATTTATAGAGTTTTTAATACCTTCTTTTTGTTTTATCCTCATGAGTCATGACTTTTTATTTTTAATGAGAGATTAATAAATGGTGGTTTTTTCTTTATTCTAGGGCTGTTTAAAGGCTCGACGACATCAGAGGCGAGGGCGGAAAGGCCGAAGACTCTTCGTAAACTCCGTCACGTATATGAGAGCGGCGGTATGGCATCGGAAGAGCCGCAAGAAGAGGCGAAAAGCGCTGATAAAAGCGGCGGAGGAGGAATTCTCAGCCCTTTCGACGAGCAAGAAGAGTGGGCGAAAATCTCGGAAATCATGGCGTCTTTCGGGACGGGACTTGTACGCGAATCCGTTTTCGTGACTGAACTCGAAAAAGAATTTCAAGCGAGGCTCGGTAAGGGTTTCTATAAATTAATCCCTTCTTCCATAATCTTTTATCCGCTAATGAAGTTTAACTACATTGTCCTTTCTGTTCTAAACGTCCTTTGTGCCCAAGCGAAACAAAACAACAAAAGGAATTCCCACTATTATATGCATTATATTTCAAGTGGCACAACGAACTCTTTTTTGAGAGGCTCGCCTGTAGAAAATTTCAAAAGAAATTTATCTCGACTTTATTTGTGCCTTTTCCTATGTCAAAACATATTTTTAAAAAACACTACGATTCAGTTTCACTGGGAGAGGAGGCGCGTGTTTCTTGCCCTTGGACTAGATTCCCTCAAGGTCGATTACAAGCTCTTCACTTAAGATAAATGATTTGCTCGACTCGTCAAACTTAATCTTCTTCAAGGTGTCACTCGCATCTAAGGAAGCAAAAAAATTTTTTAGAAACAATAAATTATCTCATTAGTCATTCATTAGATTTACCGGTAGCCCCGTCAACTTCCCAAATAGGAATTCCTAAAGTGAAACCTCGTTTCCGTTTTCCTACGTCGTTTCAAAGAAAAAATCACCATTCTAGCCGAAAAACCCGACTAGTGTACAATAATATTTGCCTTCAATTTAGTCAGGAGTTATATTTAAAGTGGGAAATGATGCGTGAAGAATTCGAATATTTGATGACCTTCCGCACCCAGGGATATGAGCGATTACGTTGACAATAGCGGACAGGTCGACCACACCTGTGATGTCATGCACCTCATCAAGTTTTTAATGCGCCTGCATATGCAAATGCTCAAATATTAAACGTACCACACAAAGCTCAGGCGCTGGTTCTAATTCCACCGAGGAACTCTCTATGCCAGTCGTTCAGGCTGCATTACAAAACTTCCTTGCTACGCTTTTTCAAAAGATTTACTGGGCTTGTAAATCTTATAAGAATAAAAGTTATATAAGAAAGCTTCCTGGAGTTATAAGTTCAAACTATGATAAATCATAAATTCTCCATTTTGCATAGCTTAAATTGTTGCCTGTCAGTCGATGTTTCAAGGCTAGCGTGTTTGGATAGAACGGAGTTGGAAATGCTTGAATAAAAGTTTTTTTTTTATCATTTCGTGCTACAAACAACATCCGGGCGAAAAGAACAAAAGGCCAAGTACTTACGAATTTCACTTAGCAGATCTCAGATTGTTAAAAAGAATTAAAGAACAACGCACTAATTTTTTTCCCCCAATTTAAGTATACTCATTATCTCATTAAAAAGACCTTTATTTGTGCATTGTGCTCTTTTTATTGGTTGTTGGCTTTTTTTTAAGGTTTAAATCTGAACGAACCGTCTACGACTGATCCACTAGCAACTCCAATCGGGAAATGGCTCGCATCTATCAACCTACCTCAATACGAGACGACTTTTATCAACTGTGGTTACGATAATTTAGATTTCATTGTAAGTTGAAATTTAATCATTTTTATTTTTTATTCCCGAAATTTTAGAACGGCGTCCTCGACGAAGGCGACCTCAAAGATATGGGAGTAACAGAAGGCGATCGTTTGACGATATTAGAATCGGCGAAGCAACTCCCGGATAAAGTGACCGAAGCATATCGTCAGCAGATGAACAACAACAACAATAATAATAACAACAACAACAATAATAACAATAACAATAACAATAATGAGGAAAAAGAAGACGAAGGAGAGGAAAATAAAGAGTGCATCAGCGTCGAGGAGTGGCTGGAGAAACTGGACTTGTCCTGCTATTGGGAAACGTTTCGGAAACACCTTTACACCGAAATGGATCGAGTCAGAAGCGTCTGGGAAGTCGAACTAACCGCCGTTTTGGAAATGACCAAACCGGGGCACCGTCATCGCATTATGGCATCCTTGCCTAGACCTTGCAATCAGCCAAGCATCCAAGACATCAACGCTGAATTGGCACAGTTGGTAAGTCCCGCATTTAAACTACTCTCCTTAAGTAAATTATTTACAAAGAAGCCATTTTATAGTGGCTAACATATCGAAGCTGTTACATTTTCCTTTGGCCCGTTCAAACGAGACCTTTCATTAGGCTAATTCACTTTTAACTTCTATAAACGTAATCCTCTTGGAGAGAATTCTCTATCCCTTTTTGATGTAAGTTAGAGGAGTGGCCCCAAAAGTCTCCTTGGTAGGCATTAACCAAATCACTTCTTTTCTCAGCGATTCCTTCATCAAAAGAAATGATTTTTGTTAAATAAGTTGAAACAAAGAAATCTCCTTGGTTACCATAGCACTCATGGAAGGATAAACAAACACTGATTAAAAAAAACTAACAAACAAGTCTATTTTAACACCGATGAACTTGAAATACTACAGCAAGTTTGAAATAAAAGAACTTTTTCCCCGAGTCAGTGACAACATAAGGTGGAAACAAAATTAAGTATACGTCCGTGTGAAACACTCTCACGGCTCCATTATCTTGATACTTTTTCTTAAGATAAAGAGATAATGTAGAAAGAAATGCCGGCGTAGAGAATAAAATGAAGTTAAAAATTGTTAAAACTTTCAAATATTATGTCATTTCTACTGTAGGTTTCTCAGTTTCATCGCTCGGTTTATTGAGATCTTGACCTTAGTTAAACCCTTGTTTGTGTGCAATTTTTTACGCCTAATTTTATGATAAGAAGTTTTAAAAAGTTAGCTTTTACATAAATGTGACGATATTGAGTAGATATGTTAAAATAATCAAATAGAATGGAAGAAAGGGCCCAGACGGGTGCTTTACGCCATATTGCCATGTGAGCAACTCCTGAAGAGTGGTCAGGCAGACTCTGCAAAAATTTTCCTCAGAAAAATCCCTACCTATGATTCTAACCCTGTACACCCGAGGTTTGATTCGTTGACCACTGACCCTCGAAGGCCATTAGCACCTTATTTTAGACCTCATCATTCTTGAGCTCATTCACGTCAAAAACAGCTTCTTCAAGTTTCAAAACACATAACTGTCTTGTTTTGAAAAGTTGAACCATCTTTTTAATATTTCAATCCACCTAAATCAAATCTAAAAGTAATCACAACACTTGAAATGACCTGAGGCGGGTCCGTGAGTAAGAAACACGTCATCGGGTGACCAGATGCCAAACAACGTTTTTTTTTCTCCCGTTTGCTGTCCTCACATTTTTAAGAACTATTAAATCGAAACTTTTTATTATTATAATTTTTTTTTCTTCTCTTCCTTGAGATTTCGCAAAGAAAGGTGGCTTCCACTATATTGCCATGGTGTCTTGAGTATTCATTCAGTTTCGAGTTCATTTATCATTGAAAGCTTGTGTTTATGATAATGATGACATCTCCATTTGGTTTGTTTAAAACTTCAAACGTTGAAAATACATCTTTATCTTAACATTTCTCGATAAGTCAATTAAAAAAAATCAAGAACATTTTTAACATAATTGATTACGATACGATAATATTTGATTCTTACTACGCAGGCAATAAAAAGGCTTTACGCTGTAGAAAATCGCACACGATTTTAGGCTTCAATCAGCTTTTCATGTTTTATCCAGGGAGTAAAATCCCCACTGTTTTATAAGGTGCGAGGTGTGTTGAATTTCTTGAAGAAGGCAATTCGTGCTCTTTTTTTCTCCCACTCATAAGGAATCCACTCTTGACGTTAATTGTTTGTTCCCGGGCCGACTTTAATATGTATGAAGGTGAAAATATGAAAGCTATTCTTTCGGGCTCAGTAGCGTACCGGATCGTCTTGTGCGAACACCTGGACAATGCCGCGTCCGTTCTCCCGGCTTTTATTCCGTTTCGTTTGCGTTTCTATTCGGTGAGAAGAAAAGAAAATGAACGCATGCATGAACGCGGTTTGCCTTCTGACCGGATTTAAAAAAAACCATGGACTCACTATCGTACGTACTCTTTATTTCTTTCGATGATATATCATACCGCATTTGTCTTCTGCTCTCTTCGACCTTCGAAATCGCTAAATTGGAGGATAGGCCTCATAGTTACCTCTCAAAACATCCTCAAAATTACAGCAAAACATTTGATTCTAGATTTTAGAAAATGGACAGATCAGTAGGGTCAAAATGATGAGCGTTCTTTTCTCCGCCAACCTCTTTTTCCCAGACCCCTTTCAGTCAACCCAAATAAACCGGTTGATTTTTCTAAGTTCGTGCGAAAACTTCAGACAAAGTATAAAAAAAAGTTCAACGAATCTCAATTGTCAAATTAAGTCGATTGCAAAAACATCCTCGCTATGAATGTTCATCAAGTTTCTAAGGCATGCAGATCACATAAATAAATATTTTTCGAAACCTTTTTTACAATGATGTAATTGCATAACGCAACGAGGAGACTCTTTTTGAATGCCTAATTTTTTAAAATAAGCAATAGCAAGTCGCCAGTATTCACTTTCACTAATGCAAAAAAGTTTAATACCGTGCTATTTTATCAATTACTTATCAAATTCGTATTTTTATCGATGTTTTGTAGTCTCTGTATATTTGGCGACACTGCATGGTCCACCCTGGGCTACCTGCTGATGGCAAGAATTGTCAGTAGATCTTTTATTTCATGTTGATTGATGGAGTGAAGCGAGTCGTATTAGAACCGAATCAAATTTACCTTGTTAAATGGAGTGTGTAGACATGTAATTCCCAAGTTACTAGACACTGGTTTAATCTGATAACAATGGATAATGTTCTATATCATTATGTCTTCCCTTATCCAAGACTTTTGGTAGCATAAGACAGTATTAGACTATAGAATCACCTGACTCCATTGCTCATGGAGACTAATGAAAAGAGTTAATTACTGCGGGAATAGAGTATTTTAGGTTAATGACCTCGACATTGAAGACTCAAGGGATCGTTTTGGCATTTTCACTTTGTCACGCCCTGGTTTAGTTAACAAGAACCACCTTAATAATTAGTCACAAGCCTTATGATTTCCTTATCGTCGATACCTTTCACTCGCTATCTGATTTAAAATAACAACGATATTGATTCGAACAATCTTTTAATCGCCTCATAAATCATTGTCTGTCTTCATGTTTATAAAATGTCTTAATATTGTGCTTATGAATTATGATAAACTGTATCTGCCGGAGATGGATCTATAAAAACTTTTTTTTCATACCTAATGTGCCCTACGTCTCTCAAAGTCGTTAATGATAATTATTTGTTTTTACTGAAAATTACGTTTCTTAATTACGATTACGATTACAATTATAATCGTATTCGTATTTTTTTTCTGCGATTACGATTGTAATCGCATTTTTTTAACGATTACAATCGTAATCGTATTTTTTTCTGCGATTACAATCGTAATTGCATTTTTTTCTGCGAATACAGTCGTAATCGCATTTTTTTTTCAGCAATTACGGGCGTAATCATATTTTCGTTAGCGTTTTAATTAAAAATTTTACGCCTTTTCCTATAATACCTACCTGCAAATTCATAATGAAATATAATTTATATTGACACAACTAAATTTAATTATTAATACCGTCATTGAAAGCAATTTGGTCAGGTAATCTCAGTAAAAATGTCATATACGAGCCGTAAACGCTAACGAAAATACGATTACGCCCGTAATAGCTGAAAAAAAGTACGATTATAATGGTAATCGCAGAAAAAAAGTACGATTATAATGGTAATCGCAGAAAAAAAATACAATTACGATTGTAATCGCAGAAAAAAATACGATTACGGTTGTAATCGTTAAAAAAATGCGATTACGATTGTGATCGTAATTAAGAAACTTGCGATTACAATCGTAATCGTAATTGCGAATACGATTACGCCCAACACTGGTGTCAAGTAGGTGTGTTGCTTACTGCTCTCTTGAATTTTCGTTCTTTCGAAGGGGAGAAAAACCTGTTTAAAATAACGTGAGACTTTTACTTTATTTCTATCATCAAATATTTTCTCATTCTTGTGAAAGAACCTAGGTAAAACTCTTCCCATGAACTGTTACTAGCAGTATGAAATGTTCGAATGCTAGACTTGATTTGCGGGGGTAAACCTTTGTAGCCATTTAAAACCATCATGTCGACTCTAATATAAGAATCGTATTTTAGAAAAGTTCGATGCAAGAGCTTGAAAGTCAGGTTAAGGTTTCAAGCGGAGTGACGCCGACGACGACGACACCGACTTCTGCGAATCCATCGACGACACCAGGAGCTGGAAATACGGGTACTCTGAGGCATAGTCACAAAAAGTCAAGGCCTGCACCACCTCCTCCGGGTAAACAGCCCGAGCTTCAAATCAGAGACCCTTCGCAACTTTTGGTCGGCGTACCTTCGACTTTGACTGCACAATGGCGACATCGCCCTCACGCCTTACTTTCCGGTCATCTAACTTATTTAGCTAGGGTAAGAACTTTTATTTAATTCCGATAACTTTATTATTGAATTAACAGTACTTGGGTTCGACCGTTGTGAAAGAGCTCAGAGGAACGGAGTCGACTAAGAAATCTATTCAAAAACTCAAAAAGCCGCAGTGCGAACAGAACTCGTCGCCGGACATCTATTTGGCTATTTCATATCGCGGCGTTAAATTTCTCAGTACCGACACTCAGGTAAACTTTCTTTTTGGGGACGAAAATGTTCACAAAATTGATTTCTTAGGAGTTGGTGTGTGAACACGAAATAAGGAATATCCACTGCGCGTGCCAAGATGCTGAAGATCTAACCCATTTTGCGTACATCACAAAAGATCACGCTTCAAAATCTCATTACTGTCATGTTTTCTGCGTGCAAACTATGGTACGCAATTTTTTTTTTCTCCTGCCGTCTTAAACCGTCGTTTTTCAGGACCAAGCGACCGAAGTCATCTTGACGCTCGGCCAAGCGTTCGAGGTCGCCTACCAAATGGCGCTTCGTGAATCGACCAACAGCCGAGTCGGTCACACGAGATCCCATTCGGCGAACCTCACACCGATCACTAGTCAACCAAATCATAACAGATCTCATTCAGTGAACGAAATCAAACTGAACGGCGAAAGCCACGCCAACGGCCACCCGCCGTCGCCCCCACCAATACTCATGACCGAAGATATTTAAATAATTAAAATATTCCTCATCTCATTTGGAAAATCATACCAAAAATATTTGACTGTTTTGTTTGTCCTTTTTTTTAAGTCATTTTAGTTCATATGGTAAGTACTCTCGCTTTTACTCATCAAAAACGTCGTTTATAGTTTGGGTATTCGAAATCTGTTGACAATGTGATAGTAAAATTAATAGAATTTTTTGGCGTAATGTTTAATGATAGGTGTTAGCTGCAAGTTTTATTACCATTTTTAAACTATCTACTTTCTGTTATATGCGGTAGGTTACCCATAAAAATTCCTACGCGTTCATATTTTCGGAAATACTCTGTACTTAAAACGAAATTGGATCAAACGATTCGTGCTGAAAGCACTTCAGAAAAATGAAAATTTTTAAAAAACAACCTTTTCATTATTAAAATGGAAGGTTCGCAGACGTTTAATAACTTTTTCCTTAATAAAAACGCACAAAATTGTGATCTTCACGATATTGTGATATCTGAGGTAACATGAATGCGCCAAGCTTACTTGTAACATTTGTACCATTTTTTAAGACTTATAGATAACAAAAAAAAAATTAGGAATTTTTATTTTGACCTTTTTTAAATAATTCATTCATCCCTGTTCTCTTTTTGTATCTTCCAACAGGGTTTAGGATAAATTTTTAATAACTTCTTTCTCCCATTCAAAGCTCTTAAGTAGATTGGATACCTCGAAGATTGCTCATCTGCAAAATATTTGGGCCCAATTTTTCGTGAAAAAAATGAGAATTTTTTTACTTTACTATAGCGAAATAAAAAAATGGAGGAAAAATTAAAATCTAGACGTTGTAAATAAAAGCCAAAATAAAACCCATGGAAATTAACATTTTATTAGCCATCATAGGTACTAATTTGGACATATTAACGATTTTTTAAGTTTTTGAAACTCTGTTGAAAAATGAAGAAAATCGTATAAAGCGATGAAACTTCTTTTTTCCCCAAATAATCTTACTAAAAACGAATCTGACACCAAAAAGAAGAGTGATGAAAATGTTACCATGAAAAGCCCAAAATATGTGTTAGAAAATATTTTTTATATACTAAGCTTGTATTAGAATTTTAGCTTAAATAGCGCTGATTTGTTTTTTCAACATATGAGGCGCTCAGGGTACGAAGGGCGAACTCAACAAAACGTAGTTTCGAGATATTCGCATTTTAAAGTTTTATGTTACGGGCGAACTCAACAGAAAAGTCATGCCCTGGAATGGGAAAAGGAGTGGGGGTTGTGGACTAGGATGTGGAGTTCGCCCTTCGTGCTCGGATATCGCAGTTAGAGCTTTGCCGCATATCGGTTTTTACGTATTTAAAGTTGAAAAAAGGGCGAAATCGACATAAAAATTATATGGGTGTACGAGTATTCACCAAGAGGTCTAGAATCTGAAAATTTAAAAAAATTTGTCCGATGTTGAGTTCGCCCTTTGTACCCGGAGCGCCTCATATTAAGTATGGCTGTTTGATTTGGAGGGGCTTGGTCAATATTTGCTTACTTCGTACGTCATAAAACTTCTATTTTAGGTTTTATTTTAGATTCAAATGATCACAGGGTGATTAAAAATAGCTCAATTTAAAATGCCTGTACCTGAGGAATATCCGATTTCTCACTGCCTCTTCAGTTTCCATCGAGACAATCCATTGTTTGGTCCAATTTCGTTTCTTCCTTTTGTAACCAAAGAATTTCTTTTATCATGAAAAAAAATTAAATCTTTAATTAGGGGCTGCTGGAAAACGGGAGCAGATATTACAAGGAGGGATCTAATCCCATAATTTCAGATTATTTATTAAAATATACACAATTACAATAAATATATAAATGTATGGAGTAGTTAGCCCTAAATAGTACAAATAGAATATTTTATATTTATAGCATTGTAACCTACATAAAAAAAATTATGCAACCCTACTAGCGGTTGAGAATCCCCTTTAGGAAATAATAAAATATATAATAATCGTATAAAAGTCGCCTGGTTTTTCTTCTAAGATAATTTTATTTTACGTTTAAAGGGTTAAATCCTCAGAATAGAAAACTTACAACAATGGTTAAGTTTGGCATTAATGTGCCTTCTTTATACACAAACTCCCCGCAGCTCTTTTCGTTCGATCTACCGTTTTAAAATAATCGAGACATCACATAAATATAATCAATTTAGAATATTCACGCAAATTATATGAGCATTATAGGTACATGTTTTATAATAAACGAGAATTAAAGGAATACGAGCTATTTCTTTGTATAAAAACATGCATGTGTATGTATCCCCCTTAAAAAATGCGATTTATGAATGCTTTTAGGTGTTCGAATATGAAAAAATGGCATTTATCTCCAAATTTCATATCTTAGGAAAGAAAGTGAAATTATAAACATTATTCCGTTTAAGATTATATTTGTTATATTATCATTATTTCGTTAAAACGAATTTTCAATATATTATATGCCTGTGAGAATTTAAACGCTTATTATTGTATATTTTTGTTTGCCTGTTATTTAAAAAAGTAAATAATATATGTGCGGTTAACGGTTTTTCAAAAATCTGTTAATAATTATCAAACGCACAAATTAAAAAACTTAAAATATAATGTACCTAAAATGTACTTATATTGTTGTGCATATAAACATTATTTATAATCGAAATTTTAAAAATGCTATTTTTAATTTCAATTTGGCTGTAATTCAATTTTAGATTTTAAAAGAAAACCAAAGTTTTGTTGTTAAATTTTATTTTTTATTTTTTTCATATACTTTTCAAGTATACAAAATATCAAATCTACTAGTATAGTTTGTAGGGAAGCCAATTTATCAATTATTTATTTAAAAATGTAAAGTGGCTGTTTAAAGATACTTACGAAGGTTGTGCAATATTTTGTATTGAATGTCTCTAAACGTAGCTCATTTTAGGACATACAATATTTAAAATATGTGTTAAAGATAAAACAAAGTTTATAAAAAAACAAGCTGGCATGTGATAAGGCCACGTTAAACAATCTTTTGAATAAAATAACGATGATAATTATTTTTTAGAAATTTATATTGCAATTCTAAATAGTTTAGATTTGTGTTTGCAGCCCGCGATTATTTTTCACCCTCGCGTTCTTCCTCGTTTTATGATCATATCTTAACTTAGGTTCGCTATGTGGAGAATACACGCATTATGTGTGATTGTCAATTTTTATTGTTATTGAATGTCCTATTATTAAAAATAATTACACCTTGATTTTTTGTTATCACTCATATTTGAGCTACCAGAAGATTCCTAAATAAAACATGTGCATGAGAAAACGCTCTTTTTACTTAAACCCCCGTCAAAACTGAGGAAAGAAATCACTGGGATGCCAAGAAAAGTTTTGCATTTTGACGCTCCCCAAGAAGTAATTAATTCTGCTGCAATAACTGTTTGGATCAGAAGGTTTTTAAGGGGTGAGAGACCCTTCGCAGAGGCCATTAGTGTGCTCGTAAAATCCAACAGCATTACGACAAAATGACTCCGTGCTTGACTTCCCCATCAATGAAAATACTTCAATTATGCTTCTATGTGAAGTCCTGGTTAAAAAAAACATCGAGATCAAATAAAAGCCTTTTGATCTTTTGATGTCACCCCCTCGGTGAAGGGAAAAAGAGAAATGTTAACGATTTACCAGATTCTCTCAATCCTAATTGGCATCGAGATCGAAATAAATAAAGCTAAATAGAGTAGACCCACTATCTGACGATTAAGATTTATTCTTAAGCTCGGGAACTAGAGTAGGTCGTGGAGGACCCTCGAACTCGCCTTTGATGACAAGGTATGGACGGAGTGGAAGGCTACAGGGAGTATTGAAAACCAGTCAACCCATGGCTCTACCTCTTTGCACTTATTTTAATTAATTTCTTCTCAGAACTTCTCTTTTAAAGCTTTACTAATGACACACTTGTAGCTCTTTGATGTTTGTATTACTGTTGTAGCGCTTGTTCTAGACTCTTTCCTCTCCCTTTCCTCTTCTCTGACAAATTATTCGAAGGGCTCAACACTTTTTTTTTTAAACGCAATCGTCTTTCTATAAAAGGATTTGAGCCTTTCGTTACCAACCAGAGATACTTGTAAAACTTGGTTTATCTCAAAAACATTTTTTTAAATGGTGTAGTGGCCAGCCTAACGAGATGTGTTTTCATTCATTCCTTCCGAGAGTACTTTTCTATTTTAATAACCATTAAAAATAAATTTTTTAAGCCTATGTTTTGATCCACTGTTGCTAGGCCATCCCGGTATTCGAATTTCATTCTATTAAATTTTTTGACCTAATGGTCGAAACCCCAATTTTGGTGATATAATAGCGCTACCAGAGTGGACAGCAAAACAAAAGTACTGGTTTGAAGAGCTTCCAACGAAAACTTCCTTAAAGAGAAATAACGATATAGGAGGGGGAATATAGGGAAAGTATATGAGAAGGGGAAGTATACAGGGTGTCCGGAAACACATGGCAAGCGTCTGGGAGAGCGTTAAAAAGTGGTTTTACGAAAAAAAGTTAAATGTAAACCCCCCTTAATTTAAATCAAAGAATTTGATGGTGTAGTTTAAAATCCGCCTGGATATACAGGGTGTCCCAGACACAACCTAACTTCGTTATTTCAAATGAGAACCCCTATTTTTTATTTCAGATTCGTAATCTACGCAAAATTTCAAGTAGATTTAAGTACTCATATGACAATTTTGGACAACTTTTAAAAAATGTCAAAATTTAGCGTTTTTTGCGCTAAAATCCGTTAAAATTGACCTAGGAGACTCGTTTTTTTTAATTCCACTTATTTTTTCCCGAAGAATCCAACTGTCTCATATTTGAGCATCTTCGCATTCAGCATCACGAGATTTCGTCGCTAATGGCCTTTTTTCAAGTTAGAACCCAAATTTTTAGTTCAGAAATGAAAATTAGCACTTGTTGAAAGGAATTTTTCTTTCGGACCACAAATTTTGAAAGAGCTACAGCGTCTTTTGTGTTTATGCATCAAAAATTAAAATTCCGTCAACAAATCGCTAATTTCCATTTTTGAAGTATGGAATTTGGAGTTAAACTTGAAAAAAGGCCATTAGCGACGAAATCTCGTGATGCTGAATGCGAAGATGCTCAAATTTGAGACAGTTGGATTCTTCGGGAAAAAATAAGTGGAATTAAAAAAAAACGAGTCTCCTAGGTCAATTTTAACGGATTTTGGAGCAAAAAACGCTAAAATTTGACATTTTTTAAAAGTTGTCCAAAATTGTCATATGAGTACTCAAATCTACTTGAAATTTTGCGTAGATTACGAATCTGAAATAAAAAATAGGGGTTCTCATTTGAAATAACGAAGTTAGGTTGTGTCTGGGACACCCTGTATATCCAGGCGGATTTTAAACTACACCATCAAATTCTTTGATTTAAATTAAGGGGGGTTTACATTTAACTTTTTTTCGTAAAACCACTTTTTAACGCTCTCCCAGACGCTTGCCATGTGTTTCCGGACACCCTGTATAGGAGGGGGAAGTATAACGGATGGGACGTAAGACGGAGGAAGAAGTATAACGGAGTGGAAGTATAACGGAGAGGGAAGTATAAGGGAGAGGGAAGTATAAGGGAACGAAAGTATAACGAAGGGAGGGAAATTTTCAAGGAGGGGGAAGTATAAAGGAGGCAAAGAATAAGGAAGGGGGAAGTTTTTTTTTTAACTTTTTCGGTTTTTTTTACAAATTTTTCGAGTTTTTTTTTCTTTTCTTCGAAAAATTTTCGCAGTTTTTTTATAAAAAAATTTTCGAAGTTTTTTTTTAAGTTCTTTTTTTCGGAAATTTTTGCTAGTGTCAAGGTAGAAATAATGGGCTGTTTGGCCTAGGGATGTGCCTCTCGTAATGGGTAGAAGTATGAAATTTCTCCCTATTAAAAAAAATGATAATTAAAAAGTGGCAATTTTTTTTACACCAAAAATTCTTAAAAAATATGAGGAGTAATTGGTGAAAATCGGATTAACGGTTCGGCCGCAGCGAATTTTTTAAAATTTCAAACAGACATATCTCCGCCATTTTTTAAATTCAAATCGCCCTCGTTACATTCTTCTTCACCGGCTAAAGAAATTTGTGTGAAAATTTGGTGAAAATCGGATGAAAACTGTGGCCGTAAAGTGTTCCGGAAAAAAAACGGCCGGCCGGAATCACAGACAAAGTTGAGATCGGTGTAGATCCATATTCGAATTTACCCTCCGGGGTCTGGAAGACCCCTCCCCAAAAACCCGACGTGGAGGGTGTCACAATAACTTCTTTAAGGAAGTTAAAATCGACTAAAAGTACTTCCGTGAAGTACCAAAAGTTTCCTGACAATTATAATGGTGGACTCTAAAACAAGAAACGGGCGACAAGAACGCATTGCAGCACTGAGTTTGACACTTAGAAAATATCGAGCTTCACCCTCCCCCTCACCTTTAATAGAAAGATTGGAAATGGCGGTGACCATTCATCGCTCCCACGATACATTGCCGGTATAAAATACACTCGGCTAAACCTTTATTGACTTATGACCTTTTGTTATTATTGCTCCAATAAACGTTTTTCTACTCCACTCCCTTTGCTTTTCTCCCCCGCTTTCGTTCTAAATAATTTTCCTACACCTACAAAGCGAATTGTCAATAATTTTTTAAGTCCTTCAATTGCGTGATGGTATTTAGATTTGTATAAAACCGCAATGAGGGTCGGATAATTAGTCCGTTAAGGGATCAAAGTGACTTTGGCGTTGTTTTTCTATTGTTGGACTTGTGACTCCCCATCGGACATACAAAAGGACGGCGCGCGGTGCTTAACAAATTGGTGCTCGTACCGTCGAACGTGGCCTCACTCCAATTACAATAATTATAATGGGAACGTTAGCGAAGAATGCCGTCATGAAGAACCCTCGAGTTCGGGGTTATTTCGTTTAGAATCGTTTTCTATTGAAAACTTGTTTAACTCCATTCGCCCATTTGGCCCTCATTCTTCAAGACATAATGTCAGCAGTTTGATACATTGTTTTATCGATGAATAGATTATAAATCGAAGGGAAAACTGTCGATCGTGGTATCTTCGAAGCGAATATTACGGTTCAGATGAGAATATCCCCCGTTTGAGCTCGAACTATAGATCAAAACCCTTTTGTCGGCCATTAGCTAAGCGCGACTTCAAAATAACAAACGTCGACCGACAATGTAGAGGAACAAATGATGCAACAATAGGACGAGGAGTCGGAGCGGGCGGGGTGACAAACAATGAACACATAAGCATGACTTAAACTAGTGTCGAAATGATTAATAACCGTAGGGTTAGGTGACACTTTGAGTGTTTATAGTGTTTAGGAACATCGTAATAACAATGTGTCATCCCCCTGAGATCCCGTACAGCTTTTAAATAATCATCAATGGGCAATATGAACTATTCATTGGGAACCCCTTTATGTGTTGCGTCATAGAAGCAGTGTATTATTTGGGGAAGGGGTCGCAGTTACATTCAAATCGCTTATCCACCCTTTCTACCCTTCTCATCCGCTAATTTTTTTCCACATTTATCTTAATTTTTCCCCTTCAATTTATAAAAACTTTATCGTATTCGAATGATACTGTCGAAAATTATCGTTACGCTATTAACAATGGATGGAGAAAAGAGGGGAGAGGATTATTTGTCATTAAATACCCTTGTATTGTAGGTAAGGTATTAGCCCGAAGAGTGCACGTGTGTTCAGAGGGTTACGGGGTAACTAAAAAAATTCCGTGTGATCAGCTGTTGTCAAGAAGTTAGCGAGGCGTGATCTCAGCTGCACGGTGCGTCTAACAAAAGGGCTTTGATGGAAGGCGCCCCGGGGCACCGTTTGTCGACTTGCGGTTTCAACGACAATTCGCGAAACACGTCCGCAAATTAGAGCTGATGAGAGCTACGTTATTCCAGGAATGTGAGTTCACGTCCTTTTAACGATGTCGAAACGTCCGATTCACAAATGCAGTTTTGATTGATTTGGATAATTTCGATCAACGCCAAAACCAATGGTCGGCATCCATCTCTATTCTCTCCCTAGCTCCAACTTACAACGCACGCCAAATAAACCGTAACTCGATCAAATCATAATCAATCATCGAACCTCCAACAATTCCTGCATACTGAATTTCGCTCTTTTTGAAAAACCATTTTGCGAAATGGGATTGAACTCAGATGGGGTTGAAGAGAAGAGCAGACGCCACTCATGAGGATTTTATGGTATTAGGGGCCGAACCGATATTGAAACACTTGAAACGCTCGACATAGAAAGGACGGGAAGAAAATGAGATTTACCCCCAATCTTATCTCGAGTGCTCTCGACTTTCTCAGTGTAACGAGTTTAAACAGAAGGCAACATTGTCGATTTGAAAAATAATTCGTCAACGCCTTTTTAATGGGTTCTTCATTGCTTCTGCGTACTCTCTACAAAAATTGAACGAAATTTTTTTTAAATCATAGATTCTTTTTTAAAAAAAATTGTCTTTGAATATAATCTGAATGTTGCATTTTGTATCAAAATTTTCAAAAGAATATTATAGGAATAAAAAAAAGAATGAAAGAGAGAGGATAAAAAAAGAAAGAAAGAACCGGGATAGGGGTCGGAATGAGGGAGTAAACATCTGGGAAATGAAAAGGCGTTCCAATTAAACGTCCCTATCGTGGGCTACCCGCAACCCTCAACAACAACAGGGAGTATGCAAAAAATACATTTTTAATAAAGAAAGGAACGGTAAGATATTTGGTCCTCGTCTGAAAAGGGTTAGCGGAGCGGGAAGACCTACACAAACAAGGCGGCTCGCCCACCCGTAATACCACGGATATTGCAAAAAATGATTCCGACCCCTCTTTCTCTCCACTATCTACCTTCTTCTCCCTCATCCCTTTCGAACCGTCATATCTCCTACACTTCCCATCACTCAGGAAATCTATTCCGCCAACAAAGGACTAATTCCACTTTCACGGTTTTTTTTTTCTTTTCTTCTTTTTTTCGGAAGGTACCTCAACATTAATGAAAAAAAAAAGTAAAACAAAAAGGAGTGATTCTTTCTCTTCAAAGAAACTTTTATCTTTGAAAATCCTCTAATTTAAAAAAAAAAATTCAAATATTTAAAATAAATGCACGAAGAGACTGACAATATCAGCAAAATCCCCTCGAGTAAGCAGCAAAGGCGTTAGCCTAAAGAAAAGCAAAATCCACACGGAGCACATGGAGTTCCAAAATTTATACGTTTTTCATAGTCAAGTAAATAAAATGGCGATGTTTTACTCCAACGGATTATGTGAGGAGCTTCGACGGGAGAACACCTTTCAACATAAAGCAGTTGAACATAAAAAATCTGTAGTTCACCATAATGCGTTTCGGCATAATGCAATTGATCATAAAGCTCTCAAAAGTTCAAAAATTTTGAGCATAATGCATTTCAACATAAAGCGTTTCGCCATAAACGACTTTTTCAATACAAGTCGACAAAAAAAAAGGGCAAGTTACCATAAAGCATCTCTTTCAACTAATACATCTCACCATAAACTGGCAGCGATAGAGGAAGGCTACTTCCGCCGTATAACACGAGATTTAAAACGACAAAAACCTTAAAACTTGACAGTTCACCATAATGCAATTCAACATAAAGCATCTCACCATAAACTAGGAATACCAGGCTTCAATCAGCTCGTTTTATGACACAATGGGGGTTAACTTTTTTTCCTCTCGCGAGAATGTGCGAATTGCATTATGGTGAACTGTCAAGTTTTAAGGTTTTTGTCGTTTCGCCATAATCGCGTTTTGACGAAAATAGGCTTGCTCTTTGGCTGTACCTTGTTTATGGTGAGATGTATGATGCCGAAACGACAGAAACAGTTTTATGGCGAAACGACAAGTTCTTTAAAATGAAAGTTTACTGTATCTTATACTGCGTATGTTGAAATGACAAATTTTATGTCGAAACGACAAGTGTAAAATCTTCTTTATGGTGAAATGTATTATGTTCAAGTGCATTATGACGAACCGCATTATGCCGACAGGTGTACACTCACTCTTACATTTACCAATTATATTGGGAAAGTTTATTTGTTTTAGTTTTATGACTCAAAATCAGAAAAGGCTTATGTCTTGTTCATGAACTAAACGGTAGCTGCAAATGAAGCTCCATGCAAGCCTGGTCAACGATTTTCTAAAATTAAGTTGGATCTTGCTTAGCAGTTTGGTTTTGCCTGCTGATAAACATGATCGGAGGAGTACACAATAAAAAAAATTGCTAACCATTACAAAATTCGATTATTAAATTTCTGGATTGGAAGCTTGAAAAAGAAGGGAGGCTAAATATGGATAGTGGCTTCAACCGGAGAGGGGTTGAAAGGCATAATTCGAAAATTCGAACGGGGGAGAAGCGGACGCAATAAGATTACATAAATGCAATGTAATCCAGTTTGGATATTGACGATCGGAGGGCGGACGTAGGGAGGATAAGCGTAGCTTGTTCCTTTTAGATACCCTTAACTAATGATTCATTCTACTCCAACCCCGCAGTATTAACAATTAGATAATCAAATTTTAAATTAAAGCAAATAAGAATTGTATAAACATGTTGGGAGAAGTCAATTGTTTGATTTAAAATATATTTTCTAAACTGAGATGTTTTGGACTTCCATGATGTCTCTTCATGAATAAGTGTGAATAACATTTTTTTTAAGCAGAAGCCCTTTTTACGTCTTTTCTGAAAAGTGTTTATGAACGTTGAATTAATGAATTGGGGAAGTTGGGGTGTGATGTGGAATAGTGGAGGAGGCGAGGGTGGTGGCGTTACTTCTGGTCGACGTGTCGGCCAAGTCAGTGTGAAATCAGAATGATGAGGGGGCGGCTCCTCCACATACATACACAGTTTAATAAAACTATCCCTCTCTCATCCCGTCGTCAACCGCCCCGAAAACACAAAACCTCCCTCCCGACCCCTCCTTCCATAACCACTGACTCATCAGTCATCACCCCCGAACGAGAAATGAGATTTTAAATTCATTCTCGAAAATCGAGATGGAAGCTTACACAAACAAAAAGGCGTAGTCCACCCACCTCAACATAATTTTTTCCCATAGACATTTTTTAAGAAAGTTGAAAGGTTTGAAGAGCTTCCAACGAAAACTTTCTTAAAGAGAAGTAACAATATAGGAGGGGGAAGTATATTGGAGGGAAAATATATAGGAGGGGAAGTATATTGGAGGGGAAGTATAACGGAGGCGGAAGTATAACGGAGGCGGAAGTATAACGGAGGGGAAGTATAACAGAGGGGGAAGTATATAGGAGAGGAAGTATATGGGAGGGGGAAGTATAAGGGAACGAAAGTATAAAGGAGGGAAAGAATAAGGGAGGGGGAAGTTTAATTTTCTAAGTTCTTTTTTTCGAAAATTTTTTAAGTGTCAAGGTAGAAATAATGGGCTCTTCCGCCTAGGGATGTGCCTCTCGTAATGGGTAAAAGTATGAAATTTTTCTCTACTTAAAAAAATAATAATTAAAAAGCGGCAATTTTTTACACCCAAAATTCTTAAAAAATAAAAGGAGTAATTGGTGAAAATCGGATTAACGGTTCGGCCGCAGCGAATTTTTAAAAATTTCAAACAGACATATCTCCGCCATTTTTTCGAAATTCAAAAATCGCCCTCGTTACATTCTTCTTCACCGGCTAAAGAAATTTGTGTGAAAATTTGGCGAAAATCGGATGAAAATTGTGGCCGTAAAGTGTTCCGGAAAAAAATGATACAGACGGACGGCCGGCCGGAGCCACAGACAAAGTTGTGATCGGTATAGATCCATATTCGAATTTATCCTACTGGGCCTGGAAGACCCCTCCCCAAAAACTCGACGTGGAGGGTATCACAATAACTTCTTTAAGGAAGTTAAAATGAATGCTCAATTTTTTCAGCTGATTCAATTTATTATTAATCAATAATTTTTTTTCCTTTAGAAAGTGGCTTGGGTTGGATTGAGAAGCTGGGGATGAACGACAGTCTAATGCACTCGATTTACGTTCCGATGAAACGCATCCATGTGTAAAACGTGGAGTGTCATGCAGTATGCCGATAAGCTAGAATTTCAACAATCAAGACATCGGTTACCCAAAATAATAACGGGGACAAACGTCGATCTTGAAATATTTAATTACAACTAAATAGGACAATGGCGTATTTACAGGAGGCGAGGGGGGATATTCGAAGTTTAGAGGCAGGCCCCGATTCCAGAGAAGACGCGGAAAGCTGCCTGTTAATGGACAAACAAAAAGAAAATCGCTTCTTTTTCCTTCTGCTCAATTTTAGGGCCGCCCACTTTAAACCCTGTACCCCGTTGATGAACGCCGTATAGCGTATATCGTTAGCCGCCAAGAACGAGCAGAAAAGCCGCCAAAAACGCGAAGCCACCCGAAGTCCTTCTTGGTCCTGAAACTGAGGACTCCTGAAAATCCAGCTTGAAGGGGTTTTCTAAGTAGGAAAAGTTTAAAAGCCTTTCTCGGGCAAAAGAATCGGCTAAAATCTGCGGGAAAAGGGGGTTACTCAGGAGAACACCCGAAAATCCAATGAAAAGAGAGTTTTGAGTCGAAAGAAAAGCCGAAAAAACTTTTATGTATTTCGGTTTTTTTCCTTGGGGACGACATTATCCCGTTTGTTTCTCCTCCTTAAGGCGAATCCGACCACAAAATTCAACCAAGTGTAGGACAGAGAGGGAAGATGCCTAAAATTACTTTCCTATATTTGAGCACTAAAAATCGTCGGAAAATTTTTAAGAAAAGCTCGTTCTCTTTATTTTGGAAATGCCTACACGGTCTTGGGAGCAGTTTTTCCGAAAAAGTTTTCCTTTGGAAAATAGAAATTTTATTTTTCGACTAAAACATTTTTTCCAAAAAAAACCGTCAGCCATTTTGTAGGCTTTGACGAGCTCTTTCTAAAAATATATTATATAAGAAAATCCGATGAATAGTTTCGTCGTAATCCTTTTACTAAGATTCGGCGGAAAATGCCGGGAGGAGTAAAAGAAACGGAGGGCGCCCCATTCGAGGTCAGAGACGGCACAAAATCCACTCAAGGCCACGCTCTTTCCAGTATTTCTTTAGACTAACATATTTTCGTATTTGAACTTTTTACACAATACATTTTTAACTTCCTTAAAGAAGTTATTGTGATACCCTCCACGTCGGGTTGTTGGGGAGGGGTCTTCCAGACCCCGAAGGGTCAAATCGAATATTGATGTTTACCGATCTCAACTTTGTCTGTGGTTCCGGCCGGCCGTAGCATTTTTTCCGGAACACTTTACGGCCACAGTTTTCAACCGATTTTCACCAAATTTTCACACAAACTTCCTGAATAGTTGAACAAGAAATTATCGTCTGCGATTTTTGAATTTCGAAAAAATGCGCTGAGAGTTTTGATGAATAATGAATATTTATTTGTGTCGAAACGGCAACGGATTGAGAATTGCGATGTTCGGTTAAAAAGAATGAAAAACGATCTTTGAAGGGGGCAATTAACCGTGGAGTCGTAGTACGACTATAATAAAGCGGAAGAGAGAGGGACGAAGCCGGGGAAATGATCGAGAGGGTATCCCCGGTTCGGGTCAAAGAACGATCGGACAAAAGCTCTCCCGTTGTCGAGAAAGATCAATTAAAAACTTAAATCCGGAACCACAGTCGAAAGAACGGGGAAGACAACAATATGACGCGTTTTGACACAATAAGCGGGAGAAGATTCGCCCTTCAGTGAGGGCGCAGGGAAGGGAGGAAAAAAAAGGGCCGTCGACAAAAGACTTCGGGGGTGTGTGTAACAATGATATTTATAAGGGGAGGATCGAGATGGCGGGCGTGGATAAGCCGGAAGAGGAAACTATGCGTAGTCTCTCGAATAAAAGTTGACCAATTAAAGCTTCAATCATTCTCAGCCATCGTCGTCGCCGATTGCCCATATCGAAAAATACAAAAGATATTACACAGGCCCCGGTCGTACGTCACAATAAAGACACGAGGCCGTTTAAAAAGTGATAGGAGAAACGCTTAAGCCCATCTGACACCCTCCTGCTATCGTTATAACTATTTCGCTATTGATTTATATATTTACAAAGAAGAACCAATGAATATGAAATGGGCAGGTAGACCTCACACACAGAGTCGAGGAACTAAAGCTGACTGCACGAGTGAGGAACTTTCATCTTGTGTAGAGCAAAAGGCACACTACTAAGTTCTACTGAAATCAACTTACGTACGTAATATTATTCTATAGCAATGAACATGTTAAATCAAAGGGGAGCAATTTATTTTTCATTAATGTTTTGATTTGATGCATGAAGTCCTTTCGGTGGCCGTCGCTGTCGTATCCCGAGAGGGCTAATTGGAATTTCAACCGCATTATCTGGATGAGAGGCGGACAAATTGGATTCCAGAAGCCTCCGGAGCTCTTAGCAGCGGGGGTCCACCTCTCACGTTCTCCCTTCAGAAGCCTTCTGGGGCTGACCCCGAACAGAACGCAAAGGAAGAAAAAATTTAAAAGTTTTTTCCTTCTAATTTCATCCCACAGGTTACTCAGTATCTGAAGAAGGTGAAGATCAAACCTGTTCCGAAAATTTTGCGAATTTCGAATGCTTTCGACATTTCCAGAATTTCTTAAACTGCTCCCTCTCCTTTTTTTGGTAATACTTTAAAATCATAATTTAACAATTACTAAATTTGAGTTTGGAATGAAAGAATGGAAATGAATAGTTAATTTTGCAAACTAGCGAAAGGTCTATTTTCAATGTCTTGCAAAATAAAGGGCTGGGCTTTGAAGATAACTGCATCGAAATGAGGGGTCGCATGAGCGGAAGCTGGGGGATCCGACTTTGGTCACTAAATGAGCTGTGACAGAAAAGAGAGCCGGATATTTTTGCTTAAACCCTATTCACAACCCTCGTCCGTTAACGGTTCATTTGACTTCTGAAAAGTATCAACGACCGGATCGGACTCTTTCCCGCCTCTTGACCCGAACCGTATGACCACAAGGAGGGGTTACTTTTAAGTTGACGGAAACACTTACGGAACTATCATCGCCTCAAAAGGATCGCTCGGAATCACCCCCTGTGTCATTATTCAGAAAAAAAAATTATGAATCATTTATAACTCATTCAAAAGGCTTGAAGAAGAAAAAAAAATTATTTTACAAAGTATTTCCGTGGGAAATAATGCAATACATATGAAAGTTGGGGAAAAAGGGCGTATTATATATTGTCACCGAGCATGATGAATTTGTATGACATCTGTGGAAAAGAATGCATCTGGGTTTCGAGTCGTTGGAGCGTCAAATCCTTAAATTGGTCAGCACTTACCAAATTATTGACAAAGGACCGGACATTTTAAGGAATATTTTCAGGTAGCAGAGACATCATTTTTATTGTATCCTTAGTAGAAGGTATGACTACAATCTGAAGCTTTCATCTCCACATAGCAAAATCTGAAAAAGCCCAAATATGCAATCATAACTTTTTCTGGCTGTATTTTTCTCCAAGTAGCGCAATTAAGGCGCTCCGGGTACGAAGGGCGAACTCAACATCGGACAAATTTTTTTTTCATTTTCAGATTCTAGACCTCTTGGTGAATACACCTATATAATTTTTATGTTGAGTTCGCCCTTTTTTCCCCTTTAAATACGTAAAAACCGATATGCGGCAAAGCTCTAACTGCGATATCCGAGCGGGTACGAAGGGCGAACTCCACATCCTAGTCCACAACGCCCACTCCTTTTCCCATTCCAGGGTATGACTTTTCTGTTGAGTTCGCCCTTAACATAAAACTTTAAAATGCGAATATCTCGAAACTACGTTTTGTTGAGTTCGCCCTTCGTACCCGGGGCGCCTCAATTTAAAACCAATTTTTTTGCCATTTTCAATGGGGTTTTTTCATTGATGGGATATTCTGACCTTAGTACAAACATGAAAACAAAAGAAATTGTATTGAGTAAAGGAAAAAATAAATCTTGAAATCGTTTGTTGGTAATAGTTAAGCTTAAGTCCACCTAATAAAAGAGTATGACTCGTCGGCTCCTTTCAAAACAAGGGGCAGATGTGAGACTTAAAAGAGAAAACGTATCGAGACGAATCCTGGGCCTTTTTTAACAAGCGTTTTCCTATTCTTTTCGAAGGGTATGTTTGTTAGTTGTGAATGTTTATGTAGCTGTAGGGCGATGTCCATTATCGTATCGAAACAGTCGAGCACGTGGCTTCATATTAAGTTGTCACCTTCTTGTTTTATTGCTGGTGACAAGGCGCCACGCGCGCGCACACGCGACTGTTTTCATGATTTCGATTGTTGCTCTTTTGTGACGTCTCAATTTTTTAAGGGAGCCTTTCCCCGACTCTCCTCCGCCGTCCGCGAGGACGAAATATAACAAAGAAACCATTGTATCAATAACAACTATTTGCCCAGGGGTGTACTTAACTGTTATTCAACCCCACCCACTCCACCCTTCTTTTTCCAAACGTTAAAACCCTCACCCCACAACGAACTTTCTATTTATATGCAATTAGACATAATGCTCCCCATAGTTAATTGTTAATCCAAACAATTTAATTACTCTATTGTTAAAAAAATCATTCTTTATAATACTGAGAATTTTTTAACTGCTCCGAGGATCATCAAAGTCTTTTACTCCACTCTGGCCCGGACTGTGTCGGATGTTGCGCCCCTACCAAGTTTTTGATGCCAAAATGGCAAAAACCCTTCTTTGAGCCCATATCCAGGGTTGCTAAAAAAACCGAATTTTCAGGCTTTTTTTTCAACTTTCAATCCAGCGATTGCTCCCCTCTTGCGCTATAAAAAGATTGAAGAAGGGAAGAAAATATCAAGGTTTATACCCTACATTTCTATACAACTTTCGCCATTTTCTTCCTCCTACTCTTCCTCCTTTTTCCTCTTTTCCCCTCTCATGGAATAAAAGAGTCTTCAATAGTTCAATAAGCCATTTTCCCTACGGCTCCCTATCGAGGCAATTAAGTACGGACGAATAGATGAATTGATTTTCTTAAAAAGGAAATTCGGAAAGATTTTTTTTTTTATATTCGACAACTAAAGAACAGAATGTCTTTTCCACTTTCCATCTTGGCATAGGACTAGATTCGCTCCCAGGTTGGGCAACAAATCTGAAAGAGTTTTTAGGTCACCTATTTAAATACAGCGAGGGGTAAGGAATACTTTGAAAAGGGGGGTTCCCGATAAGGGTTTTTACCCTACGTTATCGATGACAAATCGAGCAAAATTAGGGCGCGGGAGACGGGAGTGGGTTTTAGTTCTGCACGCGGCCTGCACGGTATGGCACCCAACGTCGAGGGGAAAGAAAGGAATGAACTTTTTTTTTAAGTGGGCCGTGTGAAATTGCGGGTCCAATTATGAACACCATGCGTCAATTTGAATAATTAATAGACGAAGTATGGTTGTCGATTTAGACTGCTGGAGAAAAAACACAATTTTGATCTTTTTGTCGGCTTCTTTATGGTTTACCGAATTTTTTTCTCCCACTCCATCATGATGGGCGAAAATGGTTTTTTTGTCCTCTAGAACAGAGGTACATCCCACTACCTAGATAAATCCCGTAATCCCAAAAAAAAATCTTACGTATTTTCATTGTTTGCCAAGGTGGTGGAAATACTGTTTGGGCTAGACCGATAGACGAAAAATGTTTTAAGTAATCCCTTCAAACGAAACCGCCTCTTTTCTCAGCGGCTTTTTCCCTTAACGTTTTATTTCTTCTTCCCTCGGGTCCCATCAAATAAAATCATTTTAAAAAAATAACAACAAAGGTATTATAAAAGTGCTTCTAGTAATAATATTGGAATAAATCGCATACAAAAGTGCTAGCCTATCGATACAGGAGGTTAAAGGTACGAATACAAAAATAAATTATACGAGGTGTCCGGAAAAACATGGCACACGTCTGGGAGAGCGTTAAAAAGTGGTTTTTTGAAGAAGAAAAAAAGTTAACTGTAAACTTCTCTTAATTTAAATCAAAGAAATTGATGGTGTAGTTTAAAATGCTTTTGGATATACAGGGTGCCCCAACAGACCCTAACATCGTGATTTGTAATGAGAACCCCTATTTTTTATTTCAGATTCGTAATCTACGCAAAATTTCAAGTAGATTTGACTATTTTTATGACCATTTTCGACAACTTTAAAAACTTTAGCGTTTTTTGAGCTAAAATTCGTTAAAATCGGCCAAAGAGTCTCAATTTTTTTTTTCAATTCCGCTTCTTTTTGTCCGAAGTTTCCAACTATCACAAATTCAAGTATCTTCGCATTCTACATCACGAGATGTCGTCGCTAACGGCCTTTTTTTTTTTTTAGTTAGAACCCAAATTTCTTGCTTCAGAAATGAAAATTAGCGGTTTTTTAAAGGAATTTACCTTCGGACAATAATTTTTGTAGGGGCTTTGTAGGTCTTTTGTAGTTGTGCATCAAAAAGAAAAATTCCGTTTAAAAAATCGCTAATTTTCATTTCTGAAGTAAGAAAGGGTTCTAACTTCAAAAAGGCCGTCAGCGACGAAATCTGTTGATGCAGAATGTGAAGATGCTTGAATTTGTGATAGTTGGAAACTTCGGACAAAAAGAAGTGGAATTTTCAAAAAAAATGAGACTCTTACGTCTATTTTAACGGATTTGAGCGCTAAAATTTGCCATTTTTTAAATATGTCATAAAAATAGTCAAATCTACTTGAAATTTTGCGTAGATTACGAATCTGATATAAGAAATGGGGGTTCTCATTAGAAATAACGAAATTCCGTTGTTTGTGGCTGTAGTTATTCACTCTGTTTTGGTTTTTTGGGTTTTGCAGCCAAAAAACCAAAACAGAGAAATAACGAATTTAGGGTCTGTTGGGGGCACCCTGTATATCCAAACGCATTTTAAACTACACCATCAAATTCTTTGATTTAAATTATGGGGGGTTTACATTTAACTTTTTTTCATAAAACCACTTTTTAACGCTCTCCCAGACGTGTGCCATGAGTTTCCAGACACCGTGTATAAAATAATTATAAATTATAATTTTTTGTAAATACAATTTTTATTTGAGTATTTGAGTTTGAAATTTTAAAATTTAAGCAATAGAATTTATAATTCTACCATTGCTCACTACTTATCAATTCGTCATGGTACCCTTAAAATATGAACTACATAATAAAATAAATTTTGGTTTCATTGTAATTTTACCACTGAATTATCATCTAGTACTAGATTATACTACAATCTATACTATACAAAATATAGTATAGTATACAATCTATACTAGATTATTTATAATTCAGTGATTTTACTTCAAGAATTGTCTTCAGCGCATCAGATGCACTCTGTTAGGGAACCTTAATACTAAATCTTTTAGTCTAGCGTTTTGCTTTTCCTACACTTTCTCGAAGTAGGGAAAAGAATGAAAGTTATAGTATAAAGGTATAAAAAATGAAAGTTTTTCACCCAGCCAAACCAAACTGGACGAGATAAGCCCTGCTGCTACATTTTTCGAAATTTTTATCAAGGTTGTCTAAGGTTGCTTTTCCGGAAAAGGTACTCCATGGCAGCAATTTTCATTTGAATTTTGCATTTTCACCAAATTCTCATGATATGAAATATTGAATTCATTGAAAAGAATACCTACTTTTTAGTTGTAGCGTGAAATTTGGGCTCATCCGTTTCATGTGGAATGACTGGGCAAAGGGTATAATTTTTTTCCACTCAATACTTATAAAGCAAGAAATAAAAAATTAACAGAAGAAAACATAAAATTGTCCTAATTTGAGGAAGTTCCTATCAGGGCCAGCTACAGACCAGTTTTTCTTTTTTGGGGGAGTGAGGAGGGAGTTGCTTGAGGCTGCAAAATCTGTTTTCCTTCAGTCTGACCAGCTTCTCCTCAATCGAAATAAAAAAAAGTCTACAATATGTTTTATAAAAGGTTAGACGAGAAAATTTTGTCCAGAAATGGTCAATTGTAGGAGTTTAGGCGTTTCCTTATTTTCAGTAATTTCGTACTCGTTCTCCAAATATTTTCCACCTAATCGGATAGCAGATAAATTTGGAATAACAAAGATATCCACGACAAAATTGAGAAAAAGTACTGGTTGGAAGAGCTTCCAACGAAAACTTCCTTAAAGAGAAGTAACAAAATAGGAGGGGGAAGTATATGGGAAGGAGAAGTATATAGGAGGGGGAAGTATAACGGAGGGGACGTAAAACGGAGGGGGAAGTATATGGGAGGGGAAGTATAACAGAGGGGGAAGTTTAATGGAACGAAAGTATAACAAACTAAGGGAGGTAAAGTATAAAAGGAGGGGAAAAATAAGGAAGGGGGATTGTTTTTTTTTTAATTTTTTAAGTTCTTTTCTCGAAATTTTTTTTAAGTGTCAAGGTAGAAATAATGGGCTCTTTGGCCTAGGGATGTGCCTCTCGTAATGGGTAAAAGTATGAAATTTCTACCTACTTAAAAAAAATTAATAATTAAAAAGTGGCAATTTTTTTACACTAATAATTCTTAAAAATTATAAGGAGTAATTGGTGAAAATTTGGTGAAAATGAGATTAACGGTTCAGCCGCAGCGAATTTTTAAAAATTTCAAACAGACATATCTCCGCCATTTTTTCGAAATTCAAAAATCGCCCTCGTTACATTCTTCTTCACCGGCTAAAGAAATTTGTGTGAAAATTTGGTGAAAATCGGATGAAAACTGTGGCCGTAAAGTGTTCCGGAAAAAATGGTACAGACGGACGGACGGCCGGCCGGAACCACAGACAATGTTGAGAACGGTATAGATCCATATTCGAATTTATCCTACTGGGTCTGGAAGACCCCTCACCAAAAACCCGACGTGGAGGGTATCTTTAAGGAAGTTAACAAACGAAAAGGAAAAAATAACGCTGTAACTTAGATAGTAATGAATGAATTATGTTCCTTTGTCCTTTACATACAGTTTTTAAAGTAAAACACGCTCTTAATTTATTTGGCTCACTATCAATAATATGAGTCCACTCATTATCTTTACGCAAAAATAAATATTGATAATTTAGGGATTCCACAATGTCATTTCTGAAATAAGTCATGTTAAGATAAAGTAAAAAGAGAGATAAATTTCATATATTCATAATCCTTATATTTTTTATCCTCTTAATTCGATAATAATACATAGTAGGTAAATAGACCCATTTAAAAAAATTAATAACAATAAATAAACAATTATAAATATTAACTACCAACAGCCATAGTTAAATAAAAGATTCGAAATGCAAAACAGATTAAAATAGTGGCAACAGCTCCCCGTTCAACTAAAGTAGGCACCAAGAATTTAAAATTTAAAAAATCAACTGCAAGTCTTGTCAAACAGAATTTAAACTGGAGAATCATAAAAGTAAACTAAAATATTGACTTTTTTGACAGTAAAAAAACATTAAAAACTAAAACTTCGATTATGCGATCACCGGGAGAGTGCCTTCATACAGGTAAGTAGATGATAACAAATCTAAATAGCTTCATAAGAAGCGTCTCTGGAAGAAAGGAAGATTTCGAGGTCAGAAGGAGCTTCAGTCGATGACTTCTTCCTTTTCTTTTTTTCTTTTCAGATCTTGTACTTTCGTCTTTTTCTTTACTGCTTTTCTTCTTACTCTTTTTCTTCCCTTCAATCTAAAATATAAAAAGACTGTTAGATAATTTTTTCTAAGTTCCACGAAGCTAGAATGACATTTTTATTTTTAAGAAGGTGGACAAGATTGCCCATCAAAGCTCAATTTAGGATTTTAAAATCTCCAAGGCAATGTGGCGGAGGCCCCAGTCTGGGCCCATATTTCCCCATTTTTGTAAAAACTTGGTGGCAGCAGTTATTACCTTAGGTTCAATGGCAACAGTAGTATCAGCGCAAGCGTTGTCTTCACCACCTTCTGGGCTTTGTCGACCGCCAGACATATTAAGTTTTCCCATCCATGCACTAATCTTTTCAGGTTCTTCATCCTACGAAAAAAAGGAGAAAAAAAAACCAAATTATTTTAACTTCCCTAACATCAGAATAAAAAGTTGGAGCTGGCTCCAACGAAAACTTCTTCAAAGTAGCGCAATTTAATAATTTTTCGACCCAACTATTGAAAAGAAAAGAAAAAGAAGAAAAAAACTAGCAGTTTGCTCAAGAAAAACCTATTGAAGCAAGCAACATGCTGGGAGAGCGTTAAAAAGGGAGTTTTATGAAAAAACTTTAAATGTAAACCCCACTTAATTTTAATCAAAGATCTGATTGGTATAGTTTAAAATGCGTTTGGATATACAGGGTGCCGAGAATAGTGCATAACTTCATTATTTAATATGAGAAAATTTTAACTTGCTTAAAGAAGTTATTAGAAGTTATATAAAAAAAGAAAACTTGGAAAAATTTTCAAAAAAAAAACTTCCCCTCGCTTATACTTTCCCTTCCTTATACTTTCCCTCCCTTATACTTCCCCCTCCTTTATACTTTCCCTACCTTCGTTATACTTTCGTTCCGTTATACTTCCCCCTTCGTAATACTTCCCCCTCTGTTATACTTCCCCCTCCGTTGTACGTCACCTCTGTTACATTTCCCCCTCCTATATTGTTACTTCTCTTTAAGGAAGTTTTCGTTGGAAGCTCTTCAAACAAGTACTTTTATTTCAGATATGTAATCTAGGCAAGATTTCAATAAACTCTTTTGACAACTTTTAAAAATACCGAATTCAAGCATTATTTTCCCCTAAAATCTGATTAAATTGATCTACGATACCAAATTTTTTTAAATTTCACTTGTTTTGGTACAAGGATTTCTAAGTATCACAAATTCAAGTACACCTTCTGCATCGCGAATTATCGAAGACTCTTACTTCCTTAACCGATGAGAGACCCCATTTTTTTATTTTACATTCATAATCTACCCAAAATTCATGAGCTATTTTGAAAAGTTTTAAAAATACCGAAATTCAGCTTTATTTTCCCCTAAAATCAGTTACAATTGATAGGAGAAAACCTTTTTTTTAAACTTTTTTTTGCCCAAGTATTCTAACACAAATTTTTACATCCAGACTGTTGTTTTTAGCTGAAATTCGACCAAAATTTTTTTTTCATTTATTCGAATTTTTAGAATCTTTAGAAAACTAGATGTTCTTACCGAACTGATTTTTTTAGCTTTATAAACTTCAATTGGAATTGGGTTATCATCTGGATCCACATCGTCTTGATAATCAGCTACCAGAGGGTTGTCACCTACTTCCCCATCACTGAAAAATTTAAAATTATTTTAGATGTATTTAAATGAAGAAACGAACCTATCAGACTCAGGAACCGGTTCAGCCATTTTAGGTGAACCTTGATTAGATTCTTCAAGGAAAGCTTTATCTAAAAATCCGCCATCAGGAATAAACTCTTCGACGCTTGTCACAACTTGAGAAACAGCATTCGGTTTTTTCTCCGGCGATTTGCTGCTAGGTTTGCTGTTAGCTTGACTCGTGCTTTTGATTTCCTGCATGGACGAAGATTTGTCGATCGGCATTCCTTGTCCAAGAATGATGGAAGGTACATGTGAATTCGACATATTGGTGAAACTCTGACTGGAAGTGACCCCAGAAGAATCAGCAGCTTGTCGTCTCCTCTTGCTCAGACTTTCAAGAAATCTAACAAAATTTATAAAAATGCATTTTTCTTAAATTTTATTACAGATTATAATCAGCATCAGGCCCATGCTGATAAATATCCAGCTCCTCTCCTGTCAGATTCATTTCCCTCGAGTTTATCTCAAGCTGGCATAACAATGTTTCCCTCTGAAGCTGAAGAAATGGCAAACAGAAAAACTTATGGATGTACTTGAGGCCAAAGCCATTCGACATTGAAGCTTCAGTGTATCTTATCTGTGCTGAACCTTTAGGCCTTCAAAAAAAAATACAATGAAAGACTATAAAGCATCAAAATATACCTTTGTAATGACTCAATAAAGTAAGGAACATCTTCAGACCGGATTGTTCGATGATGAGACATATCACAATGATTTCCTATTATTAAAATAGGAATATCAGTCGGGATTTTTGGGATTTCTTTTTGAACATAATTAAAAGTCCTGTAACAAAAAGCCATTGAATTCTTCAACATTCTGCAGATCCAAAAATGACCTTACCAAACTTTAGTGATGTCCATGACTAAAATGACACCATGAGTCCCTTTATAGACGTTGATGAATTCTGCATCCAATGCTGGAGCATCGTTCTCCGAAAGTTTCAACACGTCTAATTTTTGATCTTTTTTCTTTTTCCCTTTGTCGACTATGTCCCAAACTTCGACCTTGACGACATCATCTGTGTTTTTATAATTCCATTGAATGCTAGCGACCTGTAAATTGATTAAGTTTAAAGAGCGGAAAAGGAAACGGCCATTATACAGGGTGTCCCACAGAATCTCATAAGGCCCCGATACCAGTGTTGGGCGTAATTTTAATCGCAATTACGATTACGATTGTAATCGCAAGTTTCTTAATTACGATTACAACCGCATTCGTATTTTTTTCTGCGATTACGATCGTAATCGCATTTTTTTTCGATTACAACTGTAATTGTATTTTTTTTCTGCGATTACATTCGTAATTGTATTTTTTTTTTTTTCTGCGATTACCATTATAATGGTATTAACTTCCTTAAAGAAGTTATTGCGATACCAAAGTTATTGTCGGGTTTTTGGGGAAGGGTCTTCCAGACCCCGGAGGTTCAAATCGAATATTGATCTTTCCTGATCTCAACTTTGTCTGTGGTTCCGTAATAATCGTATTTTTTTCTGCGATTACAGTCACAATCGTATTTTTTTCTGCGATAATCGCAAATTTTTTCAGCGATTACGGGCGTAATCGTATTTTCGTTAGCGTTTACGGCTCGTATATGACATTTTTACTGAGATTACCTGATGTCATATACGAGCCATAAACGCCCGTAATCGCTGGAAAAAAATGCGATTACGATTGTAATCGCAGAAAAAAATACGAATATAATGGTAAACCCAGAAAAAAAAAATACAATTACGATTGTAATCGCAGAAAAAAATACGATTACGGTTGTAATTGTTAAAAAAAAAACAATTAAAATCGTAATCGCAGAAAAAAATACAAATACAATTGTAATCGTAATCGTAATTAAGAAACTTGCGATTACGCCCACCACTGCCCGATACTGATCTAAAAGTTACCTGAATTTCCTCAGTTGGAGTATATTCTTCAACAAACTTCTTTCCCTGTAGACGGTAGAATAGACATGTTTTTCCTGTACTTCGATCTCCTTTGATGATTATTTTCACTGAAAAACAAAAGAAAACATAAGTTCAAAGCAGCAAATAATTCTTGAAATTGAGCACATCCGAATAGATTATGCTGGGGCATTGTGCGCCTAGCTGATTTTGAGCTTCCGCACGCTTTAGCACGCAGAGGCTGGGCAAAGGTAGTCCAAGTTTTTCTTCTCCTTTTGCCAACCTTTACCAAGCCTATGCAATAACAAGGGACATGCTCTGCCGTTTCCTCCTACTATACACAGAAATGGCTGATGCTCCGCCACTCCCATCCTTTGAAGGTTATTGTGGAGTTTGTGATATACAGTCAGCAGACTGAGAGAGTGTGCTTTTTGCATCACCATACTCCTGGAAATGAGGTAGGATTCAGGGCTTTCCAGCCTCTCACGGGCTACTTCGTCAGTCTTCTCATTGCTCCTCAGCCCTGTGATCCAACAGACACTGCATATCATTGGGTTTTTCGCCCAGCAGTTCTGCAGCACCACCGAGAGCCTCGAGCACATGATTGCTGCAAGTTTCTCCTCACCAGTCATCCCACTTACTGTTATAATGAACTCCTTTCGCGAACTTCCTCTGCAGATTTTGAGACATCGCCTGATGACTCGAGTTAGGAAGTGGGACAGCATTCTCCGTTTTGGGTGAAGTTAACTTTTTGAGAGCAGAAAACATCTAAAATCAAGAGTTATAAACGCAATACGACTTTACTAACCGACCTTTAAAGTTTTGACGGCCAAAAACAAACAGCGGCGATATTACATAAGTTCAGACTTCAAGATGCTTCCATATGGGTCGAGGAGTTCTAGGCCGAAATAATCTGACTAGTGAACATGCTTATTTTGTACGTTTAATCAGCTTAAAACAATCAATAATCCACAACAAATCATCGTTCACACTTCTTCCTTCTCTCTTAATCGCTTGAAATGTTTTGACGTCTATGTTTTTAGAGGAAGGTTAAACTTTGTTTTTACCTTTCAGAAACTAGCAGTGTTGCTTCTGCAGATGAAAAAGTTAACTCAAAACCTCAGGCTTTGGACTTATCCGATTAATTTGTATAAAACGAAAAATCATTAAGATAATTAAAATACAATACATAAAGGTTTCAATACAATTTGTCGTTGTATCCCCTCCATAATTTAGATTTTACTTTTTTTTAAGTTGTCCTCTTCCTTTGTTACACTAGTAATTACTAATTAGTATAGAAAAAAAATTGTGTGGACCTCCCCTTTTTTTGAAGATTTCAATACCCTCATGTGTTGACCAAAGATATAAGAACTTAGTCAATTTTTGGCTTGGAAATTTCTACTTTTACAATAGGAATCTTAATTTTTTCACAACTTTCTCCAGATCTCAAACACTTCCGAAGAAGACCCTGAGCTATTGGGAACAAAAATGCCAGAAGCGAGCGATAGAAAAAAGTACTATTCTGGAGCTCGACAGGAACGGCAAAGCAGGGGGACTAGTTTTCATCTCTAATATCAAAAATAAAATTTTCAGTAGGTAGAAAAAAGAATTTTTGCCCAGCCGGCAGTTTTTCCTCTACGGCCAACAGCCGTAATTTCTCCCTACTCTCAAAATAATCTCTTTTTTCGCATTTCGATAAAAAGCACTCAAGATAACCACAAAATGTAGACCCTATAAAAATTTTGTGAAAATCTGATCAAAATTGAGGCCGTAGCCGTACGGAAAAATTGGCGACGGACGGCCGGCAACACGGACAACCTCATGATCACCAGTTTTCCTCTATGGAGTCTGGAAGACTCAGTGACCCATCGAGTCGTTCACTAAAACAAAAAAAAAAGCGTACGATGAAAGAAATTTAAAAAAAAAACTCGCACAACTTCTTTCTCTATAGGGAAGTTCAAACTTGTTCTTAGTTCCACGAAAAAATTAAAATAAAGAAGGGATTCCCCTTCACTTTTAAGACTACGACAAAGGGTATGACCCTCCTTTTAATTCCCCTACATGGAATAACCCAGCTAGAGTGACGTAAAAAACTTATTCAAAGATAAGTTATACAGCATCCATTTCACAGTCTTAGGGGAAGGGTGCTCCTAATTGGTGATCTTAACCGATCATGACGTTGTCAGTGGCACCGGCCGGCCGTTACATTTTTCTAGAAAACTTTACTGCCTGTCCGTCGAGTTTCACATAATCTTTGAAAATATCGAGAGCTTTTTTTTTTGGAAAAAGTAAACTAGTCTAGAGCTGGTAGATCCCCGCCATTTTTGCGTATTAAAAAAAAAGCTCTCGACATGTGAATGAAAACAAAGTTTCTGTGAACATTAGGTGAAAATCGGATGAAAATTGCTGCGGAAAAACTGGCGACCGACGGCCGGCACCAGAGACAACCTCATGATTGGTAAAAAAGACGGGGTCTGGGAGACCATTTTCTAGAAAGCCATGGAGGCTTCTCTTTGAGCAAGTTTAAAAAAGTAGGGATGAAAAATTTATTACCTATTTATTTAATTATCACGTAATTTTGACATTCTTATGTTTTTTACTTCCATGGCCTAACTTGATAAGTTGAAGCAAATAAAAAATGTTTGCATAAGAAATTTTTATTTCCTTTATCCTTTGCACCGGATTTCGGAAAACGGTCCTGAAAGACTTCTTCACCAATCCCGACTTTTCCCGCCAAACTCCCAGAAGACCTCATCTCAACAATTTTGGACCAATTTTCATAAATTTTAAAAAATTCGTTGCGGCCGAACCGTTGGTCCAATTTTCACCAATTACTCCTTATATTTTTTAAGAATTTTTGGTGTAAAAAAATTGCCACTTTTTAATTATTATTTTTTTTTAGTAGGGAGATATTTCGTACTTCTACCCATTACGAGAGGCACATCCCTAGGCCAAAGAGCCCATTATTTCTACCTTGACACTTAAAAAAATTTTGGAAAAAAGAACTTACAAAATTTTTCAAAAAAAGGAAAATCCGGAAAATTTTTCGAAAAAAAACTCGGAAAATTTTTCAAAAAAAAAAACTAGGAAAATTTTTTGAAAAAAAAAAAAACTTACCCCTTCCTTATTCTTCCCCTCCTTTATACTTTCCCTCCCTTCGTTTTACTTTCGTTCCCTTATACTTCCCCCTCTGTTATACTTCCCCTACCATATACTTCCCCCTCCGTTATACTTCCCCCTCCTATATACTTCTCCTTCCCATATACTTCCCCCTCCTATTTTGTTACTTCTCTTTAAGGAAGTTTTCGTTGGAAGCTCTTCAAATCAGTACTTTTCTTTTTGCTTTAAATTAACAGAGCACATATAAACTGAAATAAACTTGAAACTGAAGAGGAAAAAAATAAATTGCGGTCGACCTAAGGAGCCCGCCAGTCTGAAGAGAAATGTCAGGAGTGCCCCAAACTGTGGGTACAGAAAGGAAAACTATTGGTTGACAGAGGAGGCAAACGGGGCGGTAGGCAGTAGGTCACTGGGCAATTCAACCTTCCATTTTATAAAAAGAAGATTATAAAAGGCATTAACTTATTTTCAAGTTCTCTCGGCCTACTCTCTCATACGTTGTCCACGCTCGATCCCCTTCCACTTAAACAGCGCGAGGTTCCTCTGGTGTGTTTGAATCTGACGTCACCGTAACTATGGAAACAGGAGCAACGTTGACTCGTGATTGGCTCTCCCGCTTAGTGGTGAACTACCTTCGAAATCATACTCTTTACGTCTCACTTGTTGCCTGTTGGTTGTTGTCACTGACGTAGAAGTTCAAGTTATAGGTCCGATCTCCCGTTAACTCGCGGAAGAAGCTCTTCACTGTAATTCAGTGATTTTAGTCTACTTTTAATGCTAGCTCTCTCGTAAAATCTTATCGTTAAATAAAACTTCCAGCAAGTTAAAAAGTGGGAGGGAAATTTCCAACATGCCTTTTGCTGATGAATACTTCCTCAACGTGAGTATTTATTGTCTTTTTATATTTTTATTAAATTCACGTTTTTTGTCAATTTTCTAAAATTTCAAGAATCCAAATATTAAGTACCAAAATTACATCCTCCATACCCAAAATTTTACAGCAAAAATTTTAGAGAAGAAAAAAAGTTTATTAGTTATTATGTAAAATAATCGTGATAATTTATTTCAGTACTCATGCAAAATTTTAATTGTGTAATAATTTTTTAACTGTTGAATTTTGAAAGAAAAAGAAGTCAACTTTTTTATACGCGCCAGTTTCTGGTGATCATCAACCTTCAAAAAGTCGACAAGAATGACGAGGTCGATTATTATAATATTTACCTCATAATTTATGAGTTAGGATAAAACTTATAAGAATTTCGGGGTTTTGTCGAGACTCCAGCCTTTCCTGACAACGTTCACCTTTTATCATTTTACCTACTATCTACTGCTTGCCCTACTTTTTGCGTTTTTCATAAATTGTTTTAGTAGATCAAAAACACTAGAATGGCTGAAAAACTACAGGGTGGTCCAGCATGTAAAAACAGGTGGACGTCTGGAGCTGGCCCAGACGGGAACTTTCTCAAATAAAGAGAGACGAACAAACAATTTTTTTTTCTTCTTTCAACAATCAAACTAATTTGAAGAAGATAAACTTTTCATCTTTAAGGTTTTGGCGAAGACAGGGCGAAAGGACGTAGCTTTTTAAATTAAGTACAGTTCTCCGCCATTTTTTTTTTATTTCTAAAAATGCTCTTGACATTATTAAGAATTCCTAATAGTGAAAAAAAAGGCACATGAATTTACAGTTCATTTTCAAAATTTAGGTAAAAACTCCATTTTTATGATATTCAGGTTATCTCCTGTTCGCGAGGGTTTATAACTGAAAACACCCTCGCGTATTGCTAGGACCACCCCAATGTGGAAAAAAAGAGAGAGAGAGAGAGAGTGAGAAATGGGGGGGGGGACTTGTATTGTGCAATTATTGCACAATAACCCAAATTTAACCCAATTTTTTTGGAACATGATAAGCCGGACCACTTTGCCTTTAGATCAGCTGGATGCAATAGTTTGAAAAAATGTACTTTTTCGACTCTTGAGGTTTCCAAGATTCACGACATAAAGTGGTACGCCTTCAGGCTGTTCTTCAGGAGCCTTTAGATCAGCTGGATGCAATAGTTTAGAAAAATGTACTTTTTCTTGAGGTTTTCAAGATTCACGACAAAAAGTGGTACGCCTTCAGGCTGTTATTGACTCGGTGTTAAAAAATTTTTGGGGAACTGTATCCTAAGTTGTCAAGGAAAAGTAGACATGGGTGTATTTAGGTTTTGATGCCTTGGGTTGCGAGCTTTAGCTCAAATATTTTAAGATTTGTATGCATTTGTACATTTTTATATATGTTAGTAGCGAGGGAGAGAGAATGAAAAAAACGTAATACGCCTCGTCAGGTGGACTATTCCTTATTTTTCACTCTCTTCTCGCTATTAACAATTATAAAAATTAAAAACTTGTAACTTAACTATTTGTAAATTGTTTTAGAATTTGAAACAGGTTTGAAACTCCTTGAGCATGCGCAGAAGGATTTGGACGTCAAATATGACGTCGCTCAAATCTTTTGTCAGTCAAATCTGAAGTCCAAATCCATCTGCGCATACTCAAGAAGTTTCAAACTGCGGTTGGAACAAAGCTATTATAATTAAAATATTAGGAACGACGCGTCATTTCCCACATTTTAGTATTTTTAAGGGGATCTGAGCGTTTTCACTAGATATCCCATTTTTAAGTTTTCCTTGGCTTTTTCAGAGAGAAAAACCCCACTTGAACAGGATTTAGGGGGGGGGGGGGGGGTTGAAAGAGGATCTTCTCAGAATTTTGGCAGTTTTCCTCGGTTTGTTTACTCAGAAACCCTATTTTTCCAGGATTTTTGAGAATTTTCCTCGTTTTTTTAACTCGGGTTTTTTTAACTGGTAGTTCTTTACACTTAAAAGAAATAAACCAGATATTCCCACATTTCAGTATTTTTAGAGGATTCGCATCGTTTTCTCAAGATTCTCGATGTTATGAGCACAAATTTATCATATAAAATTGAGGGCTTGAGATGCCTGGATATAACTTTTTTTATCCCCGCAAATATTCATTAATTTGTCCCATAAAAATAAGTCAGACACCTTCAGTTTGAAGGCTTTCAACCTGAATAAGGAAAATGGGGTCCGCTGCACATTTTGACTGGTAGAAGGGGTATGGGAATTCATGTTTGAATTATTTAAGAGATGAAAATTAAAAGTACTGGTTTGAAGAGCTTCCAACGAAAATTTCCTTAAAGAGAAGTATAAATATAGGAGGGGGAAGTATAACGGAGGGGACGTACAACGGAGAGGGCAGTATATAGGAGGGGAAGTATAAGGGAACAAAAGTATAACGAACGGAGGGAAAGTATAAAGGAGAGGGAAGAATAAGGGAGGGGGAATTTTTTTTTCAAAAAATTTTCCGAGTTTTTTTAAACAATTTTTTAAGTTTTTTTTTTGAAAAATTTTCCGAGTTTTTTTTTTCGAAAAATTTTCGGTTCTTCTTTTTTAAATTTGCGCTTTTTGTTCTGAAAAATTTTCTAAGTTCTTTTTTTTTCGAGTTTTTTTTAAAATTGTCTAAGTTCTTTTTTTTTTTCGAAAATTTTTCCAAGTGTCAAGGTAGAAATAATGGGCTCTTTGGCCTAGGGATGTGTCTCTCGTAATGGGTAGAAGTACGAAATTTCTCCCTACTAAAAAAAATAATAATTAAAAAGTGGCAATTTTTTTACACCAAAAATTCTTAAAAAATATAAGGAGTAATTGGTGAAAATTTGGTGAAAATCGGACCAACGGTTCGGCCGCAGCGAATTTTTTAAAATTTCAAACTGACAAATCTCCGCCAATTTTTCAAAATTCAAAAATCGCCCTCGTTACATTCTTCTTCACCGGCTAAAGAAATTCGTGTGAAAATTTGGTGAAAATCGGATGTCATTCTTAAATTGTTAACTTCCTTAAAGAAGTTATTCAGATACCTTATACCTCCCCCTGCGTTATACTTCCCCCTCAGTTATACTTCCCCCTCCGTTATACTTCCCCTCCTATATTGTTACTTCTCTTTAAGGAAGTTTTCGTTGGAAGCTCTTCAAACCAGTACTTTTTTTTTTTCAGGAATTCTCTCTTTATGGTCTTAGATTAGCACCGAGACAAAAATTACTAGGCTTCCTTTAAGTAGGGCAACTTTTTCATCCTATCGAAAAGTCTGCATGGAGAATAGCATAACAATAACATTGCGGACAACCTAATGATCGTTTAAGATCACTTATCTGTAATTAGTGAGCCACTACGTGGCTGAAAAACCCTCGAAACGGAGGGAGATAAGATAATCTTTGAGAAATGAAACAGGCATGCTTGAACAGTGAAGCAAAATTCTTATGTCGAGGGTCCCAAGATATCGATTAGGCATTAAGTTGTTTTAGATTATACGGCTGTTTACTACACTCGATAATAAGTACCGCTCGTTAGCTCACCTCTTCCTTATTTCGAATTTTGTGCAGTTTTTACTTAGTTAAAGCATTTTTGGAAAGCTTCTATAATTTCTTCAAGCCCCCACCCCCTCCTTCAGCCAGTTCAAGCATTAGGGTTTTTTTTAAATATTGAGATTCCTTTTTTCTTGCATGTGCAATGTTTCCTCCCTAGAGATGAGGAATAGAAGACGAAAAAAAAATTCAATATTACATCTCCTTGGAAGTGAAATCTGCAGTGGACTCCGGACTCCGATGTAAGAGTGGTGTTACCTATTGGTCACATAAGTCCGATTAAAAATGGCCGCTTGTACTACGGAACACCAAAAAAAAAAAAATGAATATTAATGTAATTTGGCCTTTCAAAATGGCCGTCCTTCTCAACGTTTTTGGTAACGTGCGAAATTAAATTCGACATCAACCTGTACATATTAAAATAATTAATTATTGTGTGAAATTTTTCTTCTTTTTTTCTTGAGTTATGTCGTGACCAGCTTTGTGAGTGTTTTGGGTCTAAATAATAGCTTTGTTCCAACCACAGTTTAAAACTGGTTTGAAACTCCTGGAGCATGCGTAGAAGGATTGCACGTCAAACCTTAGATGAATTCAGATATGACGGACAAAAGATTTGAACGACGTCGAATTTGACGTCCAAATCCTCCGGGAGTTCAAATCCAGTTTCAAACTGCGGTTGGAACAAAGCTAATAGTATTCTAAAACATGATTTGAGATAAATCGACGTACATTTGACCTTATGTTTGGATTTACGGCAATTTTTCGAACAAAAATTTTCCCTCATTTAATTTAGTACTAGGAAAATTTTCTTCGCAGCAAGCATGACACCTTGGTTTCACTTTTTAGCTGAAAACCCACGTAAATAAGGGGGGGGGGGGAGAATTGGGCAAAATCTGGTCCCTCAGAGTGCTTTCAATAGAAAAAAAATTATAGGTTGAGTGAATTATGGATCATCCAGGAAGATTTACTTTGAAAATTTTTTATTTCATTTTGCCAACTAGTTACGAGAGATCTCTCTCTCCTCTTCTGGGCACTACAGACAATACAGAAAAATAAGGTAAAAACAAGATGCAAGTTGTGATTTGATTACTTACATATTTTTTCTTTTTTGGTTGATAAATTATATCTTAAAATGGTTTTTTGTCTTTTTTCTTTTTTATCATTTTGTGGCGAGTCACAGCTACATCGAACAGGTGATAAAATCGGCGTCTTGGACGGACAGAAGCTATCACGTGTGGTGATTACTTTGAAAATCACTTTTATCGATTTTGTGGCAGTTTTTTGAGCCTATAGGTTGAAGAAACTTGTTTTAATAATATGTTTTTAAATAAATAGTATAAAAGTTAAAGTTAAAAAAGTTAAAGTTAGTAGTATAAAGTTAAAAAAGTATAAAAAGAGGGTTTTTGTTACCTTTTTGTGCAATATTTTGTTTTGGCGAGAGTTTTTTGGTTTTTGTTACAAACGATGCGATTCTCACTTTAAGTTAAATTTAAATTCAATTGAATTTGTACAAAATTTTGTTTAAAAACGTTAAACTTTTTAAATTAAAAATCTATTATATCTAGTGTTGCCAACCATGTTGGAACCATGTTGGCAACACTGCTTTCCGTGGAGAGGGAAAAAACCCTCATTTTTCGATATTCCATTGTCTGTGATATAATAGATTTTTAATTTAAAAAGTTTCAACGTTAATAACGAAATAATGGGATTTTTGGCCAAGGGAGGTCCCTCTCGTAGCGGGTGGAAGTATGAAATTTCTCCCTACAAAAAGTACTAGTTTGAAGAGCTTCCAACAAAAACTTCCTTAGAGAGAAGTAATAATATAGGAGGGAGAAGTATTAAAGAGGGGAAGTATAAAGGAGGAGAAGGATAACGTAGGGGGAAGTTTTTTTTGTTTCGAAAAATTTTCCAACTTTTTTAATTTTCCGAGTTTTTTTTTTCCGAAAAATTTTCCAACTTTTAATTTTTTTATTTTTAAATTTGCGCTTTTTTTCTGAAAAAATTCTGAGCTCTTTTTTTTCGAAAATTTTTCCAAGTTTTCTTTTTTTTTCGAAAAATTTTCCAAGTTTTATTTTGTCAAAAAATTTTCTAAGTTTTTTTTTTTTTAATTTTCCAAGTATGTTTTTTCGAAAAATTTTCGGGGTTTTCTTTTTTAAATTTGCGCTTTTTGTTCTGAAAAATTTTCTAAGTTCTTTTTTTTTTCGAAAATTTTTTTTTAAGTGTCAAGGTAAAAGTAATAGGCTCTTTGGCCTAGGGATGTGCCTCTCGTAATGGGTAGAAGTATGAAATTTCTCCCTACTAAAAAAAATAATTATTAAAAAGTGGCAATTTTCGGAAAAAATTGCTACGGACGGACGGCCGGCCGGCACCACAGACAAAGTTGAGATCGGTAAAGATTCGATTTGACCCTCCGGAAGACCCTTCCACAAAAACTTGACATGGAGGGTATCATAATAACTTCTTTAAGGGACCTTTCAACGTTGACGAAAAATGAGCCCACTTGGAGGAGGTTTTCGTCGACTAGTACTTTTTACTCTTTTTTTTAGTGCTTCCCATTGGAAAGCTGTAGAATATGTCATCTTTCTTTTTAAAAAAGTTATCCCTTTTTTTTTATCACTTTCCTCCTCTGCAGGTCCTTCGGGATTTCCCCTGAATTTTATCACTTCGCCAACTCCTAGTCTAAACAAATGACTAACATCGTTTATTTTTATAATATGAAGGCCGATCAATCTTATTTTATTTTTTATCTCTCTTTTGAGGTGCTTCCAGTCTAGGAAATCTTTTATACGACGGTATAAATTGTCGAGTGCCCCTAACATTTATGATCGGTCGCCACTTTTTCTCCGAAACATCTCGTGCTTCTCAGATTTTACCCAGTGAAATAGTGGTTTGCGTTCAAAATAGCGATCCACTTAGCCACTTCGATTAAAGCTTATTTTCAAAATAAAGTTTATTTTCATTTTATGTATTTATAACTTCAGCTAATTTGAAATTGATAGTGACGTTTTTCGAAATTCTGATTTTTCTTGAAAAAAAAAAATTGTTTCCTCTCTACTAGCTCTAGATTAGCACTTTGGTTTTCCATGGTTGGTTAATATTCATTGTAAATTAATGCCTCCCATTTATGGTCGGTTACTGAGCGCAATTATGAAAACGTTTAACTACATAATGCAATAATTGACCTGGAAATGAGACCTCACCCAAAATATTCTTCATTAAACTTCAATCGCAAAATTTCCAGTTGAATACTAGAAATATTGCACTTGAGCATTCTAAGTGTATCCATGAATGATGTTCCTCCTCAGGAACCTGACTTGTAATTCAAATTTTCGTCTCAACGAGCACAAGAAGATCGTTCAAAGTATATTTAATTTGGCCCATTTACATTTTCCTTGTATTACGTGTTGTCTATGCGTTTTAGCATCCTTGCATTTCCTCTGGAATATTCTTTTATTCAGCGTGCACGTAAGATGATGTGCGGGAAACTCCGAAAAACACGCAGAATTCAAAAACCTCTTTGCTTTCTAAGTTCTTTGTAGGGCCCTTGTTGGGTAGGAGTCACCGAGTACGTGTCGACATAATACGTTACCGTTCACCATAAAAAAATCTACAACTCGACATAAAGAAAAAGTCGAAAACGTTCACCACAAAGCATTTGAATATATTAGGTGTACAAAATGAAACTCGGCTAAAATCTACAAAATTCAAATTTACCCTGTGGCTGAGTTTCATTTTGTACACCTAATAAATAAAATTGTAGGAAATGTAATTCTCTATAAATTTCTACTTAATTATTTTTTTCTAGGATGCACCATTTTCGGAAAATAATTTTTTTTAAAATAAATTTATCTTGAAAACAGTGCGTCCTAGAGAAAAAATGAATAGAATAAAAATTGAAGAGAATTAAATTTCCAACAGATTTTATTTAGTGCATTTTTTCAATATCTGTAACGGTTTACGATTTACAAGCCTTTAAAAATTAACCTTCTTAATGGTTATACTTCAATAACCTTCTTACACGGAGAAGGTCAACTTTTGATGGACTTTAACGCCTAAAATGTTTAAAATTTTGAAAAAATGAACTACTAGGTGTACAAATGAAACTCGGCTAAAATCTACAAAATTCAAATTTACCCTGTGGCTGAGTTCACATCTCACCACAAAGAAGAGAATTAATACTTGTCGTTTCGACATAAAATTTGTCCTTTCAACATAGCGCAGTTGAACATAAAGGAAACTTTCATTTTAACTTGTCGTTTCGCCATAAAACTGTTTTTGTCGTTTGGGCATAATACATCTAACTATAAACTAGGGACAGCCAAAGAGCAAGCCTATTTTCGCCGTTTACAACGCGTTTTAAAAGACAAACAAACCTTAAAATAATGCACATCTTCGCGAGAGAAAAAAAATTAACCCTCTTGTGTCATAAAACGAGCTTATGTTCGACTGCTTGAGGGTGAAATGCGTTATGTTGAACGGTGTTCTCCCGGAATGTGCCAGTGTGGTTTCTTTTCCCAACTCTTGACTTGAGAATGTTCATAGGGCTTTTGTGTTCATAGGTTATAATTTTGGGAAGGGGGCTCTTGACCGCTATGATGAAAATATTATTTTCGAAACGTAGGTCAAAAAACTTTTTTTCTTCGTCATTCACAATTTCCGACACTCTCAAAACTCTCCCGAGGATGTTAAATCAATCGTTTTTAACGACAGATCGAAGTAAGAAAATGTAATTTTTTTAAACCGATTACCTAACCAGAGATTATTCAAATTTCATCCATGCAATTTGTCTAGTTTGTGCTCATTTTCAAGCTCTAATTGAAAGTTGCACCAGCGCATTTATTTTCCTTCTTCCTTTATGGTGGGGTGAAATTTTGAATTCTAATTTTCAGACTTCTCAGGAAGGGGCTGTTGTAAAATATCTGACTTGTAAGTTTCCCTCAGTGTCCGTCGAAAGTTTTTCTTTCTACATAATCCTCTAACGACCGCAAGTCCGCAACTTTCTTATTTCATAGATTGAAATCTATTACATATTAGTCTAGCCGCAGAAGATTTTGCCCGAAATTCTGGAAGAAAAAAAATTTATTTAGCAATCATTTTGTAGAATAATCACAGATTCGTAATCTACGCAAAATTTCAAGTTGATATGACTGTTCATATGATCATTTTTGACAAAAAAATAAAGTCCAATTTTAGCGTTTTTCGCGCTAAAATCCGATAAAATCGACCTAAGAGACTCATTTTTTAATTCCACTTATTTTTGTCCGAAGATTCCAACTATCACAAATTCAAGCAATTTCGCAATCTGCATCACGCGATGTCATCGCTAACGGCCTTTTTTCAAGATAGAACCCAAATTTCTTACTTCAGAAATGAAAATTAGCGTTAATAAATTTTAAAAGAACTACAGCGTCTTTTGTATTTGAGCATCAAAAAGAAAAATTCCGTTCAAAAATCGCGAATTTTCATTTCTGAAGGAAGAAATTTGGGTTTTAACTTGATAAAGGCCGTTAGCGATGACATCTCGTGATGCAGAATGCGAAAATGCTTGAATTTGTGACAGTTGGAATCTTCGAACAAAAACAATTGGAAAAAATTGAGTCTCTTAGGTCGATTTTAACGGATTTTAGCGCAAAAACGCTAAAATTTGACATTTTTTAAAGTTGTCGAAAATGGTCATAAATTGTCAAATCTCCTTGAAATTTTGCGTAGATTACGAATCTGAAATAAAAAATAGGGGTTCTCATTTGAAATAACGAAGTTAGATTCTGTTTGGGACACCCTATATATCCAAACCCATTTTAAACTACACCATCAAATTCTTTGATTTAAATTAGGGGGGTTTACATTTAACTCCCAGACGCCATGTGTTTCCGGACACTCTGTATACATAACTAGAAATAGTTTAAATTAATTAATTTTTTTTTTTCGTTCACAGCAAGGCGATGATGGAATGGGAAACAATTATTGCTCTTCAGCAAATTGGTATACGCGATGTTGAATCATCCAAGCTTTGAGGACGGAAATCTTCCTCAAAATTTATTCCAATCTGATGCCAACGAACCGCTGATGTACAATGACTGCGCAGATCTCAACTATTTGCGAGGTTTGTTAAATTCTCATTCAAGAAAAGCTTTTCAAAGAAGAAAAAACTGTTACAAAATGGAGCTGATAAAAAACAAATGTTTATCAATTTTAGAGAGCGATAACGATAGCTGGAAGTCGAAGCTCCTAGCGAGTGGGATAGCATTGACATATTGAAATGGATCAACCATGAAGCAGCTCGAATGAACATTTGCTGCACTGACATAAGTTCGGAAAACTTTTCTTTGCTTAGCGGAAGCGATATCGACAAGTTACTCTTGATGATTTCATTCGATGTGAAAAACAGTACGGCTGCGAACTCTGGAAGAGGCTACAAAGGTTAAAGTCAAATTCAGAGTCCGTCGACTACGAAGAATGTAAGTTTTTAAGTTTCAAGTTAACCATTATGCAGTATCTGTACCTGCGAAAAAATGTCAAAAATGAAGTAGTTTTCGATAACATGATGACTAATGTGGCTTCCGAAAATTCATCATCCTACCCATCCAGCAACAATGATACCAATTCACTTCCTATGGGTAATTCTTGTCATAAAGTTTTGATTTAAAGAAAATCGCTTTTTAAATTATTTTTTTTGAAAGACTCTTTCCTTTTTTTATAATCTTCTTCATGATCTTTAGGTCTCACAAATGCACATCCATCATCACCGACACCACCAGTCAATAAAATTGTAAAGAAAAGACCAGGAAGACCTAAAGCACCTCATCACAAGAAAAAGAAAAAGCCTGGTTAGACTATGATCTTTTTTGTTTTTCAAAATCTAAATTTTTGATTTTGACAGAAAAATTGGGAAGACTTTGGGAATTCCTGAGAGACCTTCTTAAGAACCAAGAGTTCTGCCCGAGCCTAATTCAGTGGGACAACTACGAAGAAGGGATGTTCAGGTTTGTTCATAGCGACAAAGTTGCTAAGCTATGGGGAACGAAAAAAGACAACCCTGACATGAACTATGAAAAACTCAGTCGTGCAATGAGGTAATTTTTTTTATTCTTTTTGTGAAATTGTTTTACATTTCTTTTCAGGTATTTACAAAAGCCAAGTTCTTCTCCCAGTTTTGGGTCGAAGGCTAGTCTATAAATTCGGACCGAACGCGACTGGCTGGAGAGTGGATAATCCGAATTTCAAAACAAAACATTAAAAAAATTCATCTTCGTTGCATATGCTCATTTTATCGATGTCAATTCATTTTAAAACTTTAAAAACGCTCAAAAAAGTATACTGTATTTATTATTGTATCCCTCTTTAATTTTTTTTAAATATGCTATTTAACTCACAGCATTTTGGCTCAAAGAATTTTTTGATACATAATTTTGGACTAGTTTTATCTTTTTTCATTACCAAACTTTATTTTAAACTTTATGCTGTATCTTGGCTGAAAATTCTACTCAACCTTTCATTCCATGAACCAAAACCCTTCAACTCCTTTCTTGAAATCGACTTGTATTCTCCTTTGAGGTTACAAAAAATCTAATTCCTTTTCAGAAAAAAAAAAAATTAAATAAATAACCTTTTTTGTTTATTTTAATAAATTTATTCGTAAAATTAAACCAAAGCCTATCACATATTATATCTTTTATTTTATTTCTTATTGTTATTAGCTTATTATATATGTTAAGTGTTGATATATTACGCTCATCGTCAATGTGTGTTAAGATATTTATTAGGTACTTATTTTTGTATAGTTGTTTTTGTTAAGCTTTATTATTGTTTCATGTTGATGTTTTAAAGAAATGTTTTAGGTAGTTTTTCTCTCTATTTTCATCCACAGCTTCCTATTTGTCAATTCTGTCTAGAATATAAAATTTTTTGTGTACTGCTTTAAAAGTTGTAGCTCATTCCTGAACTTTAATCTGTTTAATAGTTTCAAAGGGTAAAAACTCAAACCCTACTTGTTTTTCTTCAAAGGCGAACTTATGCTTCAAAAATGAATGTTTAAACTTTTGAGTTGTTTTTTTTTCTTTAACTCTTATATAATTTTGAAAAAATTAAACATTTGATATACCATTAAATTAATATCTGTATCAATAAATTCATTTTGTTGTTTTTATTTTATTGTGTTATTTTAGGCTTGCTTTCTCGATTTTTGAATTTCGAAAAAATGGCGGAGATTTGTCTGTTTGAAATTTTAAAAAATTCGCTGCGGCCGAACCATTAATCCGATTTTCACCAATTACTCCTTATATTTTTTAAGAATTTTCGGGTAAAAAAATTGCCACTTTTAATTATTATTTTTTTTCAGTAGGGAGAAATTTCATACTTCTACCCATTACGAGGCACATCCCTAGGCTAAAGAGCCCATTATTTCTACCTAGACACTTTGAAAAATTTTCGAAAAAAAAACTTAGAAAATTTTTCCCAAAAAAAACCGGAAAATTTTTCCCAAAAAAAAATATACTTACAAATTTTTAAAAACAATAACTAAAAAAAACTCAGAAAATTTTTCAAAAAAAAATAAATAAAAAACTTCCCCCTTCCTTATTCTTCCCCTCCCTTCGTTATACTTTCGTTCCCTTATACTTCCCCCTCTGTTATACTTCCCCCTCCGTTTTACGTCTCCTCCGTTATACTTCCCCTCCTATATACTTCCCCTTCCCATATACGTCCCCTCCTATATTGTTATTCTCTTTAAGGAAGTTTTCGTTGGAAGTTGTTTAACCAGTACTTCTATTAGGTATTGCTAAGTGTCTAAATGCCGAGGAAATCCATTAAAAATTGGGTTTCTCTGTTTAAAAACCAAGAAAAACTCTAAAATGGTGTTTTTGCATAAAATGCTCTGAACGTCTAAAAATACTTAGTGTGGGAATATTTTGTTTTCGAAAGACTAATACATCACACGCTTTCAAAATGGCGTTTACGGCGAATTTTTCGTAAAGCATTTCAGCCACACTTTGGGGCTTTTTGTGTGGGGGATTTGTTAGTTATCAGAAGGGATAATATTCTTGCCTCCTTTCATATTTAAAATACTTTATTAACATGTAAATTGTTAAAAACAACGTTTTGTTTTTTGATCATCTTAGTGTTGAATTAAAAATAAATTGGAAAAAAAATTTTTTTAATCATACAAGGATTTCCAGACATCCAAAAATAAGAGAACAATTTTTATGCTTACAATGACTATCTACTTAAAGTCGCTTTTTTAAAAAAAATTTCCTTTTATCATACATATCTAGAAGAATTTGGAAAAGGTTAAAAATCTATGAGAGGGGGCGTTCAGAAAGAAAATTATAGTTTACAGAAATTTTTTTTAGGCAGAAAAAAAATGTACACGTCAAAAATTTTCTTTGACAGCTTTAAAACTGTCGAAAAAAATGTACATTACAGTAGAAAATACTCGAATGAGCACCAATACATTAACAATCATAATATTTAATATTCTTAAAAATGAATACCTAATTTGCTTTTAATTTACAATTTTGTGCTCGGCCAATGTGCAGTTTAAAAAAAACATATTATTATTTTATAAAAATGTAGCATATTCTGGATTTAAAATGCACAACTAACATATTTATACAATTTGTGCTGGGAGCTTTTTTTTTTCTTCCTTAATTTTTTTTCCCACTTAATAACACACAAAATTTTAAAAATAAAAATAAAACAAAAAGGAAAACATTTTAATTACAATTTTTTCTCTGAAAAGCATGAGAACTAAATGTACAGCGATTTAACGATTCCAAAAAATTCAGTCTGTTCACTCACAATGAATTTTTAAGAGAAAGTTCGATTCGATGGTCTTATGCATTTTAATGTTTTCTATGTGCAGCACATCTAATTACACCAACACGATAAAAAAGAACACCAGAAAAAAAAATTCTTTTTATTGCCTACGTTTCATTGTCCGTTGAGAAAAAGAAAAAAAATGAGTGGATGGATAATAATTGACGGTTTACAACTTAATTGTGCTTTACCTTTCAAGATACACATTGACCTAAATCACAGTTTAAAAAAAAAAGAAAGAAAAAAATAAAAACACACTACACCAAAAGGACTTTTTAAAATAAAAAACAAGGGAGTGGAGCTTTAAAAAAATCGCTGAAGGATTCAAGCCAAATAAAAAATTACTTAAAAATAAAGAGATTTCGTATCTTGGCTCCACAAGTTATCGAAAAAAAATCCAGCAATTTTTTTTAAATCAACTATTCCAAGGCTACACAAATATGCCTACTTATGTACAGCGGGGTTTTTCTCTTTTAGAGAACAGAATCACTTGAAAAAATGTTAAATCCTAGATTACTAGAAACCACTATTCTATCACAAAATTACATGGGTACATATTTTTTTAATTTTACATGGGCCATTCGAAGATAACAGATCTAAAATATTTTTTAAGAAATGAAATTAAGCATTTACAAAGCTAAAGCATCTTTTTACGGCTCGGCTTGAAATTTTTTCCCCTCTCTATCACATTTCAATTATTGCGTTTCCAAATATTTCAAAAAATTGGTAGATACAACACAATAAAGTTGTGATGTTGAAAGTAATATGAAAAATAAAAAGGTCTCATTATGTGGTATTTAATGAGAAGGAATTTTAAAATTCTCGGGATTTGCACACAAAAAAAGTCTGAATTTTAAGTGGAAATATAATTTTGGAAGACTTTTTTTTTTCCAAATGGGACCTTATTATGAAAAACTGGTCGCTTTATTATCAAGGTGTTTTTCATTTGTTCGCTGGATTTTACCACAGAAGGACCTCTTATGTTCAAATAAAACGAAAATCCATGGATTATCAAGCGAACCAGACAACCCAAACCCCTTTCAGTGCTTTTTTTTAGTGTATTAAGCGATGTCAAAGCTTTTCTTGTAAGTAATTATCCACTCCAAGTTAAAAATAAAGGTTCCAACCAGACAATGCCAAATTGGCGATTGCCCAGACAATTAAGTACACCAAGTTTTTATACAAAAAAACTTTTTTCCCCCTTTTAAGAATGCTTTTATTCATTTGTGATGGAGTTGCTGTTAGTGTTATTGAAAAGTAATGGAATACAAGGAAAAAAGTGAATTGTTTAATGAAAAAAAAAATTCTACAAAAAAAACCAACAATGGACACACGTAAAGAAAAAAAATACAACCAAATGTGAAATGTAAAATTTTTGATTACAACGGAAATCGATCTCTTTATACAATATCACGTTTTCCCAGGCTCTTACACAAAGAATATTTACACAGTGTACACCAGAAAAGCTGTGCCGATTTGTGAGATGAAATTTTTTTTCCTCTGGGAGACCCTATGAGACTCAGGGTGATAAAAAGATCTCACCAACTGGCACAGCCTCCCAGGGGGATTAAAATTGCCTAAATGAATACACAAAGCACTGAGCTAACACTACATTACAAAAAAAAATTTATTTCATAAAATCACATTACTAAGGGATTACTGCTTTACTGAAATCACTTGATTAAAAAAATTATTATCAAAAATAAATATATCTAACGTTTATGTGACTATGTTCACAGAGTAAACGATCTTTAACAGCGCCGAATTAAAAAGAAAAGAAATTTGATCCGAGAAATGTTGATTTTTATACAAGTTAAACCTAACTATAACAACTAATAAATAAATAAACAAATTATTTAATCTAAATAATTTTAAAGCCAAAATAATTACAACCAAATAATGCCTTGAATCGAAAAATAAGGCAAAAAAATTTAAATAAAAATGTAACTTTTGCCTCAAAGAAAAATTACACTCAACAGTCTTCGCCGAGAATTTTTACAGCTATAAAAAAAATCCAGTTGTACAGTTTTAAAGCTAAAAAGTGAAGTTTAAAATATTGGATCAAGTATCTGAGGGAGGATAATTGATTAAAAACACCACATTGGAAAAGATAAAGGACCAACGAGACATAAAACAGGAAAAAAACCCTCTTATTTTTAGAGGCACTTTTATGAGCTGTAACCCTTAACTATTTCTTTTCCGACTCAAAATGGACAAAAATACATTGGGATGCTAAGAAATAATTAATGGGTCCACTATGCCAGAGGAAATTTCCAAAATATGATGACTTCACACATTTTGAATGTGAATAAAACGTTTTGTCATAAATGAGGCGTAGTGCAAACTACTAATCAATATAAACTGTAAACCCCTTAACTATTTTCTTTATCCGACTCAAAATGGACAAAAATACATTGGGATGCTAAGAAATAAATTAATGGGTCCACTATGCCAGAGGAAATTTCCAAAATATGATGACTTCACACATTTTGAATGTGAATAAAACGTTTTGTCATAAATGAGGCGTAGTGCAAACTACTAATCAATCTAATAAATACAAAATCATTAAAAATAATACAAAAATCATTTTAAGTAATTGATTTTAAAAAAAAAAGGAAGTCCTACCTAGCAGATTTGAGATGAAGATGTATCAAAATATAAGTTAGTTACTAAAATGGAACGGATATTTACAGATAAGTCGAACCTCCCGAATTTAACACTTCCATCCACTCAAGTTTGTTTTTTAAATCTTTTTTTCTTTCCTCTAGTCAAGTCTTCAATGTGGCGGGCGACGCATTAATTCCCGCCACATTTCGCTCTGTCATTCAAGTACGACGACCATGTCCTCCATGCCTTTCGCGGAGAGTTTCCTCCACGGTTTCCTCGCGGCTCTTCGGAGCTGAACGCCGGTTAGGCCTCGCCTCAATTTTCTAAAACGAAAATAAGTTTCATTCAAGACAAAAAGTCTAAAATCACCTTGTGAGTTCCGTAGAACGGAAAACATCATCTGGAGCGTCCAACCAAGAGATGACTTGCTTTCTACCAGTCCTGGACCCGCGTTTTACCGTTCAGGTGGTTTATAATCGTTCGAGGGCCAATCGGGCCGCCGCCGAGGACATCTCTGTGCAATCTTTTCACAGGTAGATTCTCATGTACAGAAAGGACTCCTAAGCCTAAAAACCAAAAAAAAAATTTTTTAAATTATCAAGTCAAAATTGCAAGCTTTTAAACATGACAAACAATCTAAACTTACTCTCATTCCATTCCATTTCTGTAAGCATGAAAAACATAAAAAACATCAATAAAAGGTTAAAATTGTCAACTTGGATGTCAATGTTTATAATAATTTACAGTAAACTTTCTCAAAAGACTAAATTAAAATGTTAAAAAATTGACATCCAGAAGACGATAATTAAAGAGTTAGTAAAAAATAAAAACAACAATAAAAATGTTATTACCATCAATCCCATTTTCATCACAGTGCTTCTTTTAGTAGTACCAGAACAAGGTGCATTGTTATTGGGTTTTTCCAGTTCAGGTTTATTTGGGATCCTTTCATAAAGAAGACTGCCATCTATAACAATATTTAAATTTTGTTTGTTTGTTTATGACGTTAGCAACGAAGATTTGTAATAAAAAAAGAAAGAAAAAATCACTGTGGTGGTGAACCGCTGAAAAAAATATCGAGAAACCACACTGCGTATGTCAAAATCATGAAACACTTTTTGGATTCATGCCATAAAAACTTTGTGCATTTAAAATTTAAGACATACACCTTGTTAAAAAGCCTAAATGGCTGCTCAGGTAAGCTGCAATAACGTTAAAAAATGATTATAAAAACCACAACAATCAGAACATTAAAGCACACGATGGGGCGGAGAAAAAAAAAAAATTAAAATAAAATACTCCCTGGTTTTAGTCTTAATAATAAAATTACCTGGTGCTTTGGGAGGTTTAGGGAAGGCAATCCGTTCAGATTTTGGAATTTTTTCAGGATCTGTGGGCGCCAGCCATTCAGGAACGATAAGTTCGTGATTTCGGGCGATACCTAACTTGGTCGCGATTCCTGTTACGCTCCCTCGATCTTTTCTTTTATAGTGAAGTAGACCACGCAATTCTGTCGCACTTTTTCCTGCCATTTGCAATTGGCCTAAAAAAGAATTAGAACATTATCATAAAACAAAAAGAATCTAAATTCGCTACAAAAATAATAGGCAAGAGGTTTTTGACAATGATAAGCGATTCCGTGAAGAAAAAGCATAAATTACATTTTTGCTGTTTTCAAGAATTAAAATTTCTTTAAGCCAGGCATGCCAACTCTGAAGAGTGGCCTAACCTTTAACCATTGAAAGCATAGAGAACTGATTTTTTTTCTTCTTTTTCAAATTTCTTTTAAATTGCCATCAAAGAAAAAATTTATTTAAGTATTTTTATAATAAATGAATGTTCTCTATCAATCAATCTTTTTAGAAAATTGAAGAAAAACTTCAAAGAAAGAAAGCCACTGTCCCAAGATCTATAAGTTAAAGCCACTTCTACTTTTACTTTACCTCAGTTAATAGGATAAAAATGTTAAGACTTTAGTTAGGAAGACTTACATTCTTGCTTGATTGCTTGTATGTTGATAGACCAAAATGGAGACCGAGCTGCATGTCTCGATAAAAGGAGATTACGGCAAAGTCTCCTCGAAAGCTTCGTCAGAGGAGTAGTCGCCAAATAAAACGCCGTCCTCGTCTTCATAATCGGCCTTGGAGAGCCCGTCCGTATCGCAAGGCCATGAATTGTCGCATAATGCCGAGCAAGTTGAGATTTCACTTTGAACTCCTGAAAAAAAAATGAAAATATTAAAAAAAGATTTACTTTTATTTCTTCAAAGTATTACCTTGGCACAACCCAAAATACTGCAACGGTGGGGCCTGTGAGACGTCAAAGTCGCAGGTGTCCTCTCTAAAAATTTACAATTAAATAATTTTCATAATTTAAAAAAGCATATATTTTTTATAATAAAAAAATCACCTTCATCTGAAACACTCCCCGATTTCTTTTTTATCTCGACCTCTTCAATTCCTGAAACTATGAAGCTTTCAATTAATCCACAATGAAAATAAACAAACAAAAAATTTATAGAATTCAATAAAAAAATTTTTGCAATTTGGTGACCGAAACGTATTTATAAATGGAACATTGATCTAAAATAAAAAAAATTTTGATTTTTGGGACGGGGAAAGTGGACAAAAACAACTACAGCAAGAACTACTACGGATAGTTTTACTCTTTGTACCTGTTTAGAACTGAAGGTGATCAAAAAGTTCCCGTTTTCTATCCTTTTCACTTCCTTCTTTTGATGTAGTGAGCTCACACAAGCAGAGATGATTTCTAAATAGACTTAGGTTGACGGAAAAAAAAAAACTGTTTTTGTTTTGTTTAACATAAATAAAAGAAAAAAAAATTAAGTATGAACAATTTTTAAAAAATGACGACAAAGGGAAAAAATTACACCAATGAAAATGACAGTGAAGAACAAACCCGCTTTTTTATTTTGAGAACCTTTTGATCACACTTTTTTTTTTACACGAAAAAATATACGTATATTAACAATTTAGCAAAAAAAGTTCTCAAACAGGACAGTATTCATAATGGCCACATTTTGAGAAGGAAAAAATTTTTTGAAAAAAGGGCCTTGAATGGTTACAATTCAAAAGATGGAAAAAAATTAATATTGAATACATTTTTTGTTATCTTTTTTTAGCCTAATTTAAAAAATGAAGCACACTATAGACAGATATACCCATGGAATTTGATAAGCTCAAATTGTAAATGCACAACAACAAAAATAAAAAATAAAATATCGGCGATGAAAAAAATAATCAAGCAGTTTCAGTTGATCCACCACAATGAGAAAATTTATTAAAAAATAAATTGACAATAAAAAATAAAGAAAAAATGATACTCACCACCACTGAGCGAATTGGGGATCTGAATTCCACCGTAGCGTTTCCAATAGCCCCAACAATAGTGGCAAAGGCGACACTTCAAATGAGGAGGACCCCATGCATACCACTGGTTCGATGTTGTAACTGAAAAAAAAAATGAATTTACAACATTAGACACTAGTTTATATTAAAAAAAAAGTACTCACCTGTACATGATTCACAAGGTTTACTGCTGACCATATCAGATGATCCATTGAGCAGGGAACTTTTGTTATTATTAAGTCCAGAATTAGGCTTGTTGCTAAAAAAGAAGAAAGTTATTTTATTTTTTAAAGGAAATAAAATGATAATACTTACTAATTAGGAATATAGACTTGTTTAAGTTTTGATTCAGCTTCGACAGCTTTCACTCTCTTTTGCTGAACATATCGATCAGTGGTTTTCCACATATAATAATATTCTATTATGCTTTTTAAACTCTTCCACGGAAGCTAAAAAAAAGAAAGGTAAAGGTTTATAACAGTGATTCTTAACGGGGGCGCTGGGAAGGTACTGTGGGGCGTTATGCAAAATTTGGGTGATAGGGGGGAAATTAACGCCGCCCGTTAAGTAAGGGGCAAAAACTTAACCACCCGTTAAATAAAGGGCAAAAATTTAACCGTAAGAATAAATTCAACTTACGAAGTCCTGTCGAATATCGGTGAAATCTTTCCCGTATTTTTCTAAAGCTTCTTCGAAAAGAGTGGCTTCCGATGCTGACCATTCTTCCATCTCGTCACGACAGAGGACGGGGCCGGTCGACGGTACGAGCGAGCTGACAGCGTCCGAGAAAACGTATCCATGTTTGTGTAATGTGTCCATAGCATGGAACTTATTATATTATTAATATTTTTAATTATTTTAAATTTATAAAGCATACAAGTGTTATATCTCGTGAAGCAGCGGTCGCACTCATGTGTAAACTCGGCTGCTTGATAGAACTTGAACAATCTAGCGCCCGAGCGAAAGTTCCAACCGACCTAGAAATAAAGCAGAATTATGCCAATCTTTTTTTTTTTTTTTATTAATTACCTTGATGTAACTAAAAATTGATCAATTTGTTTATCTGTGAGATTGTGATCAGGAGTCCACAGTAAAGTTTCAATAGTTTCAAACGATCGTGGATCGACTTCACCTAAAAATAAAAATAAAAATTTAAAAGTTAAAATGTAATCAAAATAAACATAATCGGACATATTTCTCAAGATTGACAAAAAATTACAACTTACGAAACATATAAAGTCAACAAATATAACAGAAAAATTGAACTTGATAATCTTACATCTTGAAAAAAGAAGAAAAAAAGAAAAGATTGTAAATGAAAAATGATTGAATAATTAATGACTATGATAAAAAATTATTGAATAATAAAAAATAATTTACCTTTTTTCAACATAGGCATAGGTACTGCCTGATATTCCGGTCCAACATGAATGTCACCTTTATCATTGGTAAGGTTTCGTTGATTCGGGTCAAAAACGAGACAATAAAAAAATGTGTCCTAATAAAAAAGAAATAAAAAAATTATTGCAAATAAAAATTTAATTATTTACCTCTTTGTTTAAGTAGCTAAATAAAGATTCTGTTTCGTTTAAAAGTGTAACATTGCATTTCCCTCGAATGTGCGTCGCTGGTAAGGTTTCGACTTGTCTGGACAAAAAGAGTTCCCTTTGTTTCAACTGGTGCTTTTGTTTGGACGAGAGTTCTTGACGCAACTCCCAATGTTCTCCTTCACCCTCTGCAACAATGAGAGAAATCAAAATTAACTAAAAATCTGATACGAGCTTCCAGAGTAACAAAAATTCACAAAGATTCTCTTTTATGTTTAAACTTTTAAGATACTTACTTTCTTTTTTATCTGATAAAGCTAGGACAGAACTAGGCAGGTCCCGCCGTCTAAAAAAACACATTACTTTGGCTTCGACATTTCCATTGGGTGTCTGAAAAAAAGAAATTATTATTATTCACTAAGTCAACATAAATCAATAAGCTCAATTTACCTTATTTAATTCTTCTATTCTCCTAATATGGTAAGGTGTGATATTTGTTGTCTCAAAATACACATAATCTGCAAAAAAAAAAAAAAAAAAAAAATTAAGAAACTTGAAATAGCAACGCTCTAAGATTTTTTTTAAAGATTTCAAGAATTTAATTTTGAGAAAATGAAGTTTTTAACTTGATTTTATGCCTTATCGAATGTTTGACTCAATTTTTTTTTATCTAAAATCGATACAATAATTTTGAGCCTTTATCTTCAATAAAATTGTTATTAAATCAATTCCCCCTTCCACAAGAATTGTGAAATTCAGGCCAATTTTCTTCCCATGAAGGTTGATTTAAGCAAATTTTGGCAAAATTTTGAATTTTTACAAAAAGCGGTTTTACGTAAGTGCCCCCAGATTTCTGGGGTGAGAGGATGACCTTAAGAAACTCCTGACAGTTCTATAAAAACGGTTTTTTTTTGTCCAAAAAACTGAGGAAAACTACCAAAAACCCAGCACAAATAGGGTTTCTTAGTTAAAACACAAAAGAAAACTTCAGAAAATTAGGTTTCATAGTCAAAAAAAACAGAGGAAAACTTCCAGAATTCTGTAAAAATGGGGCCTCTCAGTCAAAAACCAGAGAAAATTTTTAAAAAATGGGGTTTCTCGGTCAAAAAAAGAAAGAGAAAACTCCCTAAAATCCTGTGCAAATGCTAGTTTCTACAGGACGTGTTAAGACTCGTCTAAAAATGCTAAAATGTGGGTAATATCTCATTTTTTTAAACTGGCTTCAATATTTAATTTCAACGGGTTCACAAGCCTCCATTGAGCCTAGGGTATTGAAATAACTTTTAATCAACCTTCATGGGTCAGTGGTCAACTAAATAAGACTCACGCCAACAAATCATGGTCTTGATTTTGAACACATATTCTACTGATCAAGCCACTCTTCCGGCATAGCATTATGGCGAAATCCCCCGCCTGGGCCCACATTTTCCCTCCAAAAAAGGTCATAATTATGCGAGCACTTATTCTACTGATCAAGCCATTCTTCCGGCATAGCATTATGGCAAAAGCCCCCACTTGAACCCACATTTTCCCTCCAAAATAGGTCATAATTTTCAGAACACAGATTCTTCTGATCAAGCAACTCTTCCGGCACAGCATTATGGCGAAATCCCCCGCTTGGGCCCACATTTTACCTCCCAAAAAAGTCCTTATTTTCAGAACACAGATTCCTCTGATCAAGCCACTCTTCCGACATAGCATTATGGCGAAAGCCCCCGCTTGGGCCCACATTTTACCTCCCAAAAAAGTCTTAATTTTCAGATGATCAAGCAATATGGCGAAAGCCCCCACTTGGGCCCACATTTTCACTCCCAAAAAAACTTGTAATTCCCCTAAAAACAAGGAATTTCGTTTTGGGAAACTCAAAAAAAGATTATCTCCCTAGATAGTAACGAAATTATTACAAGTTAAAAAATTTAAGATATAATTTTATTCTTTTTTTTTTATTAAACATGGATTCTTAATTTTATTTTTTAATAATAAAAAGAATTTCTTTGTTTATTGAAAATTTTAATGAAAAATTAAAAATTCGATATAAAAGGAGAAAACAATAAAATATGATATTATTATGAATTATAGACGGGGGGAGGGTGTTGTTTACATTTTTTTCTAAGGATGAGGGTTACAATAATGCCGGCCGAACGGAAAAAAAAAATGAAATAAAAACGAAAGATTTTAATCCTGAAAAATAAAACTCGATTGAGATAAAATTCAGACTTGAAAAAAGGGCAACTATGAAAGTAATGGACGTCTTCAAATTAGAGAGAGAGGACAGAAAAAAAGTAATTAAAATAAAGCCGCATTTTACAAAATGGCTTTTAAGTCGCGGATAAACTGTAATTAAGGGTGGAAGGGAGGAAGGAAAGTTTATTAAAATTGTGAATTTTGTATTTATAATAAAAAGGAATGAGGGAAATGTATTTCCGAAATAAAAAAAAGTTCCTCGACCCGTCGAGGTTACAAATAACAAAATAGATGATGAAGAAAATGGGTAAAAGAAAAGAGGTTCGGATGTCGGGGAAGTTGGAATAAAATAATTTTGGATTCAGAAGAATTAAAATGCGTTTGGGAAAATAGGAAATGTGAGAAAAAAAGGTCGGCTTATCCCTTACCTCCAATCCTGTACATATTCGCTGTTGTCATTGTGTGTGCCTCAGGCCTTTTCCAAGACGCTCATAATTAACGTTTCACATCCGCTTTAAGTATTTCGGTGACCGCCGCCTTTTTTATTCTAAAGAAATTCTATTCGGTGGTCGGGACTCATCCGAAAGGGAGGATACTCTCGAAAACGTTAACTCGATTTAATAACTAGAAACAACACGATCGCCATTTTCGAACTCGAAAGCTGAACTTTTGTTCAATCTTCACTTGTGTCTGTGACCGAGTGTGAATTGTAGATGTGCGCGCGTGTGTGTGTACTCTGTTTCCCTTTGGTGTACAATTAATTTAATGACGTCACTCCACAGGGGACGCTCCCGTGGACGAATTTTGAACTTTTTAAGATGAGATGTTTTGACCGCGAAAAACAGAGGGGGGCTATAAGTTCGTGAAGATCTTGGTCTTTTTGTGCGCCATAGCCAAAAAAAGAACATGCCAGAGCCATGCCATGGCACTCCAAGGCTTTTGACATGAGAAAAGTAGTTAAAGAGAAGGAACAATGTAGGAGGTATAAGAAACACGGTATCCGGAAGCACATGGCACACTGGAGAAAATGTGGTTTTATCAAAAAAAGTTAAATGTAAATCCCCCTTAATTTAAATCAAAGAATTTAATAGAGAAGTTTAAAATTCGTTAGAATATACAGGGTGCCCCAACAACCTAACTTCGTTATTTCAAATGAAAACCCTTTTTATTTCACATTCGTAATCTACGCAAAATTTCAAATTGATTTGACTATTCATTCACTTTTGACAACTTTAAAAAATGTCAAATTTTAGCGTTTTTCGCGCTAAAAAATAAAATCGATCAAAACTTTCGATTTTGAAAAAAGGCCGTTAGCGACGACGTAGAATGCGAAGAATGAAGATGCATGAATTTGTGATTGTTGGAATCTTCGGACAAAAATAAGTGGAATTAAAAAAATTGAGTCTCTTAGGTCAATTTTATCGGATTTTAGCGCGAAAAAAGCTAAAATTTGACATTTCTTAAGGTTGTTAAAAATGGTCATATCATAGAATAAAGACCAAGTGGAATTATGAATAATATGAATAGTCAAATCAAGGTAGAAATAATGGACCGCCTCCCGAAGGGATGTCTCTCTCACCTGTGGTGCAAGTATCAAATTTCTCCCTTCTTTAAATTTTTTCACACCAAAAATATTAAATATATTTACACCAAAACATGACTTTGGTGAAAATTTGACAGAAATCGGAGTGGGGCGAGACTATGCATTTGGTGGAAATAAAACGAATTTTAAAAATTTCAAATTTACCTATATTAACTTCCTTAAAGAAGTTATTGTGATACCCTCCACGTCGGGTTTTTGGGAAAGGGTCTTCTAGAACCCTTGACCCTCCGGGGTCAGGAAGACCTTTGTCTGTGGTGCCGGCCGGCCGGCATATCTCAATATTTTTCGATTTCACTTTAAATTAAACTTTCTACTTCCCCCTCCTTCATACTTCCCCCTCCTTTATACTTCTCCCATCGTTACACTTCCCTCTCCATTCTTTAATAATTCCCCTCCTATATTTTTACTTCTCTTCAAGGAAGTTTTCGTTGGAAGCATTTCAAACTAGAACGTACATTTTATATCTACCAGCTCTTCATAGAGCTGTAGAAATGGAGAGGGCTCTACATGGCTGTAGAGCTGAGGAATGGAGAGGGAAGTGTAACGATGGGAGAAGTATAAAGGAGGGGGAAGTATAACAGAGGGGGAAGTATGAAGGAGGGGGAAGTAGAAAGTTTAATTTAAAGTGAAATCGAAAACGACAGCTCTTCATACATTCCCCATCGTCATTGTTTTTGCTGAACCAAAAATGTACTATGATTTGATGTTATTACGACGATTTCAGTTCGTGTAGCTTGGATTTTTATTTTTAAAAAATCGCAATGAAAAAATGTTTCTTAAAATTTAAATAATTCATAACTAAAATCGCCCAAAAATCTATTTATACAGAATTAATTTTAATTGCGCCACATTGTCAGCAAAATATTTTGAGACGGAAAACTCAAATCAATAAGTGTTCGAAGTAAAATTCACTTAAAATTGAGCGAAGAATCCATTTCTGTCGATAAAACACGAGGTTCGCTTTTGAAAAATCAAAGTTTCGATCTCTCTGGGCCACCCTGTATACCTAAATTTGAATCTGATTGCAGAAATAGATTCCCAGTTTAATGGGGCTTAACTTTTCTTTAGTCAGAAGGCTGGCCTAGCTACAATGTCGTTAATTTGAAGAAGTTTCCTTCGACCATCGATGTCTTCGACGCGTACTTTTATTCCGTTCCAAAACTTCTCTAAATTTGACGTCATAAGTTGTTTGGTTTCTTGTGTCTATGTAACCTTCCTTCTGAAATTATTCCGCGACCCGGCATGGTTTTGAGTTTTTGATCACTGTGCTTTAAAGTTTCTAGACGACGAATTTAACGTTCGTCTTGTCATCATCGTTTTATATTAATTTTGTTAGGTTTTCGAATCTAAGATTACTTAAGTGAGTAAAGTTCAATAATCATTTATTTTATAAGTTTTTATAAGTTATATTTTTCAAGTCGTTGTCTCATCTTTCTAAAAGATTGGTAGGTATTTTTGCTGTCAGTCATTGATTTGCCTTTAAAACTTCTTGGGGTTTTCAGAACTAAATGATAAATTTTTTAATTTTATCGTCCGAAGTGCTATAACTTTTTGATTTTTCTGGCGGGCGAAGAATTCCAAAGTTTTTTTCCCAAATATTTTCCGGGTTTTTTTTTTCTTGAAAAATTTGAGAGAAAAAAAACAGCTGACCCTTTAAAAATTAAAATTGAAAATCAAAAGTCAAGTGTGAAAATATTTCGTCTTGCCATTTCATTTTAAAGTTGAGGTAAAAAGAAGGGAAAGTTTTTTTTTATATTTCCTTTACTCGCTGCTCTGTCCTAGCATTTAAAACTGAGTGTTGATTTTTTTATTTTATTTTAATTTTATTTTTTCTTGCTGCTTTTTTTTTTTTGAAAAATTTTCCGGATTTTTCCTTTTTTTTTGAAAAATTTTCCAGGTTTTTCTTTTTTTTTTACGCTTTTTTTTTTGAAAAATTTACTAAGTTTTTTCCAAATATTTTCCGGGTTTTTTTTCTTGAAAAATTTGAGAGAAAAAAAAACAGCTGACCCTTTAAAAATTAAAATTGAAAATCAAAAGTCAAGTGTGGAAATATTTCGTCTTGCCATTTCATTTTAAAGTTGAGGTAAAAAGAAGGGAAAGATTTTTTTTATATTTCCTTTACTTGCTGCTCTGTCCTAGCATTTAAAACTGAATGTTGATTTCTTTATTTTATTTTATTTTATTTTTTCTTGCTGGAGTTGTTGTTTGAGTAGTCTTAAAAAAATAACTCTAGTTATATGATTTTTTCGAAATCCCTCCTAAACTCGTTAACAATTTTTAAGCAATCATAAAATAATATTGTTGTTTGAGTGGTTTTTAATTTTAAAAAAATAATTTGAGCTCAAAAAATAAAATTGAACCCCTGAAACTATTTTTGGTCCGCTATTAATTTTATTTTAATTTTTCAGACTGAACTATGGGAAAGAATAAAAAGAAACATAGGGGATTGCCTTCTGTTTTTTGCCCTCCGTCGGTTTATTCATCTTTAGGCAATAACTTCTACAGTACTATCAGAGTTAACTCGGTGCCTTCTGGAAGCAGCAATCCGAACCCCGAGACATCTTCTGCAGTTCAAAGCAGCTCCTCTGCAGCTCCTCAAAATGAGACAAGGAATGATCTTTTTCAGAGAGGCGATCAAGAAGCTCAAGAGACGAGGAACTCTTCTCCACAGCATCCAATCCCTCAAAGTTCCTCAGAGGTGGCGAAACGAAGTTTTGGCCGTCAATATACTCGTAGACGGAGGTCTACCTTCTTTTTTTATCAAGGACGCCCCCCTCGTCCCTATATAAACAACCAGATTCCATCCACCGCAGAAGTTGAGCAGATGCACACTTCTAATGGGCAGCAAGATACCTCAATACCTAGCTCTCAACCGGACGTTAATGATAATCCTCTGCAAAATTTAAAGTGTAAGTCAAAACCACCTAATTCGTTTACAACAGATTCCCTTTTTGGGAAGCATAATTGACCAACTAAATGGCTACCTTTCACACTAATTAGTTCTAAAATGAATTAAAAATACTCTATTTTTTAATTAATTTATTTTATTTTATTTTTTCAGTGTGTGATTTCTTGAATGAAATTTGTACCCGGGAAGGTGTTACTGAGGACAACATTTGTCATGTTTTCTTTAAAGATTTTATTTCGAAACTGTTCGGCTTAAAAGATGATTTACCAATTGAAATTCATCCGTTGATCTACAAAATTATTTCGTACCTCGCTCATGTCGGAGTTCAATTCAATGAAGAAAATGAGAGCGAAATAAATCAGGAAAACTCTGAATCTGGCGATGCCCGATTGAATAATGTCGTTCGAATGTTGAGAATTGATCTGAAAATTGAAGAGCTAATGAAGCTAAAAAAGAGGCTCTACTCTAGAACTTTGGTCGTCAATCAAAATGATCTTGCTAGACCCATTGAAATCGCTTGTAAAGAGGAGCGTGAACGCTTGTTGCGCATGAAAGAAGAAATATTAACACATGACGATATGGCTAGACCATCTACTGTAAATGACATTCGCAACAAGGATTTACTTGGTTTTGATGTACAAGAAAATGAATCGCGTTCTTCCCCTGTGGTTGAGCAATCGATTAATAATGATAATACGGAGGTAGCTTCCCACAGTGATGCGCCAGTGGAAAAAAATGAAGTCCTTTCTGTCGATGATGATCAGAGACCAACTAAACGTCCCAAATTAAAACGTTTCAAGCTTCCAAATGTCCACCAAAGTTTCCAATCATCCGAAATTTCCTGCATTAGTGTAAGTTTTATTGTATTTTATGCGCTAAGCTTGATGTTATGTTTTCAGTGTTTCAAGAACCTTTGTTTACTTGGATTGAGTAATGGGAAAATAAGCGTGGCATTATGTATTAATAATATGGTCCCAGCGGATGATGCGACTTTATTTTTTTTCTCCTCACCACACACAGACAGTATCGTTTTCATTGAGACATGGAATAACCTCGTTATTTCCATCTCAAAAGATAAAACGTTCACAAAATTCAATTGGGTACTCTTTTAAAATCTTCATCTTTTCAACCCTTTGTGAATTTCATTTCACTAAACATAAATGACTGATTTTTTATTTTTTTCAGAGACTAAAAAAAAGTGAACAATTTCACGTTGGGGAAACCATTAGCAGTGTCGATGTCAACGAAGGAGTGCTTTTTATCGGCACAACTTCTGGCTACTTTGGACAAATTGTTCTTTCGGTAAGTTATTTACTTTCCCCCTAATAATAAATTTTTAAAATGTATAATTTCAGAATTTGGTGTATAAGTTGAAGCTAACGCAGCTCGTGCAGTCTCCTATAAAATCTCTCAAAGTGACGGTGAACTCAGAAGGTGAAAAGTTTATGGTTCTGCTGACCGATGAAGGAGCAACTCTACGTGAAACGTCCGGTAAAAGAAAACCATATTTTTTTCTTCTAACATTAATAAAATTTGTTTTAGGTATTCTTTTGCATAAGTTTTGTCATTCTGAGAATCTTGAGAGCATCACAGTAACTTTTCCTTGGGAAGGAATACTTTACGGGAAGGAAAGCAATGAATTATACGCTGGAAAAAACGATGTAAGCTTACCTCCCAAAATACATCATTTGTTGCTAATTTTGTTTTAGGTTAATCAAAGGATCCCGTTACCATATACAGTTACCTTGATTGATTCTTATGACAATATGATTGTCGTTGGAGGTTACCAAGAAAATAAAACTAACAAAGGATTCATTACTTTTTATTCTCATGTAAGAAATTGACGAAAAATTTAGGCTTCCTATTTTTAAAAGAAAATTTACTTTATAATTTGACTAATTCAAATTAAATTTTTAGGACTTGCATCACGAACTCGAAAGTTACCAGATTAGTGACAAACCAGTTCAATGTATTGTGATTTCAAAGAGGAGAGTAAGTATAAAATGTCTACTAGTATGAATTAATTGATTAAAACTCAATCTTCTAGAAATATTGCTCCAATGTGAACTATGTTCATTTACATTTATTTTTTTAAGTAACTTATTTTTCATATTTCTGTTTTAGGTGATCGTCTTGACAGCCTCTCGATCTGTGATAAGTTTGTTTGTGGATTTGACTAACGTCGAACCCAGAATGTTTGCACTTCCATTTTTGTCGAAATGAAGACTGAAATTAATTTAGGCATCTTAAGTCAAAATGAAGACTGAAATGAATTTAGGTGTCTACTGTTACCTTTTTTGTTTATATTTTTGATAAAGTTTTGTTTTCTTAAATAAAAGTTTACTATTTTCTTTTTTAATTGAATACTTTTTGATAATCCCATTTTAAAATTAATTTTTTTTAGGGGTTACGTCAGTTACTAAGCTTGTTAGCAAAAAGTACTGGTTTGAAGAGCTTCCAATGAAAACTTCCTAAAAGAGAAGTAACAATAGAGGAGGGAGAAGTATTTCGGAGAGGGAAGTTTTTTTTTTTCGAAAAATTTTCCAAGTTTTCTTTTTTTTTTCGAAAAATTTTCCAAGTTTTCTTTTTTTTTCGAAAAATTTTCCCAGTTTTTTTTTTTGAAAAATTTTCCTAGTTTTTTTTAAATTCTAAGTTTTTTTTTGTGAAAATTTTCTGAGTTTTTTTTTAATTTGCGATTTTTTTTCTGAAAATTTTTCCAAGTGTCAAGGTAGAAATAATGGGCTCATGGGCCTACGGATGTGCCTCTCCTAATGGGTTGAAGTGTGAAATTTCTTCCTACTAAACCTACTAAAAAAAATAATAATTAAAAAGTTGCAATTTTTTTACACCAAAAATTCTTAAAAAATATAAGGAGTAATTGGTGAAAATCGGACCAACCAACGGTTGGTTCGGCCGCAGTGAATTGTTAAAATTTCAAACAAACATATCTCCACCATTTTTTCGAAATTCAAAAATCGCCCTCGTTATTCTTCTTCACCGGCTAAAGACATTTTTGTCAAAATTTGGTGAAAATCGAATGATAACTATGGCCGTGAAGTGTTCCGGAAAAAAATTCTACGGACGGACGGCAAAAATTCGAATTACAGAACGTTATGTAAAAAGTGATTTGGAAATACTGAGCGTTTTTACTGATTTTTAATAGACACAGAAAAAATTGTTCCTGATAAAACTTGAAATTTGAATTATAAACGTTGGAAAGGAATAATTTCGAATTATAGAACGTTTTACTCTCTCTTTTCGAGAAAAGTGATTTTGAATTATCGAGCGAATACAAAACTCTCAGGATTTTTTCGATTTACCAAAGTTACCGACTAAGAAGTTCGAATCACTGAAAAATTCGAATTAACAAGAGTTGACTAGTATGGTAGAGACACAACAATATCAAATATTGCTTAAAATACTTCCTTCTGGTTTTGTACTGTAAGTTAAAAAGGATTTTAACGCTTATCCCTTTTCAAATTTTTACTTATTTTGAGAAGTGGGGGTAAATCAACTAAGAGTCATTATTTGCATAAATATGTATAAGATTTATTGTTTAAAAATTTTTCATTATTTTTTCTTAAAAATAAAATAACATCAGACTGCAGACTAAGGTTTCAGCCTTAAATAAATTTCATCGATGATCCAACTTATGGTGACTATCACATATCACAATATTGAAAATATTCGGTAAAAATTTTTGGAAAAGAAAAAAAAAAATGGATTTGTTATTCTGATGTGGCCTCTGAACTATTTTTAGGACAAAAATTTTTTTTTATATCATTCCTCGGTTTGAATTTGCGGACAAATCATAAGTTTTGTTGCAATGCTCCAGGAGTTCGTAACATATGTTATTTAACATTCTATCATCCTTTCCTTTTATACTTAGGCATTACAAATTTCGTTTAGAAAAAGCCAAAATATTTGTTGAAAAAATTATATTCAAAAATGAAAAGTAACAGAAAAAAAGAACTAGTTTGAAGAGCTTCCAATGAAAACTTCCAATATAGAACAATATAGAAGAGAGAAGTATAAAATGAGGGTATCATAATAACTTCTATAAGGAAGTTAATAGCTGAGAGAAAACATCAGAATAACAAATTTTATCATTGTTCAGCACCCCACAACAGCAATACCTATAAAAGTTGTTCAGAGTACTGCTTGGCATTTGATTAAGAATACTTTAGAATTACTGGTAAAAATGAACAACACATAAAATAAATTAAGGGCCAGTACTGGCAAATAAATAAACAAGTATCACAGTATTGATAAAATAAATAAAAATACCTTTAATGTGCGTATATAGGTATTACAAATCAAAGATGACACTTGATTTTTGAACAGCATAGACTTAACGAATCAAAATCAAGCTATTAATGTTACGATTCAGACTCTTCATATTTGTAAAGATATTGTTATTTCTCAAATATGGGAAGCAAATCAAAAGTCAGAAATAAGAAAAGTGCTAATTTCATTAATAATAGTTAAAAGTGAGGATACCCTACAAGGATTGTAAGGCCCGGTTTTATTTTGAAATCTCAAGAGTACAAGTCATCATAAAATTAGAAAGGATCATAGGAAGAATAAACAACACGAAAAGGATCTTAAAGCCCAAACAGAAATTCATGGAAGTCTTTTCTTCCTCTACTATTAGTTATTAAATGAAATTAGCACCAGCACAAAGTTACTGATTTATGAAGAAGTCTGCACCATAAATTAAAATGACTAGTATAACAACAAATAAATAAAATACTTTAAGGCACAATTCAATGGAACTTGACTTAAAAATATTACAACAGGTTCCCAACTAAAATGTTATATAAAATTTAAAACTTTGAACACAACTTGCACCATAGAATTTTTCAAAGTTCCGAACAGCTCATATATCTTTTTTTTTTTAAACATTTCCTGCTGTTGAAGTTTTCTTTTCAGGCAATTTCTACTTCAAAGAACAACAATTTTGAGCCTCTTTTAAATTATTAAAAATAAAGCTTTCAGTTTAGTTTTATAGTTTCACATTAATTTTAAAAAATGCGCTAGCTTAGCTGACTCATTTCAACGCTCAAAATTATAATTTAAAATACATAATATTCAGTGCAATGATTAAAAAAATAAATTAATTATTGAATAAAAATGATGCATAATCTAAATAAATAAAATTAAAAATCTCCTATTATAGACACAAAAAAATTTATAATGGAAGATGAAAAAAATATATTTTTTTATTTTTTTAAAAAGAATGCATGATTACCAAAATTTAGAATAAATTATCAGGAAAAAAAGAAAAGAAAAAGGAAGAAAAAAAAAAAACGGGAGCTTCTTGGAAACTTGAATTTTAGGATGGGGGCTTTACTGGGGGCCAGCGAGATGCTGACGGTAGAGGGAGGAAATATAAAGGCAAAAGAATCCGACAACGAGAAGATCATCCGTCAAGCCGACGATTCCGAAAACACTCTCCGGTAAAATGTCCAAAGGCACGATGACGTAAGCGATCAAGAAAAATGAGACAAAATAAAGTCGGTATCTTAGATGGTAGTTGTCGATGTTGTTGTCAAACAGCTCACGAGACAATCGTCTTAACAGAAGAGGAACGTCTCGGAGAGTGCTGAAGAACTGGAATAAAAAACGTCAGATATCCATTTTAAAAATTGTCTTGATATTTACAGTTCTTCCTTCGTTCAGGGAAGCATTGTAGTGCCAAATAAATGTGCAAAGAGGATCTCTTTCGGCTTCAAACTCCTCATTGGATCGTTCTTCTTGTGAAAAGCATATGAACAGAAGCGTCACCTAAAAAAATTGAAAAGTTAACAATTTTCTGCAAATAAAATTAGGGGTATTCATGAATGCTTGGTCGTGGTAATTGAGTTCAATAATTTTGAAAAAGAAAAGTAACATTGAAAGAAATAACACAAATTCTTGAAAATTCGGAGAGGAGATGGGAACGAGAGGCATTTTTCTCTCAATGCATTTTGCATCAGGAGACTTCTGGCTCACAGGAGCAAGAGATGTTTTTGCTCCCTGTGAGCAAAGTGCAAAGTTTTTAGACTTTAGGTTTACCTCTTGTCGGCAAAGCGGACAAAGCAATCCAAGCGGAGATCCGATCGGTTTCCTTTCGTAACATGTCTTAATGCATTGTCCTAAAAATCAAATTTTAAGTAATGAAAAATGTCAAACTCTATGATCTACAGCCAAGTCTGTGGCTGGGAATTCCAAAAAGTCGATCCATAAAGTCAGTCTGACATGATTGGCTTTTCCTATTCGGAACGACGACAGGTCAAACCATCATTCCAACTGAGAGGAAACCTGATTGTTTTGTGCAATGCTCTTGAAAACCCTTTTCTCAAGGTTTCCTTGACGTTATTTCGTTTTTAAGGACCTCCCTGGCTCTGTTCGTTCAAATAAAAGGAGCCCTGATTTCCCTTTTTCAAGGTGACCTTGAGGAATCCTCGAAGGAAGGGCTCTCGGCAACAAAATCCTTGATTTTCACTTAAAATGCCCGAGTTAAGGAACAGAAAATGGATGTTCAAGGTATCCTTTTAATATGGAGGAAGCCTCCTTTTAGGAAAGGAGAGTTTCAAGGCAAGTTTACAAATACAAAGAGTTAGACTAACTGAATCTAGGCTGTCACAAAAGTGGGAAGGTGCCAGGCCCAGGTGGGGGCTCTCGCCATGTTGCTTTTAGAACCAACTCCGAAGGAGTGGCCTTACCAACAGATCCAATTTAACTTCGAAACAAAAATCCCTTCACACAATCCGAAATCTGTGGTAAAAGCCAAGAAGTAACTGCTCTGCTAACGAGCCAGTAAACATTTTTCATCCACCCACCCAGTTTATACTGACAAAAGGAGTAGAGCTTATTTTCAGTTTAACCCTTTCAAGACCGCGTCTGACGCCCGATTCTCTGCGCTACTGGCGCAGCACTATTCCCCTCTTTTCGCCCCTCACTTCTCCCCGACCGCTCCCAGCGCCCAGCAGAGCACAGAAAGCGAGTGATGCGATCATCACGGAGTTCATTTCTTCCCCAACAGATTGCCAGTTTTTGCATGTCGCTAGCGCCACGGGAAGAGAAGGAATTAAATTTTTTAGAGAGGCTTCCCACTGGCGCCGCTGGGCAACTAAAGTCGCCTGCGGTCTCCAAACAAAAAGCGTGAATGGCAACTATAGTCGCCTGCGGTCTCAAAAGGGTTAAACTTAGTTTCTCCCCAGTATTTTTCTTCCGCTAATCCGAAAAAAAGTCACGAAATAAAAGTTACAGAGGGAAAAAAAGTCATATTTACCACAATACAAATGCGCACAGCTCGTTTCAACAGCAAAGGTCGGAGGGCAGCGACAGATCGGGCACATGTGGCTGTTGTGAGCTGGAGGAGGTTCATTCTGCAAGCTGATCAAATCTGCAGCAATTAAAAGTAATAAAAATGTGGATTTCATAAAAAGTACTTTACCTTCAATACTGATAGTTGGATACATCCTTTTTCTAAAATGAGAGAACAAAAATTTAAAAATAATATGACAAACGAAAAAGCTCATACTTGACATAACAATAAAAGTTGTATGAGAATCCAGCAAAGACAGCTCCTATGATTACGGAAGAGGCGAGAACCGAGTTAGATACTCCTTCAATTAAAACAGGCATCTAATAAAATAAAAATAAAAATTTGTTTCCTCAAAAAAATGATTTACGTACTTTCAATGATTCCCGATTAGCCGGTCGACAGTGTTCAGAATTACGATTTACTTGATATTCCAGACGTCTTGAATTAAACTATTGTAATTTCCAAAAGATTCAGTTTAAAAAAACGAATAATTTATGAGGTTTTCTAATAACAATGAATAATAACAAAAAAAAAATCGTGTAGAGGGCTTAGTGCCCGAAGCGTTAACTAAACTAGAATGAACTGAAAAAAAAAATTTTGATAGAGTTTTGTGTTTTTAAACAAGAGCCATCTAGCGGAGCAGATGACATCAAACCCACATGGCGCCAAAAACAAATCTGTCTTTCTTTTTAATCCGACGTTCTTGGATATTTGCGTCTTTGCGAAGCCTACGTTTCCGAAGGGTTGAGAAAGGGTTTAGCCCTTATCGATCATATGGCTTTGGTGACGTTTGAAATGTGGCCGGTTTAGGTCAATTTCTCCCTCGATTTCCTTGCTTTCTGCATCAAAATTCCTATTTCCTGGAGTTTCGGTCATTATGCTGATCGCTGAGGAAAACATTTTTTTAAAACTTTTGGGCCCCTGACTATGCTCAATCTACAGCTGCTGTAGATTGCCATGCTACACCTCGCCTTTCTTTGAACCGGGCGATCTTCGGTAAAATAGAAGTCGAAAAAGATTTTGAAAACAACAATAACTTGGTTTTGCGGAGACGCAACCTCGTTCCCAGATAAGATCCCCTGCTCAACCACTACAGAAGAAACTACTCTTCGCGACATACCCTTTCTTTCTGCGTTTATGCCACACTCCCCTTTTGCAAGACCATTTTTAGGTACACTAAAAAATAACTCATTTTTCGCGTTATCTCGTCCAATTATCTTAATAGGAAGCCAAAGGTTTAGCTACATTTTATTTTGGTTTTATCAGCTCTTGAGTGCACATCTACGCAGTTCTTAATTTATGAATTTTCTCGAGTTGGTAAATTAGCATAATGGAAAACTAAATTGGCGTCCATTTTTGAGGGTATTTCTTAGCATTTTTTTATCTCAATGGCAATAGGGATTGCTAGATCGTTTTTTTAAAGCAACACAAAATTGCTATCTCTACGGTCAACTTCAACTATACAGCTGCCTATGGAGCCAACATCGCTGTGTCTATAATCAAACAATAACTAATTTTCATTTTTTACATTAAAATTATGTACCTAATACGTAATAAATACCTATTATATTTTTCAATCAGTAAAAACAGTTATTGATTTGTATACTCCATATTTTTGAGTTGTGACTTATGAGTATTTGTGAATGAAGTTGTAAAAATCGATTCTGAAGTTAGTTTCTGTAACCGACCAACAGGTTGAGATCAAATCGCGATTCCTTTCCTCATAGTGCAGGCTAACACCTGCTCGTTTATTGGAAAGAAAGACACCCTTCAAAAAAGAAGGGGGGAAAATCGGAAGCCACCTCCTAAGAACTGCTCCTCTAAGAGTGTTTCTTGGAACAGCCAAGCAATGATCAGAAATCTTCAGTTCTTCTACACTTGTGAAATCTTGATGTCCGGCGCTGATGATGCAAAATACTCATCTGCGTGGCATTTTGCATACTCCCACCCCTGTTCTCCCCCAAACCATAAAAGAGCAACATCCAAACTGGCAGTTGAAAAAACGTCAAGCCCGTATGTAGGTTGATATGTGTGAGGAGAAAGAGAAGAACAAACCCCTCGGGCCAGGGCCTTCGAGCCACTCTGTCCGACATGCTCCAAAGCCTTCGACCCGCAGATAATTTAGCGGCCAGCGGGCTCGTGCCACACACAAACCAGATCTTCGCCCTCGGCGGTTTTTGGAGGAGAATGAAAAGAAGAAGGCCGAAGGAAGTGACCAAGCTTGCAAAGGGTGATTAAAAAGAAACTTCGGCCTTTTTTAGTTTTGAAAACACGAAATCGCATCCTCCAAAAGTCGAACCCATCAACCCAACGTGATGTGTTTTAAGTCCTCGATACCCTAAATCCTCTTTTAAGGTGAGAAAAAGCAGGTTGGGCAACTTCGCTTGGATTTCACGGTTCCTTGACTGGAATACTCTATTATAAAGGCCTTTCAAGTAACTAATCGATAAATACTGGGTGTCCTTTCTAGATGGCAACGTTCTCTAGGGCAGTTATCGTACCCAATATTTTGAGTAACATCTAACTGTTTTAAATTTTACGTACTCATAAGAGTTTGCTTTATGCATAGATACCCAAAAAGAAGTTTGATAAAAGCATTCACAATCTGAATTTATATAAGTGCCCGTCAAATGATAGTATTTGTTTTCTCCCTCAGTTTGTTGTTTTCTCCTTATCTGAATGGGTTGTAATTGATACGACATGAAAAGAGATGAATTCACGCGTGCAGGTCGATCAACCGACACGTTGCATTTTACCTTCAGATTATTCCGAAGTGAAAGATGTCACGTGGCGGACACTGCAACGCGCCTTGCGTTTGGAAGGGTGGACAATCACAATTATGAAGAAAATCGATTAGAAGGTTAATTTCATTTTAAAAAATTGATTTTTAAAAATAGACAATCGTTTTAGTCCATTCTGATGACGGCAAAAGCCAAGAGAGATTTGAGGTGGACAGTTGGTATGTGTGGGGTAGACTGTAGAGCGAGTGGTGGGGTTGTGTATAAAACAAGGTTCTTGTTAACTTACCTCCAGTAGTCAAGGACGTGCCCTCCGCTCTCAGTCGCACAGTTCGTCCATTTATTTGGAAACTATTACGCGTCAAGTGGCGGATTTACTTTTCATTTCAAACGCAGGTAAAAATTTAAAATTAAAAAAAAAAATTATCCCATAAATTTTTTTAAAAAAATGATCGCGTAAGAATTTTTCTTTAAAAATGATAGTTTAATAAAATATTTTGTGAATTAAAAAAAATTTTTGATACATTTTAGAGGGAAAAGGGAGTGAGAGTTTTTTTTTAAAGAGGGCAGTAGGTCGGCGGTACATTTGTATTCAGCTTTATAGAGCAAGCGAGGACGCCGGTTCTAGTTCAAGACTAACTCCTCAAGACCTCCACATATTGTGAAGGTGTCCGCTTATGAAGAACCAATCAAAATTTTTTAATAAGAAACGTCTGACCGGGCTTCGGACATCTCGGCACCCGAGGTAGCGGCAGGTCTGGTGCGTGATTTTTCGGAGGGACCGCGTACTCGGGGGATGAAGGACGTTCGACAGGTGGTTTTACCTCTTCCCCAATCATTCAGCATCTTTTGGCATTTTTTCAATTCAATTGTTTTCTAATATTAAAATCATTCATATTTTGAAACACATAAAAATTCATTTTTATCAACAGGACGAACTAACTGGGTGACCAATTTTGATTTTATAATTTATATTGGCTTCAAAATTGTGTCGCCCTATTAACCCTGTTCGATGGATAAAATTTAAATAAAATTTTAAAAAAACATAAATTTTTATTACTTATTTCAATGAGCCAAAATAATATTTACATATTTGGCTGTTTAAAATTATTTTGAATCCTCTAGCTTTAATTTTCTTAAAATTATCATTTTATTTATTTATATAATAAAAAAATTGTAAACAAATGTGGGCAAAAAACAACTTCCTTATAAAAAGCACGCTTTTTAAAAATACTTTTCATGCGATCTTTTAAAATTATTATCCGATTGTAAATCACTTTTTTTTTTCGTCTTCTAACCAAACAATTTGTTCAAAAGCTTCCAGTTTAAAAAAAAATGTTCCGCTTAAAATAGTTCTAGACAGTCAACTAGCCAAATAATCAAACTCTAAAATACGAAATAAAAATGTTTACATTGTGCATGAGTTATACACAAGAAACAAAACTTCCCGTTTTTAGAACCCTCTAGTCCCAAAAAATTGTAGTTTAAACTTCTTGAATCTACAAAGAAACTAAAAAAAAAAGATTGCTTAATATCTGAGGCTGTAGCGTGATTTAGTTGGTGCTTTCAGGATTTTCCTTATGAGTTAACTCAGTTATTGTTATTAGTTTATAGTTACTTAATTAAAATTGTACTCTATGAAGGCAAATTGATTAAAGGATGCAATCAATTTAAATTCTCAGCGATGCATTAATTAAATTAGTGTTACTTTAAAGTTAGCCGCTTAATTTTTCTGTTATAAAAGAAATGTTGTGATACCCTCGAATGACGGTTCCCGTAGATTTAATTTGACTATTGATCCTTATCATTGCCTTTTCCTGTAAGCCTAATTTTGTTCCGTTATCTTTACACCTTTTCTTATTTAATAGGCACCGGAGACATCCATGTCGGAGACGGAAAACGGATGAATGATTGATCCCATGAGAAAGATCTACATCTTGTACATAATTCAGGACGGTCAAAACTGAAATATTGAATATGCACAATTTGCTCACTCATTTGTCAAGTTGGACAAGAGTATTCTCTGCGAATCTCCCTTTCGGGTGAACGGGGGTGAGAAAACATGGCGCTTTCAGTCTTATCTAGTATTAATCTCCGTGCGTGTAGTATACATGTCGACATAATGCGGTTCGCCATAATGCATTTGACCATAAAATATCAGAAATTGCGAGTTACCGTTCTGCAACACAACATAAAGAAAATAGTCGAAAACGTTCACCATAATGCAAACATAATACATCTCACCATAAAAGAAGAGATTTAACACTTGTCGTTTCGACATAAAGCTGTTGAACATAAAGGAAACTTTCTTTTAAAGAACTTGTCGTTTCGCCATGAAACTGTTTCTTTCGTTTGGGCATAATACATCTCATCAAAAACTGAGTACAGCGAAAGAGCACGCCTTATGGCCGTTTAAAATGTGATTATGGCGAAACGACAAAAACCTTAAAATTTGACAGTTCACCATAATGCAATTCAACATAAAGCATCCCACCAAGGAAAAGCAGGCAGGCAGCCAATGGGATCAGCTCGTTTGGACATAATGGGGTTAATTTTTTTTCCTCTCGGGAGGATGTGCATTATGGCGAACTGTCAAGTTTTGAGGTTTTTTGTCGTTTCGCCATAATCAAACGGCGGAAATAGGCTTGCTCTTTGGCTGTCCTTATTTTATGGTGAGATGTATTATGCCCAAACAACATCTCACCATAAACTAGGGACAGCCATAGAACAAGCCTATTTCCGCCGTTTAAAACGCGATTATGGCGAAAACCTTAAAACTTGACAGTTCACAATTCTTACATTCTCGCGAAAGAAAAAAATTAACCCCCTTGTGTCATAAAACGAGCTGATCCCATTGGCTGCCTGCTCGCTTTTCCTAGTTTATGGTGAGATGCTTTATGTTGAATTGCATTATATAGCATCCATGTACCGATATAATTATATCGAAAAAATAAACAGTAATTTTACCCTGTATTTTCTCTTTCATTTATTCGGATGAAAAGAGGATGCCCGAGGGCTATTCTTATACAACCACCTCTTCCTCATTTTCATGGCGTAATCCTCATTAAACAAAATTCATTGATGGAAAATCAATATCAGCTTTTCCTACTGCTAATCAGAAATATGCTTTCAAATAATGAAGAAGAACAAAAAAATAAAATAATTTTCTTCTATAGTGTCAAACTTCAAAGTGAATATGTTTTTTCTTTTATTATGGAGTTTTTATATTCGTAAAATGTGAAACAACATGGGGAGGAAGAGAAACTTATTATTTATTTCTCAGTGTAAAGAGGACATTCAGAGGGAAAGGATCTTGTTTTCGCCCAACGGCCAATATAAAGATGATAACTGATTAGAATTCGGTAGCCGAATCAGATAGGGAAAGATATAAACTTATTGGACGGCCTAACTGTATCTTTGTGTGGGCTATCTTTTCTTCTTCCCTCTCTCTTTTATGTATAAAAGATCAAGTTTATTCGATGCGTACGAATTATCCTAAATGCGTCTTAATCGGAGTATGAGTTGATGGTGTTAACGATTGTGATGTATGCGGCGGTTAAGATGAGATCGAACTTGTTTCGTAGGCGGAATCGGAACACTCTTTTCGGGGATACATTAATTTTAAAAAGTAAACGCTCGTCAGGATAGGTTTCTCACTTAACATACGGCCGTACAAGTGTCTCGTTATATATCATGTTGTTAGGCCACCTGTTATCTTGATTTATATTGCGTAAGTAGCCAGTAAAACGACACTTTCAAAGGTTCAGGACATTTTTTTTCTTTCCCTCTCTTGATTTTTCTCAAATTCTCTCGTTTATTTCTTTTGAAAAATTTTTAGGACTCTTCCCCAGCTCCGGAAAAAAATTTCGTCTTCAAATCGCCTTTTTCGAAAGTCGCAATAATAACCTTCGCAGTTTTCTAAAGAAAAAAAATCTCCCCTCTTTTTAGCGATTCCTGTCTCCCTTCTCAAATTATACTTTTGAACTCTTGAACTGAAGAATTTTATCAGCGTCTTTTATTTCGCTTATTTATAGATTTTATTGTCTCGAATTTCGGTTTTATCGTCTCGTTTTTGATATTTTGCTGATTAGGTTCTGATTGCAATCAGGTAGGAGTAGCGAAAAACTCGATTAGTCAATTATTCATAAGATAATCAATATCGTTCAAGTAGAAAACATGGTTATTAGCGGAGAATAAAAACGGATCTATTTTTGGCTCCACTTTGATCACTTTTGTAGAAATTACTTCCATTACGTGAGTTTTTAGCACAATAGCTTTTTAAAAATTTCTTATTTTTTCAAAAATAAATACAGTACCTTTGATCTTGAATACTCGTGAGTTCGGTTTACCTTTTAAAAGATTCTTTTTAAAAATTTATTGCTCCTCTCCTGTTGATTAGGTGTTGTTTAAAAGCAATCATCGTTGATGTTTTAATTTTCGCATTCCTTCGGTGAAAAGATCTCCCTCGTGAGCTGAAGAAGCTCCCCCATGTACTGGGGGACTTGAATATATTAGGTGTACAAAATGAAACTCGGCTAAAATCTACAAAATTCAAATTTACCCTGTGGCTGAGTTTCATTTTGTACACCTAATAAATAAAAATTGTAGGAAATTTAATTTTCTATAAATTTGTACTTAATTATTTTTTTCTAGGATGCACCATTTTCGGAAAATAATTTTTTTTAAAAATAAATTTATCTTGAAAACAGTGCGTCCTAGAGAAAAAATGAATAGAATAAAAATGAAAGAGAATTGAATTTCCAACTGATTTTATTTATTGCATTTTTTCAATATCTGTAACGGTTTACGATTTACAAGCCTCTAAAAATTAACCTTCTTAAGGGTTATACTTCAATAACCTTCTTACACGGAGAAGGTCAACTTTTGATGGACTTTAACGCCTAAAATGTTCAAAATTTTGAAAAAATGAACTACTAGGTGTACAAAATGAAACTCGGCTAAAATCTACAAAATTCAAATTTACCCTGTGGCTGAGTTTCATTTTGTACACCTAATAATTCATGTCGGGAGGCCTTCTGGAATTCTTTTTCAAACTCTCAAAATGTTATTTAAGTCGAATCGTCGTTAAAAATTTTAATAAAAGTAGTTTAAATTTAGCTAGGGCTTTACATAGGATAATTTCCGACTTATCTGAACGTATCACAAAGTTTGAGCCTACACTTGTACAGGTAGCTGATAACAGATAAAAAAAAATTAGCGATTAAAGGACTAAAACTATCTCTCTATCTCTTGGAGTTATTGATGTATAGAAAGTGTTAAAATAAGCTACAGCTACTTGAAAAAAAAAATATATAGCAAAAATTTTTATTTCTACCGTAGGATTTGTTGGCACAAAGACGGCGGGTCTTTTTTTGATTTTACAAATTATTGCTAAAGAAAAAAAAAATGTTTTATTCTTTTTTATTTTAGGATGTAAAAAGTAAATATGGGGTGCACATACAGCAGGAGACACGGCAACGCCAAGGCCACTAACTCCGAACCCATCGCACAAGGTGAGTCATTTAGACTATGTAAAACCTTTTTTTTTTTAAAGAAATGCTCCTATTTAGTAGAGATCCTAGGAATAATTTTCCTCTATGGGGTCAGGAATACTCAAAACCCTCTTTGAGAATGTTAAAACGTTTTTTTGAATTCTATATTATCAAGATTACCTCTAGGCTATCGGTCAAGCTAGTAATTAACAGCCATATTATACTGCTACTTTGATCTTAAGGGAGGAAGGCATTATAGATGATTGAAAAGCCAAGAAGTGGATAATGAGTAATGACCTACAATGAACGGCAAGGTTCACCTTTCCGGTCCAAGTTAATTGTGCCGGAGGTTATCAAAGTGATAATACAGGCCTCGTATCGGATTAACAATAATACTTCAGTTGCAATAAGCGGACATCTGGGCTACGATGAATATTATTTATATTATTTTATCGTTTTTAAAAAGTGATTAGTTAAAATTCCAAAATGCACCTTTTGCTGACAGTGCCTATAAATAGCCAACTATTGAATTTTTCCTGTGGAGGCATAAATATAAGTATGTACTGGTTTGAAGAGCTTCAAACGAAAACTTCCTTAAAGAGAAGTAACAATATAGGAGGGGGAATCTCCGCCATTTTTTCGAAATTCAAAAATCGCCGTCGCTAGTTTCTTACTCACGGACTAAAGAAAATTTGGTGAAAATCGGTCGAAAATTATGGCCGTAAAGTGTTCCGGAAAAAAATGCTACGGACGGCCGGCCGGTACCACAGACAAAGTTGAGATCGGTAAAGATCAATATTCGATTTGACCCTCCGGGGTCTGGAAGACCCTTCCCCAAAACCCGACGTCGAGGGTATCACAATAACTTCTTTAAGGAAGTTCGTCTGCCGGGGAGGGTGGCCTTAGCTTCCTGGCCGTTCAATTTATCGGTCGGGTTTTTCTTGGCAGGGCGCAGCGCCAAACGCCCAGAAAACCCGATGAAAAGCGTGTTTTTAGAAAAGCGTGTTTTTACAGCAAAAAGGATTACGATCCACGGTGATAAAATATGTTAAACGCGCGAAAACCGCATAAAATGGGATTTTTTAGACCGGAAAATCGGGGAAAATGAACCAAAACGTTTTAGCTGTTTGCTTCCTCTCAAAGCGGGACATTTGGCTGTCCGGTACGAGATCGTGGGGATAACGGGACACAACCCTCCAAAGCGGGACGTATGGTCACCTTAGTAGGTGCCAGCCTTTGAGCGAAGATCAAGCGGGAGAAGAATTCTTATGCTCAGAACTGCTTTGATGAAAAGCTGTCTTTGCGTTTTTTTAGGCGATATTTTCTCTCTAACTACATAGAAAAAGTTACTTTCAATTGAAAACTGAGCAACGCAACGTGTTATTATATTTTCCCTTAGATAGGTCGATCGTAAATAAGAATCTTATGAAAGGCCGAAGTTAAAATATGTAAATACTTGTTCGTTATAAATATAAGAGTTAAGGATCTGCAAAGATAATCACTGCTATTTATGAGTCTGGGAGTCGTTTTATTTCGAAAAGTACCGATTCACATCGATTGGTGGGGTAAAGGAATGCTTAATTAGAACGATTAATCAAAATTTCGACCTTGACCGAAATTAACGACGGAACGTTGAATTAAATCAAGGCGGTCATTAAACTACGTCACCTAGAGTTCATCGGGTTATGCATATTTCATTTGGATTTTCGGTTTCTTTTTACTTTTTTTCTCGTTTAATTTTTTACTTTCTTTTGACAGGCCTTATGAAGTTTGACATTTAAAAATGTTTTTAGGCTATTAGTAAATTAAATAAAAACTGTACCTATCTCTCGAGGGCTAAACGGAGCCTTTACTTTCTATGACACACCCTGTAGCCATGATCTCGATTTATATAAGAAATGCTTTTTGTTTATTCACACACACTTGCTCCCCCCTTTTTCTCACGCGGAACGACACGTCATAATTTAAGATTTAAAAATATTTTATAATGCTTTATTTGCAATTTTCCCAAAAATCCTTTTAACTTCTTCAAAGAAGTTACCGAGGTACGGCATCTAGTAAAGGGTCTTCCAGACACCGTAGAGGAAAACTGATTAGTGATCTTTGCCGATCATGAGGTCGTCTGTGGTGCCGGCCGTCCGTCGCAAATTTCATTCGGGCGTCACGGCCGCAGTTTTCATCCGATTTTCACAAGTTCTTCCTTTTGAAGCTACTTAAAAAATGACAAGAGCGAGATATGTTTGTCTAAAGTTCAGATTTATCCGCCGGCTTTTTTTTTCCACAATTTTATTCCGATTTTCACCAAATCATAGGATCTTCCCTTCGTAGTTATCTTGAAAAAGACGAGAGCTTTTTTTGAATTTCGAAAAAATGGCGGAGATATGTCTGTTTGAAATTTTAAAAGCTGCACTGCGGCCGAACCGCCTGTCCGATTTTCACCAAATATTCACCAAGTACTCCTTATATTTTTTAAGAATATTTGGAGGAAAAAAAAGAATTTTTTTTTTTATAGTAGGGAGAAATGTGATACTTTTACCAGGAGCGAGATCAACATCCTCTGGTAAACGGCTCATTATTTCTACCTTGATACTTATAAAATTAAAAAAAAATTAAATTATAAAAATCGAAAAAAAACCTAAAAAATTTTTCAAATGAAAAAACTTGGAAAATTTTTCACAGAAAAAAACTGTTTTAAAAAATAGCCTCTGGTAGACGGCTCATTATTTCCCTACTTAAACTTCCCCTCTTTAATACTTCCCCCTCCTTGATACTTCCTCCTCCGTTTTACTTCCTCTCTTTAATACTTTCCCCTCCTATATCGTTCCTTCTCTTTGAGGAAGTTTTCGTTGAAAGCTCTTCAAACTAGTACTTTTATAGTTACAATAAGTTATCTTTAAGAAAGTTGAAATCAGATCCACTATAGCGTGGGTTACGAATTTTTATTTGGATTTTCAGGCCTGGTTATGAATATTTTAAGCGAATGTAACACTAAAAGATTGTAGCGATAATGTCCTTTATAAAATTTACTGTCCGACTTTGATGTTTCCTTTAACTCTTTTTGATTTCATCATAAAACCGTTGTCTCAGCGAATAAAAAAAAAAGTCAATAATCACAATATGAATTATGAAAGTTAATATTGTATTCTGTCTATTTTGATAGGGGAATAAAAAAGGACTTCAACCGTTATTTCTTCATTCGGTCGAAGTGGAAACGGTGCCTGGGAAAGTCCTGCAACTTTTTGTAATAATATACTCGGAGTTTCGGATTATCTCTTAAGCATCGATTTAGTCTCTTCTCAACATATTGCAATACGATAGCTGATTGTTAGGTAGCTCCCACGCGAATTCTTAAAGGACTTTCAATTGACATTGTCTCCTATTCGAAACCTTGCGTCGCGGCGTCCACCCACTCGATGATTCGCCAAATTGAGCTTTTAAGCTATTTTTAATTTTATTTTAAATAAATCAAACCCTATGACACCAAATTTTAGATGGTTAATCACGTTTTTTTTGGCCTATAAACACCCTTTTTGTACTATGCCGAGAAACCATCTTTCTTCCTCCCTTTTTCAGCCTGGAAACACTTTTACCATATTTAAAATTATTTTTATTTATTTTCAAACGGTAAGTTATGACTTATGATATGTCATGGAGGAATATAACGTTCCCTGGTTATATAATCTTGCTTCTTTTGAATTTCGGAATGCCCTCAAGCGAGTAATGCATATTCCCCTTGCCCTAAACCATAATTTTAATAACCTGGATAACGTTACATACAGTATTTCCCTTCTGAATATTTTTCTTCATTTATTACCTTTAATTTGTTTTATTAAATTTATTTTATTAAGAAAGAGTCATAGATACATATAAAAAGTTTGAAGGAAAATTATAAAATAATTTAAATAAATAATAATTTATTATATTGTCTTGACCACGGGGGCTACTATATTTGAGACAATGTTGAACGGGATCAAATACTTTGTTAAACTAAGTTAGATTAGATCAGCTGGATGCAATAGATTTAATATTAATAAAGTCAGAAGATTTGAATTTGTCCAGAAAAGGACCTGGTCCTGGCAGGGTAACTTTTCCTCTAAAAGGAAAAAAACTACGGGGTAAGGAAGCCCCCTCCCTCAAAGCCATCTATCGAGGTTATCATAATAACTTCATTTTTGTGAAAGATGTTAAAAATACCTAAAATCAAGCATAATCGCAAGCTTCTTGAAAAAGTTGAGGTGATATCAACATTTTGCATTAGTTTTTCTGAGAAAAATCAGGCAATATACTGAAACCATCCATCGAGGGTATTATAATAATTCTTTTTAAAAAGAAAGGTACATTGTTAAAAAGAGAGATAAGGTAGAATTTTTTGGAAAATGATCCAATTTTAATTTGATTTCTTCAGAACTTGAACGGGATCAAATACTTAATAACTAAGAAAGGTTAAAATTAGATATTGATCAGCTGGATGCAATAGATTTGATATTAAAGTCAGAATATCTGAATTTGACCCGAAAAGGCCTGGAGCTGGTCCCGGCAGGGTAACTTTCACAATAAAAGGAAAAAAACTACGGTGTATGGAAGCCCCCCAAAGCAATCTGTCGAGGGTATCACTATAACTTCATTTTTTGAGGCCTAAACGCATTCTTCTTGAAATAATTGAGGTGATGTTGACATTTTGGATGAGTTTTTCTGTGAAAAATTAGGCAATAAACTGAAAACCATCTATCAAGGGTATTATAATAACTTTTTTTAGGAAATGGTTTAAAAGAGAGATAAGGTAGATTTTTTTTTCGAAAATGATCCAATTTTAATTTAAAATTGATTTTTTTCTTATTTTGGCATAGAAAAAAGTAAGTACTAGACTCGGGGTCGTTTTGACCCTAGGCGGGTCTGGAAGACCCATTTCCAATGACATTCTTTTAATAGTTGGGATAAAATAAACAATTTACCTTTTATTTTTTCTAAAGAGTAAATTTTCTCTCTTTCCCAGCTTCCCACACCACGATCGATACGGACGCGTTTTTAGCTTCTATTATTGTCAAGGCTGTGGCGATACTTATGTATCTTGTTATTGTATTTAGAGAAGAGTGGTTCTTAACGTCAAGTCAACAACAACGCAGACGTCAAAGGTCTCAGAAAATCACGGTTGCGGTACTATGGCAACCACATCACCCCGATTGGCGCGCCTTAATTTTAGAACATTGTCTAACGTAATTGAGGGAGTTTCTATATCTTTTCTTCAAATTATCTCTTGAAAAACAAATAGAATTGTTTATTAATAAATAAACAAAGGGAAAAATCTTTTTTTGGTATTGAATGTTAAGTGCCGAATAAACATTACATTCTTTACCATTTCTCCAGGATTTGCGTCATTTTATAATCCTGTCCCGGTTATTTATGCTGATCGTGACTTGGGAGAGTAGTCTAAATTGTTTTGAATTCTGCTGAAAAATTCGTTTTTAAACACACGCGTTCTTCATTTTAACTTCCTTAAAGAAGTTATTGTGATACCCTCCACGTCGGGTTTTAGGGTAGGGGTCTTCCAGACCCCGGAGGGTCAAATCGAATATTGATCTTTACCGATCTCAACTTTGTTTGTGGTGCCGGCCGGCCGGACGGCCGTTCTTCCGAAGTATTTTTTCCGGAACACTTTACGGCCTCAGTTTTCATCCGATTTTCACCAAATTTTCACACAAATTTCTTTAGCCGGTGAAGAAGAATGTATCGAGGGCGATTTTTGAATTTCGAAAAAATGGCGGAGATATGTCTGTTTGAAATTTTAAAAAATTCACTGCGGCCGAACCGTTGGTCCGATTTTCACCAAATTTTCACCAATTACTCCTTATATTTTTTAAGAATTTTTGGTGTAAAAAAATTGCGACTTTTTAATTATTAATTTTTTTTTTAGTAGGGAGAAATTTCGTATTTCTACCCATTACGAGAGGCACATCCCTAGGCCAAAGAGCCCATTATTTCTACCTTGACACTTAAAAAAATTTTCGAAAAAAAGGACTTCGAAAATTTTTCAAAAAAAAAAACGAAACCCCGGAAAATTTTTCGAAAAAAAAAAGGGAAACCCGGTTTTTAGGAAAAAAACCGAAACTTTTTCATAAAAAAAAATTAGAAAATTTTTCGAAAAAAAAAACCGGAAAATTTTTCGAAAAAATACTTTATACTTTCGTTCCCTTATACTTTCCCCTCCGTTATACTTCCCCCTCCGTTATACTTCCCCTCCTATATACTTCCCCCTCTTATATTGTTACTTCTCTTTAAGGAAGTTTTCGTTGGAAGCTCTTCAAACCAGAACTTTAAGTCGCTTCTCTTTTTTCCGATTTTAACTTTCAATGAAGTCAGTGGATTTCTTCATGGGTGATTTCCGGTGGATGGACCTCAAAACTAGCAATCATAGATTTAAGTTTCAGAAAAAAGTGATGGAAAAAATGCCAATTTAATCGGCATTTCTATCTAGGAAAGGCGTAAGTCAAAAAGTGATTCGACAATCTTCCCCAAGCAACGAGAAATATGGAGTCGGGTAGGGGCACCGTTAAAATCTCGCCTCCCATAAACCCTTCGTCTCTCGTAAAAATATATATCCTCTCTCCAAATATCTCAAAGGTCAAAATGACAATTTGATTTTTATCAGAAGTGACTATTCCTTATTAAGTCAGTAGGATTCTCGTAAAGCTTCTCCCTTTTACCTTGTGGATTCCGGGGCAATTAGAAGCGAAATCCCTGTGCAAACTATGACTCGCATAATTAGTTTTCAGCTATTTTCCAATGTAAAAGAAGCCGCTCTCAATCTTCCCTCGTATTCAGGACGATCTGGAGATAAGGAAAATATAGGTTATTTCATTTTTGCCGATATTGACAAATCGAAATTGATATTTTTCTTACTCAAGGAGGTAAAAATGTCTTCCGTCAACTGCTCAAATTTCTCATCATATGAAAAGATCACCAATTTCTAAACCGACCGTGCAGATACGGCTTCTAATTGAAAAATTTAAAAATAATGGGGCTACTTTTTTATTTATTGTAAACTAACAATGTGAAACCTTTCAAATTTTATACCGAACCTTTGAATGAAAGGGGAAAAAAAGAGAGAGAAAGCCAATTTTTTTCATGACTTCCCACACGATCACTCTAAAACGTTATTTACGGTTTTTTTTTGGCCACTGAAAGCGGTAAAAAATCAGGACCAGTCGTAAAATGTTCAGAAAAGGAGGAAACCATTAGAACGAAATTGCTTTGTTGCGAAATTCTGCATAACGAGGGATGTTTAGATTGAAAAAAACATCCTGCGGCTCCATCATTCATCAATAAGAACGTTATTATAGCTCGGAATAAAAATTAATTACTTCCGTATATTTTTTTTCGGTCTCATTATTAGCGGGGTAGTAATTCGCTTGAAGCGACGTATTTTATTGTCGACGTCTAAATCTAGCCCTCCGACTAAGTTATTGTTGCCGGACGTCATTCCTCCATACTACACGGGTTTAAATCGGCACACCTCGGATTCAACAATGGCTCTCGAGTAGGAGGACTATTATTTTTCAAGATAATATCTATGAGACGTCAACATGAATAAAACAAGTTTTAAGACTAACTTGTTATAAAAGCCTCTCGCTCGAAAAAAAGTAAAAAAGTTTTCTTGATATTAAATTTCTCGAACGCTACTCAAAATAGAAATAACTCCAATAACATCCATCGATAAACCTCTCGCATTCGTTAAAAGTTTCGTATAATTTCTGCGCAAACTTATTTTCCACAAGGGAAAAAAAGTATTGGAGGTTTGTGTAAATGTTCTTCCTCCTTCATTTTAATGACTTCTTTCACGGGTAGCATTCATATCGATTGTACCATCCGACAAGACATGCACTAAAAATTTTGCTAATTCAGAACCGTAGAAAGGAGTTTCATTGTATTTAAATTTAAAAAATTTCTTAATATGTGAAGGTATAGCAGGACATGCGCTTTTGAAATTTGTTTTGCTTTTTAGGCTGCTTTTGGCAAATTATCATATTTTGAAACAAAGGTTATTGGTTTTTCAATCATTTTATTAATAAGTTTCAATAGTTGTTTATAATTAGGTTGGCCAGTTTGAAAGAAAAATAATAAAAAATCTCCACCTTCTTTCTTTGACAGAAGATATTCATCTTTCGTCCGTGTTCCGTTAATGGGATCCAACTCATTCACGGCCTAGCCTAAGGTCGCGCCGCGCCCGGAGGTTTTCGACTCGGATCGTTGCCTTGATATTGTAGACTTGTCTTCCTTTTCTTTCGGTTTTAAATTCCTGTTGTCAGCTCCGCCGGTTGTAAGGAAGGAAGAAGAAGGGAATACCGACGCGTCCAGGTCGGCGCAACTCAATAGACGTTTTCGCTACCATTTAACATTCGTGACGTAACTAAAGATTCGCGATCGGATAAGCGACTCTACGAAACCCGCTGAGAAATCAAGTTCCTCTTTAAGGTCAAGGATTTAAAGAAATGATTAAAAAAATTTTTTGAACCGTTTTTGTAAACTTTTTCTAACTGGAACTATTCCCAAAAACGGGGTTTCTCGCCTCTAAAAAGTCATAACTAAAGCCAAATTAACAAAGCGAACGTATTGAATAGAATGTAAATTGTCACGTGATGATTTCTTTTTTGCAATTTTAATGCCGGAAACCCGTTTAGAAATTCATTTATTTCGTTTGAAAATTTCCTCAACTTTTATTATTTAACTTGAAACTAGAAGTCGCCTTTTAATTAAGACATGTTTCAGAGGATTTGTCGCTAAAAGCGGGCGGCACTCCTCAATGACCACCAAGTAGAAATGCGGTCCATTAAACCCGCCGGCGGGGATGCTCGATTAAAAGGTTGTGAACTCAACGCGGTAGGCCGAGGACCCTCATTACTTAACCCACCGATAATCGACCCTCCCTTCAACATTTCCCTCGAGATTTAATTGCTTATCAGCAAAATGCCAGCATTGGTTTACATTCAATCGCACTTTTTTTTAGCGGAAAATTGTTGTTTCTAAAATTTTGTAGGTCCCTGTTGTTGGGTTTCCAAGGTTACGTTATTTGCAGCAACTCTTTGTTTTAAACACGTTTATGTTCCTTCTATTGACCTGGATCTTTTCTTATTTACTTAGTCTCCTTTTTTATTCACTTTTAACCAAGGGTTTCCTCTATGCTCTTTCTTCCATTAACGCAATAGTTTATTTTGGTTGAAGTAAAGTGAAACTTCGCTTTTAGGAACCTCATTTTAAGGATATACTCTGTTTTTTGAGGTCTTCAAACTTCGGTTAGGGAAAACCTCCGTTTAAGGAATTTTAAACCCATTCCCAGTCGACAATCCTATAAAAATCAGTCAAAAAGCAGAAGAAAACTTCCGAAAATCCAGTGAAATTGGGGTTTCTTTTTTTTTTTTTTTAAAAATCGAGTAAAACCACCGGAAATTATGTTTTTAATACTACTTAGGAAATACCACATTTTTTGAAGACTAAAATTAACGTTACCTAAAAGCGCTTTTTTGGTTTGCCTTTATTACTTCCTTAAAGAAGTTATTGTGATACCGATTTTCACCAAATTTTCACACAAAGTTCTTTAGCCGGTGAAAAAGAAACTAACGAGGGCGATTTTTGAATTTCGAAAAAATGGCGGAGATATGTCTGTTTGAAATTTTAAAAAATTCGCTGCGGCCGAACCGTTTGTCCGATTTTTACCAAATTTTCACCAATTACTTCTTATATTTTTTAAGAATTTTTGGTGTAAAAAAATTGCCACTTTTTAATTATTAATTTTTTTATAGTACGGAGAAATTTCGTACTTCTAGGTTTTACGAGAGGCACATCCCTAGGCCAAAGAGCCCATTATTTCTACCTTGACACATAAAAAATTTTTCGAAAAAAAGAACTTAAATTTTTCAAAAAAAAAAAAAGGAAAACCCGGAAAATTTTTCGAAAAAAAAAGGAAAACCCGGAAAATTTTTCGAAAAAAAACTGAAAAATTTTTGAAAAAAAAATAGAAAATTTTCGAAAAAAAGAACTTGGAAAATTCTCCTTTATACTTTCCCTCCCTTATACATCCCCTTCCGTTATACTTTCGTTCCCTTATACTTCCCCCTCCGTTATACTTCACCCTCTGTTATACTACCCCTCACTTAAACTTCCCCCTCCTATATACTTCCCCCTCACTTATACTTCCCCTCCCATATACTTCCCACTTCGTAATACTTCCCCTCCCATATACTTCCCCCTACGTTTTACGTCCCCTGCGTTATACTTCCCACTCCTATACAGATACTTCTGTTTAAGGAAGTTTTTTGTTGGAAGCTCTTCAAACCAGTACTTTTTCTAACAGATTTGGAATGACCTTGATAATTAATAATCTTGCCTGAGCAAGATTGGCATCGTTTTTAAGAGTGAAAGTTTTATTTATTAATGTTCGATATTATTCCCTCTATTCAGAGCGAAGGGAAAGTGAAAGATCTCGTGTTTGTCAAGGGCACTACATTTGTGTCGTCCTATAAAAGAGTCGTGAGTCGGGTAAAAATTTAACCCCTCCGCCAACTTTTATTCAAAGATTTTGAATGTTTTGATAATTGATTGCAAAATTCGTTTCGTCCGAGAGAAATAAGCTCTTCTGTCTAAAGGCTACAGCTTTTAGGCAACTTTCGTAACTGGGTTTCTTCACATATGAAATAAGCGGTCAGTTTTAAATGATTTATTTCCTTGACTCGAATGGTTCAAAATTGATTTTTACCATTTTATTTCACGATGAATCAAACCGCAATCATATAAATTTGTGGATGCTATTAAAAGTTACAGAGGGAGAAAGAATGAAAAAAACGGATATTTCACGACCGGTTTCGGCGTAATACGCCTCATCAGGTGAACTATTTCCTTATTTTTCTCAAAAAAACGTTCCCTATTTGCGCGATTACGCATGAACCAAAAAAAAAAAAAAAACCCTATAGTAAAAAAATACTTCGAATTCCTTAATAGGTATAAAAAGAGGTGGTGTAGTGACAATTAGGAGGTAGTGGGGCCCGAGGGGGTGCCGTATAAACGGATAGTTTGTCCACCTTCCCGCGGTGTCCATAATACCGTCTAATGAAAGTCAAGTAAAAAGTGTAGGAGAATGAAAAATAAGGAAATAGTTCACCTGATGAGGCGTATTACGCCGAAACCGGTCGTGAAATATCCGTTTTTTTTTTCATTCTTTCTCCCTCTGTAACTTTTAATAGCATCCATAAAACGTTCCCTATTTGCGCGATTACGCATGAACCAAAAAAAAAAAAAAAAAACCCTATATAAATTTGTAATTTTATTTTATGTTTCCCGAAAATTATTTATTCGTGTTTTAGGCCCCTATTTATAAATGATAGAGGTTTTCGTATGTATGATCCTCTCTTGAAGTTTAAACAGGGCAATTTTCTTACTTTATCGGTATTTTAAGACGAATAATTTACATGTTTAGAAACCGAGTTGCACGATCTTCGAAAAATCACGGGTGTAATTCGATCAAAGCGTGTCAGTCAGGAGAAGTCCCGAAGAGAAAGTTGCAGTTTGAAAAATGTGCAATGTTTTTCAAGTTCTATAATTTATTAGGTTACGAAACAGGAGTTCCAAACGTGTATTGGCAGGATAGGTTCATTCGTTCAAGGAGGCTTAAACCATTTCTATGTAAATTCAATATTTCTGCGCTGTTCCCCGTCGGCAAGAGGGAAAACGTCGCTTGAAAATCATTTATTGCATTTCCCATGAATTTCAACTTCCTTAAAGTTAACTGGAAAAGGATCCTTCAGACCTCTTGAAAAACTTATTGTCCGTGGTGCCGGCCGTCCATCCTTCGCATTTTTCCGGAACACTTTACTGCCGCGATTTTTACCTCCCAAAATCTTTCTTTTATAGTAATCTTGAAAAAGTCGAGAGCCTTTTTTTTGGAGTACTAAAAAATGGCGGAGATTAGGCTGCCTAAAGTTTTGTTTAGTGCGCTATAGAGCCATACGGTCGGATCTTTACAAAAAATTTTCTGAATGTTCCTCATGTTTCTCATAATTTACTGAAGAAAAAAAAATAATGCAGCAGGGATTAATTTCGGGTTTTTTCGCCCGTTCCGTGTAGCCAGACCGGGCAAAACTTTCATTTTTTTCTTTGATAGTTAATTTTTTTTCGATTGTAGGGATGGAAAATGATTAATTTGCCCTACATTTCTTGATAAAAATTTTGATTTTCTGTGTCTATTCATCCCCTGCTTTTTGAAACCTACAAATAAATCGTTATCAAACGTCAACAAATTTATCGACCCGTCATCTTTTTATATTCTTCTGTTGACAAATCAGATTGATTGGTTCTTTTTATTCTATTCATCCTTTTAAAGATTTCATTTGAAAAAAAAATTTAAGCAATAAAGAAGAGAAAATGCTCATTCACTATATTTTAAAAAGGTTTTTATTACTTCGGTAATACCCAGAGACATAAACTAGCAAGTATTTTATAGAGTATAAAAACGTTACGCTCAAGTGAAATGGACGAGGTTTCTGAAATGAGATTTTTTTTAATACAATATTTCTATTGAAAAAGTCCTTAACTTCTGTTCACGATCTTAAAGTAATTTTCGGAGGAAAAACGAAAAATGATAGTCTCTTGTAATTTCGGTTATATCGACGTTTTCTTCGGTATTGAGGGTGTGGATGATTTAAAAGTTTTTATTTTGGTGGTTCATTAGATGGGGTTTATAATAATTCGATCTTCCATGTGATTAACTATGATTATTTTTCTTTTCTCCCATCAATCAACGTTGGTAGCTATCGTGTCTTGGCGCACGAGACGAGGGTTTCGGAAACATCCTTTTTTGGATGTCGTTATCTTCTTGGCTGTCTAATTGCATAAAACGCTGTCCATCTTAAGCCGAACTTGAAGCGCTTGTTGAGCGGTCACGTAGGGACAACCGCGGCCGTCAATCGACTACGTTTTACTTATTAAAGGAAGAGTTGTAAAAGCCTCGTTTACTATCTTGAGAATTCAAAATATCTCTTTACGATTCACCGACTCGGCTGCAATTATATTCCCTCTTCGGTATAATAAATATTCCCAACACCTTAAACGTCCTCTATGACCTGTGGTAATTTTAGTTCTTAACCTTTTCCGAACGACCCTGCATACTCGACGTTTCATCTCACTTTCATTAATTATTATTAACCTACATTAATAACTATTTACTGCGAGTCATCGATCAGTCCATGGAGTTCAAAATCCTGGCCCGCGTAGAAGATAAAGTCTTTTTTTAACAGCCTTTTAACTTAAAAATTCGCAAAATTCATTATTACTTTGGAACTTAAAAAACGCTTAGCATGAATTTAAAAGGCTAAAATTAAAAATTAACAAGCGTTTTTCAGTAGGGAAGCGCTGCGTATAATTCTAATGAAATAATTAGGACGGTAGAGCAGTCACGAAGGATAATTATTGCAGTCATTACGACGATGTAAACTTGTATCTTCCCCTCGATCCACCCCCCACCTGTTAACCCTTTTAAGCCTCCTAATTTGAATAAGTAGATGTTTTCGACGCCACAAATGGAAAGCTTGTAGTTAGTACTAAGTAGTTATGCCGGATTAAGAATTTCGTTTTTTAACTCAACAAGTATTACAGACATGCGGACAACTGTGATTTATCCTTTATCTCTTGAGTCTTAATTTATTGTTTCATGTTAACAGCTATTGTAACCTCACTGAAATAGAAACCGTAGGTTAAAGCTCAAGGAGAGGTCTTAAGCCTTGTTCTTTCAAAGTATTTTTATTATGTTTGGGCATAACTTTCTTTTGTTCTTTTACTATTTTAAAATTCACTTGTCTAGGATAATATCCTATTTCTAAAACGCCAATGCCTCATAAATATTGACTTAGGGTAAATTCATAAAGAAACTAGAAAATACACAATAGATTGGCAGACTTTTATTGTTCAAGACTAAAAGATGACTCCATCAAGGACTTCTCATCTGGAGTAAGCACCGACAGAACTTCCTTTAAAAATGAAGAGCTTCCAACGAAAACTTCCTTAAAGAGAAGTACATATCTATATAGGAAGGGGAAGTATAACGGAGGGGAAGTAAAACGTAGGGGGAAGTATAACGGAGTGGGAAGTATATGGGAGGGGGAAGTATAAGTGAGGGGAAGTATATGGGAGGGGGAAGTATAAGTGAGGGGAAGTATATCCGGCCGGCCGGAACCACAGACAAAGTTGAGATCGGTAAAGATCAATATTCGAATTGACCCTCCGGGGTCTGGAAGATCCTTCCCCAAAAACCCGACGTCGAGGGTATCGCAATAACTTCTTTATGGAAGTTAAAAAATGTTTAGTCGGCAACTCGGTGAAGAGCGATCTTTCAGTTTATTGCGAGTTAGCCATGGAGATGCAGCAGCCACCGATTCCGATTATTGCTCAGCGGTCGTTTTGCTGAAAAAATAATTGATCGGTGATTATAAGATTGACAAATAACTAGCAACTGGTAATTAAATAATGTTCTGGATGTTAGTCTTTTTGAAAGAAAAGCAGTAGCACCAACACGTCAATACTCGCCTATCGAGGACGTCACGAGGTCAAGAGCAAGCTAGAATTATGATGACAAACCTGTCCGAGTCTCCTTTCCCTTCAACGGTTTCAAAAAGCGGATCGCGATTAATCGGGCCATTCATGTTTTTTATTGTTGCTTAGTGTGAGAGTGTGGTGTGCAATCGCAAAAAGGAAACGTTAAATCTCAACGATGAAAAGATGTACAATAATTTGTAAGCCTTGCTCCGCCATAATTTAAAGCGAGGGGGCCGTTAAAAACATTTTGTGTGAGGCCAAAATCTTGTGTGGGCTGCATAAAAAGTTACTTTTTATTAAGTTCAACAGGCTCTCTCTTTCTTGCTTAGCGGAACCCGAGACGATTTATCACCCATTTTGCCTTCTCGCTCATTATTCTTTTTTTCTTTCTCTCTCTTCTTAATAATTCATAAGAAGAAGAATATGAAGGAAAATTTCATAATCGATTAGGAACGTATAGGAATCCCGTTTAGTGCACTACAAAAGAGGGACGATCAACTGTCTAGAGTCGGTGACCCTGACCTCACCTGTTGCTTCGTAACATAATCGGTTTCTAGCTTCTCAAGTTTTTCTTTCTGGGTGACAAAACATTTTATATGTCTTTTTTGGAACAATATTTTACCCATTAAACTTTGCTTTAAGATATTTCATCCCAGGGTACGCACCTACATAAATAAGGGGCTGAACAAACAGCAATGATTTATGAACAAGATTACAGGGGGCCGAACCGAATTTAGGTTTTTGGTAATCGGGCTTGACGTTTATGATGGACTTAAGATTTGATTAATCTTATTAGCGCCTTCCTATAAAGGAATGAACGATGTATAAAAGATTTTTTGTCACTGTAGGAAAGTTTACGATTTTAGGCGGACCATGAATGACCATTCAAAGAAGTTTAAACCTACAAGACCATCAATTACGTGAGCTTCTTGGTGACACATCTTCACCCCCTTTGGCGTGAGACGATTTACACGGTACACCTCATTTAAAAGGTTGAGTGCTGATTTAAAAGTCACCATCCGCTAATATTTTTTCTCCCCTAGCATTCCAGTGACCCAACCCTAAATTGGAAACGGTTCTGAAATCCTGTTTATTTGTTTATCGCCGCATCCAATTTGGGAATAAAGAATTTGTGAGTAAACGCTAACGGGAGAAAAAAAAAAAAAGGTTCTCTTACTTAACTTTTTACGAGTTAATTAAATCAAATCGGATCCGAGAGGGCAGCTAAAAAATGTTAAGGAACGTAATTATTGTAGAATGCGCGCTTAATTGTGCAACGAATGGAATTCGCTATATTTATTGATGTTATTAGAGTTGTAAAAGTAGCACGAGCGACCAATTAACGGCCGCTACTTTATTGGCCAATTTGGGACACATCTCATGTTACCGCAGTACTTTTCCGAAACCATCCTTTCCTTGGAATTGTTTAACATTTGAGTGATGGAGAAAATCGGACTGGGCGTTTCATGTCTCATTTCGCGACTCTTTGTTCCAACTCGATGGTCCCCGGAGAGGAGACATGAGAATCCAGGGTGTACGTGACGGGTCCGATTGAAACTTGGGACAACTCGTTTCGAAAAGTTTTTTCTTCGCACTTTTCTCTTTCCACAACTTCACGCTTAAAGTGTCTTATTAGAAATTGGTTTCTATGAGCTTTCGCAATTCTGTTGCAGTTTCAACTCGGGATTTTATTTATAGAGGAATAAACTAGTGGAATAGTTCACATTTTATTAACTTCCTTAAAGAAGTTATTGCGATACCCTCCACGTCGGGTTTTTGGGGAAGGGTCTTCCAAACCCCGGAGGGTCAAATCGAATATTGATCTACACCGATCTCAACTTTGTCTGTGGTTCCGGCCGGTCGTACCATTTGTTCCGGAATACTTTACGGCCACAGTTTTCATCAGATTTTCACCAAATTTTCTTTAGCCGGTGAAGAAGAATGTAACGAGAGCGATTTTTGAATTTCGAAAAAATGGCGGAGATATGATTGTTTGAAATTTTAAAAAATTCGCTGCGGCCGATTTTCCGATTTTCACCAAATTTTTACCAATTACTCTTTATATTTTTTAAGAATTTTTGGTGTAAAAAAATTGCCACTTTTTAATTATCATTTTTTTAATAGGGAGAAATTTTATACTTCCACCCATTACGAGAGGCACATCCGTAGGCCAAAGAGACCATTATTTCTACCTTGGCACTTAAAAAAATTTTCGAAAAAAGAACTTAAAAAATTTTCAAATATTTCGAAAAAAAAAACAAACTTGGAAAATTCTCCGTTATACTTTCCCTCCCTTATACTTCCCCCTCCGTTATACTTCGGCCTCTGTTATACTACCCCTCACTTAAACTTCCCCCTCCCATATACTTCCCCTCACTTATACTTCCCCCTCCCATATACTTCCCGCTCCGTTATACTTCCCCTACGTTTTTCTACCGTGTGCAATTTGATCTAACTGTGGCTCTCGGACGAGTAGAACCTCCCTCCCTTTCCTCCGAAGGACTAGAGTTTGAGTTTATCGAGAGTAAAAGACTAAGAAACGCTTTGCTAAGATTTCCGAGACGTTTCCTCTCGAACAGAATCGGAGTTACGATAAGGGAGTGCCTACAACTCATCCGAAAGTATTCTCATCCGAATGTCGACTCATCCGAAAAATAAAAGAAATAGAAAAAATATAAACAGACAACTCATCCGAATGTATTCTCATCCGAAAAAGGGGCGTGGCCGTTTCGGATGAGTAGACATTCGGACGAGAATACTTTCGGATGAGTTGTCTGTTTATATTTTTTTTAAAATATGATACTTTAATAAAATAGAAAACAGTGAATACAACTCATCCGAAAGTATTCTCATCCGAATGTCTACTCGTCCGAAAACTAACGTACAAAAATTGCTGCGTCGTAGAAATGAGGCAGCGTTCCACCCCAGCAAGTTTTAAACTCCTTTTTGGGCGTACCGAGCTCATTATCCATCCCAGGGCAGCCTACAGGGTGAGCAAATCCTCGCGAGAGGAAAAAAATCAACCCCCTTGTGTCATAAAACGAGCTGATCCTCGCGAGAAAAAAAAAATTAACCCCCTTTTGTCATAAAACGAGCACATCCTCGCGAGAGGAAAAAAATCAACCCCCTATGTGTCATAAAACGAGCTGATCCTCGCGAGAAAAAAAAATTAACCCCCTTTTGTCATAAAACGAGCACATCCTCGCGAGAGGAAAAAAATTAACCCCCTTGTGTCACAAAACGAGCTGATCCTCGCAAAAATAAACAAACAAACCGACCGTGACTTGCGGGGGTCGAACGCTGCCGTATTTCTACGACGCAGCAATTTTTGTACGATAGTTTTCGGACGAGTAGACATTCGGATGAGAATACTTTCGGATGAGTTGTATTCACTGTTTTTTATTTTATTAAAGTATAATATTTTAAAAAAATATAAACAAACAACTCATCCGAAAGTATTCTCGTCCGAATGTCTACGCATCCGAAACGGCCACGCCCCTTTTTCGGATGAGAATACTTTCGGATGAGTTGTCTGTTTATATTTTTTTATTTCTATTACTTTTCGGATGAGTAGACATTCGGACGAGAATACTTTCGGATGAGTTGTGTGCCGGGGGATAAGGTAATTACCGATTCGGCTGTAAATTTTATTTTTGATAGAAGAGGCCGCTCTTCTTGAACGGTTAGCAGGTCAAAATAACCACTCGCACGATAAATTAGACGGTGCCTCGCTCAAAGAAATCTAGATAAAAGCCGATTTAATGAAACGAAAATAGCCGGGTCGGGGAGGATTGACACCTAACTGCCAATTATGGAATCTGATTGATAAATAAGCCTGGAGACTAACGATTTTTTTTAGTCTTCTTAAATTGTATCTCATCGATCGAAAAAGCCCGGTTTTTATTATACAACATGCAAATTAATAAAGGGAAAGTTTTTTCTAAGCGTTTTTTTCTCCTCCCGGTCGAATCCTTTTTTGGACTTGGTATACGCGTCGCTAAATTAATTAATGTTTTTTGTCCTATTTGTTCGGAATCGAAAATTACGTCCATCTTTGGAGAAGTGGAAAATGTACAAATACATAAATCACTCCCCGATTCTTTTCCCTCGCATAGGTTGCGTACTAAACTCGCTTAACAACATCATAAACCGACACAACGAGACACCTTTACGGACATCTTAATTCCATGTTACTCTAAAAGGCGCCCATCAAATAGCGGTTTGCGCTTTTTTAAAAGAGCTCAAAACATTCATTCTCACATTTCACTACCTGAACAATTGCTGGAGGAACATAATGTCACTGTTAATACAAACCAGTTTTATTTATGATACATTTAACACGTCTTCACCACTCAACTCGAGCGCGAAATATCAAGATTTTCAACCTGGTAAATTATTTCGATTAATGCTTTACCCTTCATTTTCTTCATATCATTCACTGGAAGGATTCTGCAGAACTCAACAAAGTTTTACCAAAATCACGTTAAAACGTTGAGCGCCCAAGCTCTTGAAAAAAACGGGTTTTTCTAGAATAGAAAATTGAGAAAAATGACCCAAAACAAGTTCAAAACTAGACCAGAAAATCGAGGAAAACGACATGAAAGTTTCATGATGAAACCCGTTAAAAAGGGCGTTAAACGCTCGATCAACCTTGGAGTTAAACCCTGGAGCACTTAAGAGAAAACTAGTACCGTTTTGTCGCTGTTTCCTACCTTTTTTTTCAAGGGGAGACAATGGGACAAACCCACCAGAGAGGGGACTTATGGACGCCTCAGACAGTTGGTTTCCTTTTCTACAATTTTTAATACTAAATGTAAGCTCTAGCCACCAGGAAATGCAGCAAAAATGGAAGTTTTTTCAAATTCTGATAAATCTCTACCATAAAAATCAATAATTACCATGGAGTATTTTGTATAAAGGGAAATGATTGAAGGCAATGGGAATAATGCATTAAAAAACACGGTATTCCACTTTTTTTTTCAAAGGCAGAAAGCATCCTCTAAAAGCAGTCCCGTAAAATTGAAAAAAAAATTTCAACTAAAAACTTCAATAGCCAGCAATTTTCATCCGATTTTTTCAAAATCTTTCATAGTAATCTCGAAAGTTTCTGGAGCTTTATTTGAATTTCTTAAAAATGGCGGAAATCTGTCTGTCTGAACTAATGGTACTAATGGTCCAATCTTCACCAAATTTTCACCAAATATTTACCAAATAGAATTTATGGCAAAAAAATGTTTTTTTCGTTTTCCCCGAGATTAATTTTTCGGAACCGTAAATACTTCCTGTCGACCGGTTTTCCTTCAAAACGACATTTCTCCTTTCGTTTGTATTATTTTACATAAACGATTGATTTCACTTGACATCTGGAGATCTGCATAATGCATTCACCTAGATAAAGTTATTATGTATAGTATAATAAATACGGGGAATGTTGATGTCTGAATATTTTTATATGCATGCAACTTGATTTAACGCCCGAAAACCTGTTGCTCGTATGTCCATGAACATTTTATTATTAACATATTTATACTTTTTATACGATCGTGACAACAAAACCCACGAGAGGTGTGGAGGCCCGAATTTAGGGATCATAGCGACCAGTGGTCTTATGAAATTCACATAACTAGCCCTTTTTTTTATTTTCCGTCTGAGTTAGCTCCAGGCGAAAATTGATAATTTAATTATTATGATTGATAAAACATTTCTACTGCTTAGAAAGCCAGTGTTTCCAAGAACATGATAGACGACCTTACTAAAAAAAATTGCCGAGGCTATTTTATTTTTTTCTTTCCCTAGTGAAGGAAAAAAAAATTTGTTCAGCAATTTGATTTTCCACGAACTCCGTGACGTGACGATGGGGAAAAAATGTCTATAAAAAGCGGTGAGAACTTTCGAATCGGTTTTGATCCTCTCCTGCCATGAATCACCCTTTTCTGATAGGATTCAGAATTATTCCATATCCGATTTACTTTATCTTTTGTTAATTATTTTGTAATCTATAGTTTTTTTTATTAAACTATTCTTTAAATTGAGAAGTTAAAATAGCATCTCTAACCACCTCTCTATTTTCACACAGAGTCCACTTTCCTGCCCTGAAGTGCCTGCCCTGAGAGGGGGAGTCAGGTTCACCAGAGATGCATGCAAACTGGAGGAAAAACAAGTGGCTTTTTAAGAAATTGAGGATGAAAATTTAAAAAAAAAATGTTATCTTTTATTTATTTTACAATTCAATTATTTATTAGACTATTCGCAATTAAGTCTCTTATGTTGCCGTTAACGGTGTCTTCTGCACCCTGCTGATCTTGCGGGTCATCTTCTTCGGCTTCCTCCTCTTCACCATTTGCCTCAAAATCATCGTCAAGGCAAATATTGTGTAGTACGCAACACGCCATTATGAAATGACAGATATGTGGAATGGAGCGTAACTTGAGGTGGTAGAGTTGTCTGAATCTTTGTTTTAAGAGGCCAAATGTGTGCTCGATAATATATCGGTTACGGGCATGAAGGGCGTTGTAGTTCCGTTGGACGTTTGATAGATTCCCTCTGTCTTTGTACGGAGTAAGGAGTTTGTTTGTCAGCGGATACCCACTGTCCCCCAGAATGTAGAACTCGCCACATTTTTCAGGCAATGTTCTGCAAAGTGGCGAGTTCCGGAACACTCTGCTGTCATGGACAGAGCCAGGGTAGCCGACAAAGACATCGACCAGCCTTCTTTTGTGGTCGCATACAGCTTGCATCTGAAATAAAATTACAATAAAATTACCAAAATAGTACATCTACCTGAATGGAAAAGTTCCCTTTACGATCTATGTATGAATCGGGGTCAACTGACGGCCTATCAATGAGAATGTGACAACCGTCAATTGCTCCGATCACTTTTGGAAACCCATTTCCAGCAAAATGCGCCTCGGAGCGCCCCCGTTCAACTTCCGTCAGCCACCTTATTATTTCTGGCGACATAGAACTAAGAAACATTGTCACTCTTCTTATTATTCTGAACAGGGAACTGATGGTGATATCAAATCTATCAGCGACATCCCTGAAGCTGGCAGTTTGATGTCCACAAAAAAATAGAAATATCAAGACCTGGAACACAAACGGAAAAAAAATGAATGAGTATAGGTATGAGAAAAAAAATTAGATACACACCTGATGATTGGGACTTAGACGCCCAAATTTGCCGCTACAAGAGTTAAAGTACACACTGCTCTCATACCTTCCAGCAAGCATTTCCACTGTATTTCTTTCTACTCTAAAATGAGATTTGAATTCTTCTTCATTATATTGGACAACGGTGTCGTCTGGAATAAAAATAAATTAGTTTTAACTTTTAAGAGCTTTTAGAGCACCGATTGGCTGAAAACATTTTATCTTACACTTTTTTTAACTCACTTACCTAAATAGTTTTCATTCCTCGTTCGAGGATTCCATTCCTCATCAGAAGAGGAGAAGGAGGAGTCGTCTTCGTCCAAAAACATTTGTACTTATCAATACTTATCAAACCAGAGTGAATAAATAAAAAATACGATATGACACAGACACAATCGACGAAGGAGTAAGGACAGCGTGGTTACCTTCCCCATGCGCAGGCACTCTTATACGCTAGCACAGCCTGGTGTAATGTTCATGAAGTAGTAATTGGAAAACCGTTCCTACCACGCACAATCCCAAACCGATTTCTAACTAGTACATTGTCCGCGCATGCGGATTAAATTATCACGTATCAGTTGCCAACTGATCACAAATTGTCGGATGGAACATACCTAATATTACGACTGCCAATCTCGCTTTTATATGCTATAAAGTAGGTGGATTATTTGTTTCAAAGGTTTATTTGAAAATTTTTCTTTAGTTCAATATTCTGTACTGTTGAAATTCTTATAAGTTATAACTTTAGAAGTTTTATTTTAAATCGGAGAGTAAGCCTAAAACTTTTAATTAATTATTAAAATTCAACCTGATTTCTTTTCACTTGTTTTTTTACCCCTAATTGACGTCATTTAAACTTTATTACCTTGATAGTTCCATACATGGTTAAAAAAAAATGTAGTGACTGTGGTAAGAACGTAAATCCGTGGCTTTGTAATACCAAAAGAGACGTGGGGTTTCAGAACTCATTTGCGTAAAAATGATTCATTGTCAGTTTAAGAACTACTGATTGATGAAGTGATAACAGCTTTGATTTATCACATAATTAAAGGCTATTTTGTACTGTGAGTATAAATTATACTTTCCTGACGAAGCCAACAAATCATTTTAACTTGCCAATCTAAGTTGATGGGTTTTTTTTTCTAGTTCTTATAAGATAAGTTATATATAACTTATAGTTATATAGTTATAACTTATAGTTATATATACTATATAGTTATAACTTATGTTATATAGTTATATATAACATAAGTTATTCTTTTTTTTAACTTCCTGAATGGGGTCTCAGAGGGTCAAAAAGACCAATAATTTTCATCAATCTTGACTTTTTTCTTCACCAAATATTCTTAATTAAACTGAATGTAAAGGTTAATATACCCTAACTTACTCCTTTTGTGCAATATAATTATGTGTTGTAGTTAACCCACCTCATCGCTTAATTACTTAAATTAGACTCAAGCCAGTCTGACCTACCCCTTTAACTAGATCAAACTAGTTTGAAGGTGTAAAGTTTAATCGAAACTAATTTGAGCTTTAGCAGTAATGAGTCGATTATTGAAATCATACATCCACTGGGATCAAACTTCAATTGCTCCGGAGGGATGGACCATTTCATTTATTCAGAAGCCTTCATCTAAAACGACATACTTCGTACCGTCATTAGTACCCATTTGTGAAGTTCTAAAGGAGTAGAATATTTCCTATTAGCTTCCTCAAAGCTATTGCGACACCCTCCTCTATGACTCTCGCAGACCCCGTAGAGGGCAACAGATTAGAGATCTTCGCCGATTGTGAGGTCGACTGAGATACCGACCGGCCGTCCTTCCGTCCCATTTTTCGGGGAACATTTCACGGCCTCAATTTCCATCCAAGTTTCGCAGAATCTTCCTTTCATAGTTATCCTTGATGTCTTGAGGTTTTTTTGAAATTCGCAAAAATGGCTGAGATCTGCCTGTCTGAGGTTTTTTAACTTCCTTAAAGAAGTTATTGTGATACCCTCCACGTCGGGCTTTTGCGGAAGGGTCTTCCAGACCCCGGAGGGTCAATTCGAATATGGATCTATACCGATCTCAAATTTGTCTGTGGTTCCGGCCGGCCGGCCGTAGCATTTTTTTCCGGAACACTTTACGTCCACAGTTTTCATCCGATTTTCACCACATTTTCACAAAAATTTCTTTAGCCGGTGAAGAAGAATGTAACGAGGGCGATTTTTGAATTTCGAAAAAATGGCGGAGATATGTCTGTTTGAAATTTTAAAAAATTTGCTGCGGCCGAACCGTTGGTCCGATTTTCACCAAATTTTCACCAATTACTCCTTATATTTTTTAAGAATTTTTGGTGCAAAAAAATTGACACTTTTTAATCATTTTTTTTTTAGTAGGGAGAAATTTCTTACTTCTACCCATTACGAGAGGCACATCCCTAGGCGAAAGAGCCCATTATTTCTACCTTGACACTTAAAAAAAATTTTAAAAAAAAGAACTTGTAAAATTTTACAAAAAGAAAAAGAAAAAAAACCGCAAAATTGTTCGAAAAATAATTTCAAAATACTTTTGTTCCCTTATACATCCCCCTCCGTATACTTCACCCTCTCTTATACTACTCCTCCAATATACTTCCCCTCACTTATACTTCCCCCTCCGTTCTACTTCCCCTCCCATATACTTCCCACTCCGTTACACTTCCCTCCCATATACTTCCCCCTCCGTTATTCTTCCCCTTCCGTTATACTTCCCCTCCCATATACTTCCCACTCCGTTATACTTCCCCTCCCATATACTTCCCCCCTACGTTTTACGTCCCCTCCGTTATACATCCCCCTCCTATATAGATACTTCTCTTTAAGGAAGTTTTCGTTGGAAGCTCTTCAAACCAGTACTTTTTTTTAAGAAACAAAAACTTCGGGGTAACAATGAGCCCAGGTTATACCATAACGCAAGACTCCTGCGTTGTTAGGTGTCAAGTAATTTTTTAGACAACTTGAGAAGTTCCAACGAGCAACAATAAGTACAAAACTTTTTAATTGAAGAAGTTAAAAGTAGTAATTTGACTAATTTTAAATATAATTAATTTTTTATTTTTCAAAATTGAGCCATAAGTTAGCTTTTTAAAAAGTTTTTATTTATTTATAGAGTTCTCATTTATGAGAGAAAAATTGGAAACAGGAAAATATTAATCTATACCCTAAATGGGGGGAGGGGGAGAAAAAAAAAACTCGATTTTTCTGCGAAAAACTTTTCTTTTTATACTTCAAAACTGATTATCTCCCCAACTAAAAGTAATACAAAAGTTTTTTTTCTTTTTAGGAATTGCAGACAAAATTAAAGCCTCTGACTTTCGATTGATGTAATGATAATTGTAGCTAATTTTTGAAAGAAAGAAAAAAAAGGACTTTTTCTCGAGGAAAAAACTTATTTTTTGTTTCAAATATTTGAACTTTGACATGTCAGCTTATTTTGAGTTGTTAAAAGCAATAGATCTTGCATTTTAATCCTATCAATATAATTTTAATTATATTATACAATTCTTTAGTATGTTTTTAAGCCAAGATTGTTACGTGAGTGTTCTTTTTTTGTGAATCATTAATTAAGATTTAAGATGAAAGAAAAAATTGTCTGATCTGACCCACTTTCTTTCGGACGTGATTTTGTACCGCCGGTGGCTTCGAGGATTGCCGGTTTTGGTGATGTGACATTCTTTATGAAAAAAAAAACCATATGCGTTGGCCTCAAGAAAAAAGATGTAGATGCAACTTCAGATTAGTTGAAAGTATTTTTCAAAAGAAGTTTTAAATAAATTAACGTGCTCCAATTTATTAACGACTCGCTAATCGAAGGAAGCTGTTAAATTTAATTAGTTTTCACTACGGTTTTACAGGATGGCACATAAACAGTTTTTAATTTATTAACTCTTATAAGAGTATTAATTTAATACTTTTATTTTTCTGCGAAAGTGAGCTTTTAGAAAGAGCGGGGTTTATAATACAAATCCTTGCCTTTTGTAGTTTTTGAAAGTTCAGGCCTTGCTTTTTCATCAAAAATGAAAAGAAAATAGTAAAGAGAAAGCCACAATTTTTGCGATTATTGTATATCATAATTTTTTAGGCAATTTTTTGAGGAAATCGCAAAAAAAAAATCTTCCAATTTTGTCAAAAAATTAAAATTTTCTTTGAAAAATGTTAAAAAATTATGATTATCTTATGAAATCTTTTTTTAAAAAATTATTATTTTCTTTATAAAAAGTTACAATTTTCTTAAAAAATCGTAAATTTTTTTTCCATTTTCTCAAAAAATCGTAAAAAAATATGATTTTCTCAATATAAATTGTAAAAAATATATGATTTTCTAGTCTTTTACACTCTAATCTATTAAACTTCGGTGTTATAACGGTGATTCAGATCCGCTAGTCCGTAAATACTCTTATAGATTTCAAATCAGTAGTTTAAAAATATTTAAATTTTTGAAATTTTTGTTTTAGGTCTCATAAAAGGATGTAAAAACAACATAAGCCGACAGCAAGGAGACAAGGTAAAATTCTTGAAGTGAGAATAGCTTGAAAAACAAATTTATTAAATTTAGTTTAATGAGGTAGTTACCTACCTACATTTTATGTAGGTTAAGTACGAGTTTATCAACGTATAAAAGCGAATGTTGTTCGATCTGAACCAAAAACGGAATTTTATGTTTGTCGCTGAATCTAAATATGGTACTTCCCTCCTTTATTTTATTTTATTTTTTTCTTCACCGAGATTTTACTTATTATTACATTTTCTATCTGTAAGTTTTGAGGTTAATTAAACAAGTGGTCGATGAAATTTTGAAATGTCCCAAAAAATTCAGATGCAAGAATGAACTACGTTTCCCCTATGCAACTGGTAGGGATTGAAGAACCAAAGAATATAAGGAGTCCTCGAATGGAGGGCTCCCATTATCTTAATACAAGGAACTCATTTAATTTTTCAAGGTGTTGAGCTACCTCGAGCGGCTCTCGTTGTCTGATAACACCTTGATTTTGGGAGAACACCGTTCAACATAACGCATTTCACCCTAAAGCAGTTGAATTTAAAAAATTTGCATTGCGACATAAAAAATCTTTAGTTCACCATAATGCGTTTCGGCATAATCCAATTGAACGTAAGGCTCTCAAAAGTTCAAAAATTTTGAGCATAATGCATTTCAACATAAAGCGTTTCGCCATTAACGTCTTTTTCAATAAAAGTCGTCATAAAAAAAGGGCAAGTCACCATAACGCTTCACACCATAACAGCCTCTCTTTAAACTTGTTGTTTCGACATAAAACTGTTTCTGACGTTTGGGCATAATACATCTAACCATAAAATAGGGAGAGCCGAAGAGCTATTTTCGCCGTTTATAACGCGATTATGGCGAAAAGACAAAAACCTTAAAACTTGACAGTTCACCATAATGCAATTCAACATAAAGCATCCCACCATAAACTAGGAAAAGCAGGCAGGCAGCCGATGGGATCAGCTTGTTTTATGACATAATGGGGTTAATTTTTTTTCCTCTCGCGGGGATGTGCTCGTTTTATGACACAAGGGGGTAATTCTTTTCCTCTCGCAAGAATGTGCGAATTGCATTATGGCGAACTGTCAAGTTTTGAGGTTTTTTGTCGTTTCGCCATAATCACGTTTTAAACGGCGAAAATAGGCTTGTTCTTTCGCTGCCCCTAGTTTATGGTGAGATGTATTATGCCCAAACGACAGAAACAATTTTATAGCGAAACTACAAGTTCTTCCTTTGTGTTCAACTCTTTATGTTGAATCGTAAAATTTTATGTCGAAACGATAAGTGCTCTTCTTTATGGTGAGATGTATTTTTTTCAAATGCATTATGGTGTACATTTTCAACTATTTTCTTTATGTTGAGTTGCAGTTTTTTATGGTGAACGGTAACTCGCGATTTCTGCTTTTTTATGGTCAAATGCATTTCGTTGAGCCGCATTATATCGACACGTATACACTCCACCGTGATTTTCACTTAAAACCTTGCCTAAGTTAAGGAAAGAAAAAGGCATGTTCTTAAGGTTAAGGATGAGAGAGTTTCAAGGAACGACAAATACGGACCTTAGAGTTCTTTGAGCATAGAGAGAATGCTGTAGCGTCCGGGCTTCTCTCGGCAAAGCAGGATACCTAAGGACGACAATTTTCATGCTTGCTTGTTTACTCGAAGCTGATAGTCAAAAAAAAATACTAAAGGAGAAGTGAGGACCACCCAGGGTTAAAAAATGACGCTTATGAAAAGCTCAAACCCTTTAATTTTATTACCTGAATTATTCAATTAAGGCCTCTTATATTCTATTCTAAATGGCATTACGAGGTTTAAAATGATCGGTTGAATCGATATTAACAACCTAGCGTTTCAGCGCCATTATACTATTATGAAAATACATAAATAATCTTATAAAAGTTTTTTTTTTCTCCTATTTGTAGTTTGATAAATGTATGTATCTAGGATTAATCCATGTAAATCCAGTTTAAGCGACAGGTGGCCAATCTATGGGAAACATGTCAGAATATTTTATTTCTTATATGAAATATCGATCTTTCATGTTATGTCAGTCGACCATGAACTACATAGTAGGAATAGATTTTGAAAAAAAGAATTTCGAATTGTACTTTTTTGTGTATTCAAATCTCAAGAAAATAACAATGGAGTGCATGGGAAATGGAAATCAACTTGTTATATAAGAGAGGAGGTAAAAACTAAGAAAACATGAAAGGATTTTGGATCTGACAAAATAGACTAAAATACAGTTTGTTCTTTTCGGCGGTTGAATTCTGTTGATATTTCAAAAGTGTTATAAAAATTTTTGTTTTGAGTCTCAGTTTCTCTCCATGAGATGTTTTTTTTTAGCATGATGGATGTTCTCTTTGATCCTAAACCTTTTTTCTCAACAGGTGTCATAAATAGATAGCTATCGTAAAAGAATATATTGGTAAGTGAAAGAAGATGTTTTCACCTACTGAATTATTTATGTCGGAGACAGCATTAAAACCGAACAAAAGTGGGAGGACAACATTTTAATCCTCTTAGAACTTAAACAGGCTGTAATCTCTTGTTTCTATATTAATGAATTCTTCTACACAGTTGAACCTATTATTATTTAAGGTAATTGCGGTTAATTGCGGGTCGTAAATGACACTTTACTTCTCGAAATGGGTGTTAACTCTCTTTTGCTGACTTTAAAGTGACATTGCTTTTAAATAAGATGTTGCTTTTGGAAACGAGCGTCAGTGACTCCCTATGGCGGATTAGGTTCTAGGAGTGCAGTTATGGGTCGAGATTCTGGAAAATGAATTTTCCTCGGCTGAAAGACCTGTTTTATTAACTTCCTCAAGAGTTAGTGTGGCATCCTCCATTTGACGGTTTCTGGAATTTCTTACTTCTACCCATTACGAGAGGCACATCCCTAGGCCAAAGAGCCCATTATTTCTACCTTTACACTTTAAAAAAATTTCGAAAAAAAGAACTTAAAAATTTTTTCAAAAAAACTGAAAAATTTTCGGAAAAAAAACCTGGAAAATTTTTTGAAAAAAAAACTTAAAATTTTTTTACGAAAATGCAAGAAAATTCGGAAATTAAAAAAAAACTCAGAAAATTTTTCAAAAAAAACTTAACAATTTTTTCGAAGAAGAAATAAAATAAAATAAAAAATTTTCTAAGAATCGTTAGTTACTATTCTTTTTAATTCCCCCTTTATACTTCCCCTCCCATATACTTCCCACTCCTTTATGCTTCCCCTCCCATATACTTCCCACTCCGTTATACTTCCCCTCCCATATACTTCCCCTCCCATATACTTCCCCTCCTATACTTCCCCCTCCCATATACTTCCCTCTCCTATATTGTTACTTCTCTTTAAGGAAGTTTTCGTTTGAAGCTCTTCAAACCAGTACTTTTTTCTGCCTTTCTATTTTTCGATAGTGGGATAAAAAGTAGCCTCTACCTATTCTTCGCCGACATAAGATATTCAAAACGATTTTATAATGTTTCTACATTATTTATTGCACTCTATTAAACTCAAAACAAATTGGGTTTTTTCTTGGCAGATGACAGAACAAATTACTCGTGTTTGATTAATAAACGTTTTAAAAGATTAAAATCTCAATAGATAACAAGGGGTTCGATTGTATGGAAAACCTCGATGTGGACTCATTAGTTTTTTGCTCCATCAATAACAAAACCTGCTCCTTCTAATTGATTTATTTTAATTGAATCTGTTGGAAGGATTTTATTGAATCCAAGAGCGTAACAATCATCTTATTTCAAGCAAACAAACCCACGGAGTAATTATCTAATGTAATGCTGGACCTAATTAATTTAACTAAGAACGTATACTGCTACGTACAAGCCTGATCCAATTTTAATTAGGCGTTTTCTCAGAAATTAGTGTACATCATTCTAAGCACTATTTGAAGATCTATCCTGTAAATTGATAATTTAAGTGCCTCCTATAATTCTTAAGCTGGTCTAGAGTCAATCAAGATTCATATAGGGAGACCGTCCACCCCGAACACCTCACAGCCACAATTTTTAACTATGTAGTTCGTTTTTGAAAAATTGGACAATTCTTTTTGATGGGGGAAAATGATCGGAAAGGCGAGATAGATTGCCTCATAAATTCTCGTGTGGAATTTGGTCCTTGAACTTTGGGAAGATGGGCCCGACAAAGGGTAAAATGTTCGCTAATCTCCTGACTTCAGGAGGAGGGAACTCGTTAAAAAAAAAATCGAACTTCAGAAAATTTTACAAAAAGACAATCTATTTTTTTAATTACTCCCAAAAAATCTTGTTCGTGAGCTCTGGAGCTGGCCGTGACGCTTGTATTTTGGGAGAACACCGTTCAACATAACGCATTTCACCCTAAAGCAGTTGAACATTTCGACATAAAAAAACTGTAGTTCACCATAACGCGTTTCGGCATGATGCAATTGAACATAAAGCTCTCTCAAAAATTTTTTACAGCGTCGCGTTAGTTCTAACACCGGCTAGGTATCTCATTTTTTATCAATTTTGAGTTTGGCATTGTTTCTGATGGTAAATTTTGTGGAGAATCGAATTCCGTTGGTAGTTTAACCCTATTACCAACAGAAAACGCGTAGTTCACGATTTAGCCAACAGGTGATGCATTGATTCTAATGAGAAATTAATCCGTATTTTGGCTCTCCTGAAAACCTTAATTCTAACCATAATAGCCTCGCTTTAAACTTGTTTCGCCATAAAACTGTTTCTGTCGCTTAGGCATAATACATCTCACCATAAACTGAGTAGAGCGAAAGAGCACGCCTTATGGCCGTTTAAAATGCGATTATGGCAAAACGACAAAAACCTTAAAACTTGACAGTTCACCATAATGCAATTCAACATAAAGCATCCCTGCATAAACTAGGAAAAGCAGGCAGGCAGCCGATGGGATCAGCGGGATCAGCTAGTTTTATGACATAATGGGGTTAATGTTTTTTCCTCTCGCGAGATGTGCGAATTGAATTATGGTGAACTGTCAAGTTTTGAGGTATTTTGTCGTTTCGCCATAATCACGTTTTAAACGGCGGAAATAGGCGTGCTCTTTCGCACAAACGACAGACACAGTTTCATGGCGAAAGACAAGTTCTTTAAAATGAAATTTTCCTTTATGTTCAACTGCGTTACGTTGAAACGACAAATTTTACGTCGAAACGACCCGTGTTAAATCTCTTCTTCACTTCTTCTTGAAATGTATAATGTTCAAATGCATTATGGTGAACGTTTTCGACTATTTTCTTTATAGATGCAGATTTTTTATGGTGAACGGTAACTCGCGATTTCTGCCATTTTATGGCGAACCGCATTATGTCGACACGTATACACTCCATTTTCGGTTGAAAAATCCCCAAAACTTTCGCCTTTTTTTTTAAACTCTGAATAAAGAAAAAGTACCCTCGTGAAATACAAAAATTATAATTTTATACATTATATTAATTACTCACCCTGAGAAAAAAAATGTTTCAGAAACAAAGCGGTGCGAAAGACGGTGTCATCAAAAATGGCGTTTGTCATGGAGGCCTTAAGGTACGTAAAAATTAGTTTTCTTCATAAGCACGACAAAAACCGGTAATAAAACCGATTAATCCCCTTAATTTTTATTATTTGTGATTCATTTGATAAGGAAGGTTATTCTCATGAGCCGTCTTTGAAGATGATGTTTACGCCTTTCAATTTTTTTTTAATTAATTAAGAAAGATGATTTTTCTTAAACACTTCATAAACTTCTTTGAAATTAAATAAGGTTAATAGGTATTTAGTTTCATCGTTCAAAGTTTTCTTTTTTAATTTAAATAAATCATGATACGCCAAACTCCATTATCGCTGAAAAAAGATTTTAATTAAAATTTTGTTGTTCATTATGGTAGTTACTAAATGTTTTAAATAAATATAAATATTTTAAATTCGAGGAACATTTTGACATCTGTAAGTTTGATTTGGACACCAAGCTGGTGGGTAGCACAATCGACCTGTTGAATTCAAAATAAAGCGATTTGTTTTCTATTTTATTATAAATTAATATTCAACATTTATAAAATATTTGGTTGTTTTTTTTTCCCACCTAGGTTCTTTTCATTGCGGAAGAGAATGACGCCTTCTTCAAGGAACTGGCGAGTGCATCCGACCAAAAAAAATTTACGAAATTGTGGGTCCCCACGTCGCAGTCGGTCGGCACCACTTACGGTCCTGACATCGCATTCGTTGATCTCAGAAACGGCTCTGTCAACGAAAATTTCATCAGGTTTTTTTCTTTTTTTTTCTCCATTATTTTAAAAGCTTCTCAATTATACGTGAAAAATTCCTTGTATAATTTAAAAAATTATTTCACCTGGGATTAATCTTATTTGGAATCTGAAGTCAAAGATTCCTGAGATTTTTTACAATCCAAAAAGCAATATTTAATTAATTCGCCCTTCCAAGTATCCCTTTGATCTTCATTTAATAACAACGAAACTTCATCTAAATTTGGAGAATGGTGGAGTCCAGAAAGATTTTTTCCCCTTCGGAATATCGACGGATTCCCGATTTAATTATTAAATACCTGCTCTAAAATGTGTTGATGAAACAGTTTTGTCTCTAAACTTTTTAAAAGCACTGAAAATTAATGAAAGCGTTAAGAAAATCATTTATTTTAGGGGTTTGCGAGGTACCAGACCCGAACGACCTGTTCTTTGTATAGCTGTTATAAAACCGAGGTAATTAATATTTAATTAGACTCTTCATGTGAAATAATGTTGACATCATTATTTTATTTGCTTTCAGTAACGAAAAAGAAAGAGAAGAAGCCGGCGTAGCAGCGACCAAATTGGGCTTTGACCGAGTAGGTTAATTGATTTTTCATCCTGTAATCGAGAGGGTTTAGAAGTGTTAAGTATTTCCCGAGTCGGCATCTTGACCGAAAGATGAATGATGTCCTTATCCTTCAAATCCGATGACGTTTTCTTTCTCGCAGAAAAGTTTACAGATTTTCTTTCATCTCCTAGAGAAAATATGCTGATATAAAAGGGATACAGAATCGAAAAAGAGCCTTGTTCCTCTGGAGGAAGTTGACTTGGTTTTTTTTTTTGGAAACTAGTTTTTTTAAGCCCAGCCCATGTCCTGTGTGTGCCGGCAAAATTTTGAAGGGACTTAAAGACTTCATGGACGTGGTTTTTAAGAAGAGAAAGAGAGCTTTGGGACATAATTGCAATCAATTTTGAGCCTTATATTCCACGAAATATCGCTCTTTTTGTCCTTACTATAAACGTTTCCGAGGTTCCTCGGAGTGTTGAGAGTCCTAAAAGTTTTTCCCTTATCACTTGACTTCATCTTCCAGTTCTTCACGAGAGCAATCAGAGAGGGGGGAATCGATAATGGACGAACGTTATGTGGAAACGGAAAGATATTATTATTGCTCAACATAAAACTACCATTTTTGGAGACTAAACGGCCGAGTTATGTGAAAAAGTTAGTCGACATCAGTTTTGCCCAAAGAAGGCCTCCGTATCAACAAGTTCTCAGCTTGGTCAATCAACAATTAATGAACCAAAACAACTTAAAATTCATTCAGTGAGGCAATAATTTTGGGAATTCTTCAGAAGCTGAAGTTATTAATCAGTAGATCTAGGAAATCAGGACTCCGATTATAGACCTTTAATCGTCGTCTTCAGGGTTTTGGACACCAAGTTTATAACGTTACGTTCATGACCCAGATTTGGATGTTTAAACACCTAAAATTTTCTCCTTCACTCGTGAGAATTCGTGTAAAACTTATACTCTTCTCACCTCTTCATCAGAGAGTACTGCTTACTGCCGTTGACTACAAATGCATCATAGTGTCTCCTTGGTCACGGGACATGAGATGACCACCAATATTGCAAATAATGTTCTAGCCCCGGATGTACACGTAACTTTGGATTTACCTATACAAAGTAGTCAATAAATCTTGTCACATGGCAAGTGCAAATTTTAGATAAGATAAAAGGGGTCGGTCGCCAATCCATATATTCACTTCATTTGAAGATCCTCCTCAAATTTTAACGCTTAACGTTTGCGTAAGGCGGTTTTCTGTTTACTAATAAACAAATTTAAAATATACTAAATCGATATTTCATTCTCAGGTTTTGGTTGAGAGCTCCGAGATCAATTTGGGTTTGTATTTGAGCGAAGCCCAAAACGCACTATGTACTTTAGAGTCGTCCAAAACTTCGATGGCGTTGAGCGAATCCATCCAGACGGCCCTCGATAAAAGCCGTGATCTCGTCCTCATAACTGATTCTTACAGCAGCATCCAGGTATCAAGCGAAGCAATAAAAACAAAAAATCAAACCTTTCTTTCTCAGTATATCAACGCTCCGTTTTTACAAGCTCTTGGATACACGAAGGACGAGTTAGTCGGAAAGTTTGCGACGAAATTGCAGGACAACCTGGATCTTGTCCCCGCTCTCAGGCAGCTAGAAAAAGGCTTTGAATGGGTCGGAAAGATTCGATGGCGTTCCAAAGGTGGAGAGACGATTAGCCTTCAATGCAGAGCTTTGCCGTTCACTCCAATTATGAGGTCTGTGTGAATTACTCCTAAAAACCGACGCTGAATATCGTAGAGAACGAGGTGCATGAAAAGCCGATTTATATTTTACTAATCTTCTTTTCCTTCTGGCACCACTAAAAATTAACCATCCTTTTAACATTCCTCATTAATTAATTTGACTGGAAAATATGATGGAACAAATATTTTTATGTAAATCCCTATTATTAATTCTTTTTCCAGTTCACCTACTTACTATTTATACATGCAGGATAATTTGCTTGAAAATCACATTTATCCAAGAGGTAGCCTTCCTTCGATTCGAAAAGGCTCTTATGACTTAAAATCCATCATAAGTGAAGGTATAAACTTTGATTATCATGTGCCAGACTAATGATAACTTGAATATTTAGGATCAGCGAGAAGACAAAGTTTAGCAAAGTTATACAATTTACCTTTGGAAGCACCAATCACAAAGGTTCTGTCTCTTTTATGTGCCGCTCAAGAAAACGCTTCGCCTGCTGTGTACCAAATGCTTGAGCAAGTAAATAAGAAAAAACCCTTTGGCTACTTTTATTTAAAATTTAAACTGCACAGGTCATGGATATTTTGCGAACAACTGAGCTTTATACTTCCCACTTGAAGACTGATAACCTTAGAGCCGAGGATCCCTTAACTGCCAACTTGATAGCTGCCCTTGTCGCTGTAAGTTTCTTCTGACGCTAATAGTTTTTCATTTAGAATCTATTACTATTTTAGAATGGTCCACCTTCAGCTGTTATGCCGAGACGCAGTTCAAATGAGTCTATCATGTCGAAGAAGAAGATGGTCATGAAGAAAAACATGATGCTTCCAATGTCAAAAGAGCTCAAAGATATCATGGAAAAAATAAATTCTTGGGAATTTGATGTCATACAGACCGAAAAGCTTACTGGTGGAAAGTATGTCTGAATAAGTTGTTTTTTTAAATTTGGCTTTTCTTCTAGTCCTGGCTATTCAGTCTATTAAAAAAAGTTATGTAAATTTTTTATTTGGTGTTTTTCAGACCTCTGGTGTATGTAGGAATGAGAATATTTTCTTCATTCAACGTTCACAAAACATTGGGAGTTGATGAAAAAACCATTTATGGTTGGCTTGTTACGATGGAGAGACACTACAAGCCATCCAATACGTATCATAATTCTTCCCATGCTGCGGACGTTCTTCAGGCATCTGCATGCTTTTTAAGCAAATTGAGACAAAAGAAGCTTTTAGAGCCGCTAGATGAAGCTTGCTGTTTAATCGCAGCTGCAGCCCATGATTTAGGCCATCCTGGAAAATCAAGGTATTCATCGACAAAGTCTAAACAACCATAACACTGCTTATTTCAGCGCGTTTTTGACTAACTCTGGAGATGAACTTGCCATTCTGTACAATGACATCAGCGTTTTAGAACAACATCATGCTGCTCTAACTTTTCAACTGACATCTAAAGATGATCGAATCAACATTTTCAAAGGTAATGTTCATATTCCGCTTTAATTCTAATTGTCTTCCTCAGCTTTGGATAGGAAAACTTATACATCAACAAGGGCATGCATTATCGACACGATTTTGGCAACTGACATGTACAAACATTTTGAGCACTTCACCAAGTTTGTGACTGTTTTTAACAAACCTTGCGAAGAAAATCCTGACGCTAAGGTATTTTCAAAGCCTTTTAAAATCATGACATTGAACTGTTAATTCACAGCTCGATAAAAACCTTGAATCTGAAATGGAAGACAACAACATCAACCCTGAAGATCTAATGCTTGTCAAAAGGATGCTTATTAAATGTGCCGATGTATCAAACCCTACTCGTCCTTTGCCTCTTTGTAAAGAATGGGCTAGCAGGATTGCTGAAGAATACTTTGCTCAGGTTTACCAAAGTAATATTTCTAGGTTTATCATCTTTTCTTTTTAGACTGACGAAGAAAAGGCTAGAAATCTTCCAGTAGTGATGCCTTTATTTGACAGAAACACTTGTTCCATACCGATTTCGCAGATGGGCTTTATGGATTACATAGTCAACAATATGATAGAAGAATGGGATGGTACATTGTTAACTTTGGTTTTTCTTTTTCTAATTTATTTTTCAGCGTTTATCGAGATCCCTGAAATGCTCTATCATCTTCGACGCAATTACGATTACTGGAAAGAACTATGCGACAAAGGCCTGACCGGAATCGAAGACACAGAAGCTAACGGACCGTCAAAAGTTAAAGTCGACATCAACAGAACTCAGCCAGAGCAGTCAACAAGCACAGGAATTCCCCGTAAAGAGAGCTTACCAGATTCATAAACAACTAAACCACTTTGCAAACTTCAGATAAACCTCAGTGTATTTTTAAATAATTATTAACTAATCTCACCCTATCTCTAAACAGAAATATAAAGAAAAAAGAAACCAAAAGCTTATTTTTTTCTTATTTTTTCCAAAACAAAGTTATTCTTTGTTTTTATTTCTTAAATATTTTAATGCGTAAAGCTTTTTTTAAAAATCAACGAAAAGATAGTGACCCTAATCCTGTTTTTATGGTGCTAGAAATTTATTGAGAAATTCCACAGTTTCAAAAATCATTATGCAAGACTGGTTTATAAGCTCAATAAAAGCCTAAACAGCATTAACCTTAGTTTTTTCCACAACTTCCTAACCTGAATGAGAGAAAATCTACTATCCCATTGTATATCAAATTGTAATTGGTTACTTTTTTGTATAAGATTACATGATTTCCTTGTCTACTATGTCTACTATCTCTCTCCGCTTTTTAAAAGTTTTCCGATTCTCAGCTCTTCTAAAAGTTTTAAATTAGTGTTGCCATTTTGTCATTAAATGTATAAATGTTAAAATTATTCATGTGTCATTGTTTAAATTGTATTTTCATATTTTAAAAATTATATTTTAAATGTGCCATTGAAAATAGTGTGATGAATAAACTGAATGTGCCAACAAAATTATAATCTAAAATAAAAAGGGGGAAATAAATGTTTTAAAAAATTTTTTTTTGCTAAAAAATTATGTGATTCATAAAAAAGTAAAAGTAGTGAGTGCTAATGTATCTAGTCGATAGAATTTTAACAATGAGATCGAAATGTGAAGAAATTCAAGATTGAATCGACTCCTGCAAAGAAACTCCCAGTTGACAAAAATGGCTACTATTTTACACTAATAAAAACAAATTATTTTTTTAATCATCGATATCTGTTAAAATATAGGCTATAAACTATGTTTCAATGCAGGACCTTTTTTTTATAATTTATTATATTTTGAGTTGGAATCTCCAGCCGCAAGAGGCAATTTTAAACTTTTTTTATTAGGTGTATTATAAAATGAAAAATAAATAAAAACATTCATTTATTCTGTTGTAATTTTTTTAATGTTCTAATCTCATTATTGATGTTCTCTTTATTTTAAATAATAAAAAAGGTGGATGGCCAAAAGCAATTTCAAGTTTATGGTTTTTGAAAATATCGCAAAAGTGAAATTACATAAAAATTTTGAAATACACTAAAATTTGAGCTTGTGGAAGATCTACAGTCCATAGTCACATAGGACTTTTTTTTAATTTTATTTTTTTCCTTCGCCATCCACAGGGGGTTTTTTACAGCTATTTTTAAACAAAAACACACTTTAAGATATGAGTCGCTCTTTCAAAAGCGGCTTATAAAAATGTTTGTGCAACTTTTTCGATTTAAAATTCAAGTCTGAAGTGTGGCCAATGAATTAATGTTTTTCTTCCCCCTTTTATTTAAAAAGAAAGTTATTTAAGTGTTGTCATATTATATTTAAATAAATGTTGATTTTGCTTAAATTATTATGATTTTCATGGCGACATCCACTACTTGAAAAAAACTTCGCTTAGAAGCGTTAAATATGAATTATCAAAATTCTTTTAAAGGTCTTCATACCATGGAGGTATAAAAATAGAAAAAAAAATAATTTCTGATAAACAGAATATATTGTACATACATTAGACTCCCTCTTAACCGGCCACCTCGGGACCAGAGCCTGGCCGGTTGACCAAATGGCCGGTTAATCCGATGTGCAGGCATTTTCGTGAGAGAAACCAAGTATTTTTACGTGTATGTATGTACTACATACATATATTCATTCATATATCAAACATATGTACAGAAAGGTGTATACATATTAATAAAGATCACGATGTATACAGTTGAAAAAAGTAATATTTATTTCAATTTTGATGATTATTTTCGTCTCATTTCTGAAGGAAGGCTGTGAAGCACCGATATTCGCAGAAAAGTGGTGGCCGGTTAATACGACGGCCGGTTAATGCGGGACCGGTTAAGAGGGAGTCTACTGTAATATAATTTTGCTTGGCGGAACGCTACTGTGTTCCAAAAAATAATTGGTTTTTTTAAAACTATTATTGTAGTTTTTTTTTAAATTTAAGTTGAGCAAAGTTAGAAGCTTATTTGATTTAAAAATAAATATCACAGTCTTGAAAAGAATATTGAATGGGACAATGAATCAGTCAGTTGGTTGAATATTCTGCGACCAGGCGTAGAAATCGTATTTGCTGAATGAATATAAGTCTTTAGTTATTTCATTTTGTAAGACAGCCTGAACGAAATCAACCATTGGTCCTAAATTATATTTAAATTCACCACTGTCGAGGTCAATAACATTAACGTAGTTCATCGCGGGAACAAAAACGGTTGGGTGTTTATGGTCAGTATCAAGGAAGAATTTAAAGCTCATTGCATTGTCCGGAACAGGAGTGGTTATACTTTTAACTAATTTCGAGTTCATCAGGTCATAAACGTACAGAACATCAGAGTTCTGCAGAACAACGATAGTTCGATAATCCAAAAATTCTACGGCTGGCTCAGTATATCTGGATGGAGGGAGGTCAATATTTAAAACTGGGCGCTTCTCTTGACGTAAGTCCCATAATAACTTTTCAGTTTGATTCGAGGTGACTAGTAGGCGTGAATCAGGTGAAAAAGTGATCGTTTTAATTGAGTGATGGTGCCCTTTAAACCCAGACATGGTGACATTCCCAACGAGCATATCAACCATTGAAAAATGCTTTTCAGAAGTCACAACTAAAAAATAAAAATGTATTAGTTTCCGAATTCCGCAGTCGAAGTACCTGCGATTGTCTTTTCATTGTATGGTCTTGGCTGATGCATAACGATATATTTGGCATCAGGTATTTCCACTTTGTCCATACAGGAGAAAGTTTCTGCATCGATGAATTCCACAGATAGGTTTGTACCAGTGAATGTGAAGAAAGTCCCATTGTCGCACCAACTTGTACAGCACTTTCCTCTACGAGGCTTAACAGAGTCATTTTTGTACAGAGCAATCGGTGCTACTAGAACGCATCGGTCATCTGCCATATCATACGCTCTAACCAGTCCTGTGTTATCTGTTAAAAGCAATCTAGAAAAACAATGTCAATAATCGATACTTATGTGAAGACATACCGGTTGTTGCATAATGTGCTATGCTCATAAGGGGAAGGAATATTAGCAAACATAGATTCATTTCTATTATGTTTCAAGGAAAGCATTTCAGACATATCATTCATAAACTTTCTAGAAGATAGGCGGCCTTGTCGCCTTTCCTCTAAACATCTCACGATATCTGACATTTCGGTCAAGCTGAAAAAATATTATTTTAGCATGTCTTATAACTCGTAAGAAGTTGCACCAACCAAATAAAAGGAAAATGAGGTACTCAAGAGTCAGAAGACAGTGGGAAAACACCAGTTTTTCCGTCGCTTCTTTCGATTTTTCATGAGACTTTTACAGTTCATTTCATGAAGCAAAAACTTTTTTGCTTGAAAGTGAAATGTCAGTACTGAAAGTTATACCATCTCTGAAACAGTCGACAGTAGCTGGTGCATTCATCTAGCAAAGCGTAAGTGGTAACTGCTGCACCTAGAAAGGAAATCCCCTGCTCAACATTGCTGAATTAGCAGTCAGAACTACTTTACTAAACAAAAGAAACAAACAAATAAACAACAATGATAACCCTTTGTGCGATAAACAGGCGGAAGGATCAATTTCAAACTTCACTCATGACGTACACGCCCCACCTAAAACTCAGGTCTATTCCCCAACTACATCCTACAACCTTTTTATGAGGTTACATATTGTTTATTTTTACTTTTCGTACCAATATCGGTGCTTTTCTGAAGTATTCATCTTAATTATTTAAAAAAACCATAACTTCCTTTTCGGGAAGTCAAAATCTCAATTTGGATTCTGAAATAATTTGGGCTCGATATGTCAGAAGAGCAAGGATTGGCCAGGCGAAATGATGCTCGGAATTGACCCTCGGTTTTTAGTTTATTAGAGGAGATAGTTTGAATTTCATAATAGCTCGTCGTAGGACTAGAAATGCCTTTTCACTTTCAGTACTTAGATATTGGTTGAGCAGCTTCCTTCTAGGTGCAACCATCGCTTCTTTTCTTTTTTATTACGTTTTCCTCGATCGCCATGGTAAGAGTTTAAATCGCTTTTTTTCCAGGAAATTGATTAATTTTTATTTTAGGACCAAACAATATGCTTGGTTTCAATGGGCGTGAGGCTCGACTTGCGGGACGAGTGAGAGAAATGGAAGAGCAGAACCAGTTGCTCAGACGGCAGTTGAGTATCTCGCAAAACCATTTGGTCGCAGCGATGAAGAATAGTAACGCTTCCATCACCAAAGACCAAGAACTTTCCACTTCCTCCTTCCAATCAGAAAAAAAGAGCAATCTACCCTGCTCCAATCAAGTATTTTCTTTGCACTCATCCAACCTTGATAAATCATATTTTTTTAGGAAGAAGATGTGCCAAAATGTGAAATCATCCATATCGCTATTGTCTGCGCGGGTTATAATTCAAGTAGATCAGTCGTCACTCTTATCAAATCGATTTTGTTTTATCGAAAAAATCCTTTGTATTTTCACATGATCTCAGATTCAGTTGCTCAAGTTATTTTGCAGACTTTATTCAACACATGGGCCGTTCCACAAGGTTCTTAAAATTCTTTTTGGATCAAAATTTATACTTTTTTTAGTTGATGTTCAATTTTATCTGGCGGATAACGTTATTAACGATGTTTCTTGGATTCCGAACAAGCATTATTCTGGTGTTTACGGCCTCATGAAGTTAACACTTCCGAAGGTTTTACCAGAAACATTGAACAAAGTCATTGTCCTCGACACAGACGTCACTTTCGCCACCAATATCGCTGAGCTGTGGAAATTATTCCTAAAAATGATTCATCCCCAAGTATGTTCTGATTGCCAATGCCTTATATTTCGTTTTAATATTTGTAACATTTCGTCGTTGAAGATGCAACATGTGCTAACTCGCATTTTAGGAAAAATGAGATTTTTATTGAATATAAAGTGAAATCTACCATGGTCAGTTAACTTTTGTAAAAAAAAAAAAACTCATCAGAAAGCAGTTCAACCGTCAAAAGTGATAACATGTGACATCTGAAATCTTAGATTCAGTTTTTTGCCTCTTAAATTATAGCCAATTATAGTTGCATCTTCAACAACGATTTTGGGATCGGAAACCAAAGTTTGACCCTCTTTGGTAGCCTAACTTTAACCCTTTCGAGACCGTGTCTAACGACGGATTCTCTGTGCTACTGGCGCAGCACTGAGTTAGCTCCGCCCTTCTTCTCACTCACCGCTCCCAGCGCCCAGCAAAGAGCAGAATGCGACAAGTGATGCGATCATCACGTAGTGAATTTCTTCCCCAACAGATGGCCAGTTTTTGCATGTTGCTCGCGCCACGGGAAGCGAAGGTATTGAATATCTTAGAAACGCTGGCCGCTGGGCAACTAAAGTCGCCTGCAGTCTCCAAGCGACATGCACAACTATAGTGGCCTACGGTCTTGAAGGGGTTATTACTTTTACTCTAGTGTAATCGGTTCAATAAAAAGAAATTATTTTTCTCTTTCTTTAGAGTATTGGTTTGGTGGAAAACCAGAGCGACTGGTATTTAGGAAAACTTTGGAAAAAGCATCGTCCTTGGCCAGCGCTTGGAAGAGGGTATGCCCTTTTTTTCTGTTTTGTTTTCTTCACTCATTTGCTTTCTAGGTACAATACAGGAGTAATTCTTTTGAATTTGAAACTTCTCCGTCAAGGCGGCTGGGGTCAGCTTTGGAGGCAAATCGCAGAACGTGACTTGATGACTCATTACACAACAAGTCTTGCCGATCAAGACATTTTTAATGCCATCATAAAACAGCATCCATATCTTGTCTATAAATTACCGTGCCAATGGAACGTTCAGCTGAGCGACAACACGCGGAGTGAACTTTGCTACTCAGAAGTCACTGATCTTAAAGTAAGATCTCATTATTTGGGCTTCTCATTTATAACTTTTTTTTAGGTTATCCACTGGAATTCTCCTAAAAAACTTAAAGTTAAAAATAAACATGTTGAGTTCTTCAGAAACCTCTACTTGACTTTTCTTGAATATGACGGAAATTTGCTCCGACGTGAACTCTTCAGTTGCAACTCTTCCCGAGCGACCAGAAAAGAAAGAGAGCTCAGCAAAGTAAAATAAAAACCATTTTAAACAATTTTTTTAATGTTTTTTTTAAGTTAAACGAAGAAGATCTCTGTTACGAATTTAGGAGGGCAAGATTAAACAATTTTCGAACTCACCTCTACTTTTTACATTATGATTATGAGCCAAGTCCAGAAGGGAATGATGTAACTTTGGTGGCCCAGCTATCAATGGATAGATTGCAAATGGTAGAAATGATGTGCAAACATTGGGATGGTAATATTCACTTGATTATTAAATTCTAGTAAAATTAGACATTGCAATTTTGGGTTGTGTTAGGTGTACAAAATGAAACTCAGCCACAGGGTAAATTTGAATTTTGTAGATTTTAGCCGAGTTTCATTTTGTACACCTAGTAGTTCATTTTTTCAAAATTTTAAACATTTTAGGCATTAAAGTCCATCAAAAGTTGACCTTCTCCGTGTAAGAAGGTTATTGAAGTATAACCATTAAGAAGGTTAATTTTTAAAGGCTTGTAAATCGTAAACCGTTACAGATATTGAAAAAAACCACTAAATAAAATCTGTTGGAAATTTAATTCTCTTTAATTTTTATTCTATTCATTTTTTTCTCTAGGTCGCACTGTTTTCAAGATAAATTTATTTTTTAAAAAATTATTTTCCGAAAATGGTGCATCCTAGAAAAAAATAATTAAGTACAAATTTATAGAGAATTAAATTTCCTACAATTTTTATTTATTTGGTGTACAAAATGAAACTCAGCCGCAGGGTAAATTTGAATTCTGTAGATTTTAGCCGAGTTTCATTCTGTACACCTAATAGCTTTTTTCCTGTTATTGTAATACCCTTGATGAATGGTTACTTAACCCACGAATTGACTCTAAAAAATTCTTTTTTTGTCTAGTTTGCATTTTTCATTTTAAATTATGAACTTATTTGAACTTTCAGGGCCAATTTCATTGACACTGTACATGTCGGATACTGAAGCTCAACAGTTTCTTAGTTATGCTCTTAGCTCTGAAGTTTTAAGCAGCCGTAAAGACATAAGCTATCACATCGTATACAAAGAAGGGGTAATTATTTTGAAAATAATTTTTTCATCATTTTAAAGAATTTTTTTTAAAGAATTTTTACCCGGTTAATTTTTTGAGAAACGTCGCTCTTCAGCAGGTTAACACACCGTATGTGTTTTTAACGGATATCGACTTTCTTCCGATGTTTGGCCTCTATGGATACCTAAAGAAGTCGATACAAGCCCTGGATCTTGATAATTCAAAAAAAGTAAGAGATCAAAATAAGTTTTAGAAGTGTCTTAAGTTTTCTTTTAGGCTTTGGTGGTTCCTGCGTTTGAAACTCAGAGGTATAGAACGACATTTCCGAGAAGCAAAGCTGAGTTAATCCGAATGCTTGATATGGGCACCTTGTTTACATTCAGATATCATGTTTGGGCAAAAGGACATGCACCAACTAATTACGTCAAATGGCGTTCGGCTACTAAATCCTATGTGGTAAATATAATTTATTGATTATTTATACCTGTCGGCATATATGGCCGAGTTTTTATCCACTTTTGTGGCGTTCTCCTCATTTTAGCCTAAGTACCAAAAAGAATTTTTGGACTTCCGAAAGTTTTCTTTGGTCATTCATTCAAGTAACCTCTTTTTCACCAAATTTTTTGGAGTTTTTCTCAATTTTTGATCAGTATAACATCTTTTACCAAATTTTCTGGCGTTTTTTGCCTCAAAATCCCAATTTAAGGAATTTTCCATAGCCTTCCTTGGATCCTGGAGCTTAATTTATTGAGGTCAGCTGGTTATTGTAATTATTTCTTTTGTTTTAGGTGCAATGGGAGCCCGATTATGAGCCGTACATTGTAGTAAAAAAGAATCTCGTTCCAGAATACGATACACGTTTTGTAGGCTTCGGTTGGAACAAAGTCTCCCACATAATGGAACTCGAAGCCCAAGGTTACTCTTTCGTCGTTCTTCCAAACGCTTTTATCATTCATATGCCTCACGCTCCAAGTTTCGACATTGCCAAATTTCGTGGCTCATCCCAATACAGAAGGTTATACCCTTTTTCTTAATTAACTTCGATTTTTAATTTTATTTCTAGGTGTTTAAAAATTTTGAAGAACGAATTCGTCAAAGACTTGGAACATCGATACTCCAGGGTGTTTGAAACTGAGGGAAGCTGATGTGTTTAAATTTGACAATAAATAAATTTTTTTTCTACATCTTAAATCTTTTCTACTTTGTTGAATCGTGTTGTTGTTGACTGAAAATCAATTATTTCTTTTCAAGGGCATTTTTAACGTAATAATTATGAAAAATAAACTTTTTTTTTCAAATCTACTGTAGGCGTTGTTAAGGTGTGTTTTTAATTTGTAATTTTAGATTTTTATCCATTTATTTTAACTGTGATAAACGTTGTAGTACAAGATAGATAATAATTAGAAATGTTCAATTCTTTTGTTACTTTTTCACATTGTAAATTTTTTTAATGCATTTTGTTCGTGTGGTTTAATTTTTTTGCCGCCTCGGCTTTTTAGGTATCGCACTGAAGATTCAAAATTAAAGTTTTAATAATTCGATGTCACTAGTACTTCCAGCTGAAATTTTAGCGAATTTATTGTTTGAGAAAAGTGAGCACACACACCTTAAATACTGAGTGAAAAAGGTTAATGTAATAATTGTTGTACTTATGTATATTGAATTTTTTTTATTGTTGAATATGTATTGATTAACTTCTGTAAAGAAGTTATTTTGATAGTTAAAATGCGATAATCGTTTATAAAAAACTGAAATCAATATGATTTTTTTTTTCTTTTCATCCTGTCTCCTGGGGTATGGATGTCTTGGAGTTTTACCTTTCTCAAAGAAAGTTTGTAATACACAAAGAAGGACATTTTTTGGGAAAGAGTCTTCCAGACTCAAAAGGTCTGATTAGTGATCTTAATCAATGATTAACTTGACTGTGGTCTGTCGACAGCTTTTTCTCCTGGTACCCACACAACACAATTTTCACTCTTGAAACAATTTTCACTCTTCACAAGATTTCACTCTTCTTTCTGTGAATATGTGTCTAAATATTAGCTTTCCCAGAACACTCTACAGCCGCAGTTTTCACAGAATCTTCCTTTGGTAGTTATCTTAAATGTGTCTTTGACTAATTAGCAATCGTTAGGTACTGAAGGGAGCCCAATAACCGGTTAATTTATCCTAATAACCGGAGTTTTTCGAGTGAAATCTTTAAAAATAAAGGTTCAAATGAGTCTATGACTAATTAGCAATCGTTTGGTACTGAAGGGAGCCCAATAACCGGTTAATTTATCCTAATAACCGGAGTTTTTCGGGTGAAATCTTTAAAAATAAAGGTTCAAATGAGTCTATGACTAATTAGCAATCGTTTGGTACTGAAGGGAACCCAATAACCGGTTAATTTATCCTAATAACCGGAGTTTTTCGGGTGAAATCTTTAAAAATAAAGGTTCAAATGAGTCTATGACTAATTAGCAATCGTTTGGTACTGAAGGGAGCCCAATAACCGGTTAATTTATCCTAATAAACGGATTTTTAAACCAAATAACCGGGTGAAATCTTTGAAAATAAAGGTTTAAAAAGTTCGAGGGCTTTTTTTGAAATTCGGAGAAATGGCGGAGTTCACTACTGGCGCTCTCTACACCTTTCCCTTGTTGAAAAACAGGAATTTTTTATAAAAATATGGCCGTCCTTATTTTATCAAAAATAAGATGTTAAGCTGTCCTAAGAAAAAATAAATAAAGCTGCTATGAATTTTTACTATGTTATAGTTTCGTATAGTTACTATGTTATAGTTATGTAGAGAAAATTCTTAACAAAAATGTTCTCAGACGTTTTTCGGGAACTGTGTGGCTAAGTTTCTAAATTAAAAAGCTCAAAAACTAATTATCCGACCGAGTCCGTTCGTGGCTCATTTTAAACCTTAAAAGACGTAGAAACATTTCAAACACGTCTAAAAGGGATTTCAGTCGAGTTTCAGATTATAGAAAAAAGTATGAAAGATAGGGTTATCTTTTATATTTTAAAATTGGATAAAGAAAAATAATAATTTCCCATTTCACTTTAAAATCCTTGATTTTCTTTAAGTTTTCTTTCTGTCGCTATAACTCGAAAACCAATAATCCTACAGTGCCTACGCGTGATTTAAAAATGACAATGGTCCAAAAATCCTTCCAACAATCATCTTAATTCAAAATGTAAAATCATATAAAGTTTTTTTTTAGTTTTACTATTTCGATTTTCTTAAAGAAAGCGGCTGGTGTCCTAAGTAAAATTAATTCTTAGTAAAATTAAACTAAAATAATGTAGTTTTTTTTTTTAATTTTTTTTTTAATTTAATTTAATTTTTTTTTTTTTTTTTGAGTCCATTGATTTAGGCAACCATGAAAATCGTTCGTCTTTTGTTTTTTCAGTTATGATACAGATGTATCTAAAGCAAAAATCATTTTCCGTTCGTGGTCCGTTGAGTTCAGAGCTGTAGCAGTAGTTTTCTATTCTTTTTCCGTGATCTTTTTTTTGGGAGGCCAATTCCTTTTTGAAGTGTCATCGGGTAAGTTTAATTTTTTATTTATTCGTCACACAAAGGTCTAAAATAATTTTAAAACGTTTTAAATTATTAAAAAAAAGTTATTTTTTGTACACCCCCCCCCCCCCTTCCAACTCATTATATTATTTTATTATATGTATTACAACTTATTATATTATATTATATTTTATAGGTATATGTACTATATTTTATATTCCCAATTATATTTTGAATTGAAAATATTTTTGTAACTTATATAAAATATATTTATATACCGAAGTAGGTTCATAGTTGATCCATAACCTATAAGATGTACTTGGATTTAAATTAATATTTTATTTTTGTTTGTTTTTTAGACAATGAGCAATCAGTCGTTCTATATTCGATGCGACAATCATGCATCGAAAGACTCTTTGAAATATATCCATCTTCTTGAAAACTCTCTGCTGGTGGATATCCACGTGGCCTGCAAAACGCACTCAATCCCAGCGCACAAAACCGTTTTGGTTGCTGCGAGCCCATTTTTGGAAGTAAGAACTATTAGCATACAGAGGATCTATGGCTCAAAATGGGGAGGGGGGGAAGCTATCTTGAAAATATTTTCCACTTGCTTATAATTCCAAGTGACCCTTTACAAAACTTATAAAATCTGTTGGGTTTTGACTAAATTTTTTATTTTAGAGGCACATAAAGAATCAAAAACTAATTGTCATGAAAGACGTGGAGTTTTCAGTTATGAAAAATTTGATTGAGTACATGTACTGTGGCGAGACAAGCGTTATTGTAGAAGAAATGTCATCGTTCCTGGAAGCTGCTAAAGTATTAGAGATTGAAGGCTTGAAATCGATTTCTGAAGAATCGGTTACTGGAGAGACAACTGAGCATATATTTAAAGTTCCATCAAGTAAGCAGTTTCTTAGAATTTCTGTTTGATATACGTTTATTTTAGCTCGAGGGCGAGGGAGAGGACGTGGACGTGGCCGTGGCGGTGGACGAGGTGCTTGGACCATGTACATTCCTCCAAAACATCGGAAGCATCTTCAACCGCAGCCAAGCACCTCAAGCAGTGCATCGACCGCCAGTGTGCAACCTTATCAGGGAAGGACTGCGTATCAAGACCGTTTGCTCCGTAAAACCTTCGCAAGACGCATGGCAATCGATAATGTGACACAAGAAATCTGCCCTGGAACCAAAAATTTGACTCTGAGAAAGGGCTACAACACAATACAAAATGTCATAATATGGTCAAGGGACACCCCTCAAAGCATTGACGATCCAAGATTTGAGAAGATGACCAGTCCGACTATCGCGCACGCTAAAACCGATCCTTCAGCCGTTGTCTTCGTCGATGCATCCATCGAGAAAATTGAAAAACATTCGATAGGTATCAGAGACATAATGTTCCTCAGACCACTTATTGATAAAATGGACTCCATGAAAAGAGAGATAATGACTTTAAACAGAAGTGATAAAAAATTCACTAAGCTGAGAAAGAAAATATCAAAAATGAAATTGCGCATAGCGAAAGTTATAGGATGCGATGTTAACAGGTTTAGCAGCCCCAACAAGACTGCCCAAGTATCGGAAATGATTCAGTCAGGATCAATCGACGTAAATGATCCATCGCTCAATCCACTTTCAGAGGATTTACCGTCTAATTTGTTCGATGATGATATAGGAGATATGTTGGTCGATCCAAGAGAGGTGCTGCGATATCAAGACTTCATGCAGTGTGACATGAGCAACATGCTGGATAATGACGGGAACATCGTCATGAGCGAAAAAGATAATGTCGGAGGAACAGAAGGCGCTATTTATGATGAAAATTTGGCGCAAATCGAAATACCTGATGGATACATGGCTCCTGATGGAGTTCTTTTTCCACATGATCCCATGACCGAGCAAGTTATAGGCGATGGGGCGATACCCTTGGAAACGAATGGGTTAATGATCGAAGGCAACGAGTTAGGTGACAACTTGGCTTTGTTAGAAATCAATGAACAAAACTTGCAGCTTTTCAATGCATGTCAACTTATGATGAGCAAATTGAACAATGGAGAGTTGCAGATCAACGAAGAGGATTTGCAAGCAAATGGCCTTGAAGCTACCAACGATTTGTTAGAAATTGGTCAACTGCAATCTGCATCCAACGACATCGAAACCACTGGGTCCATCACAAACGATTATGTGTTAGAGAGCAACCAAGAGGAATATCCGACAGGCGACGTAAGCCTCCTTGAAACGACTGGGTCCATCAAAAACGATGGCGAATTAGAAAGCGGACAACAGGGATCTACATCCAACGGCATAAATGACTTCGAAACCAAAAAGCTCAGCGAAAACAACGTTTCTGAGCTAGAAAGCAGCATCGAAAAAATTGACCTCGACAGCAACGGGTTCAACGAAAATAACTGCTTGGAAAGCCGCCAAGCATTCGTGAAGGCGATGGAAAAAATGCGTCCTGAAACCAAACAGCAGACTTCCCAACCAAGAAGGAAAAAAGGCAAGAAACAAAGAAAGCGGTCAAGAAAATAAGGACTTATTTCTCCATGCAAGCAAATGATCAACGAAGAGAGTCTACATTTCAAAATTATTAGTAACTTAAGTTATTTTTCGGTTTCCTTTTATTATTTCAAAATTGAGTTCTGTCTAAGTAAAGTTTTTATTTATTTAAAACTATACTTTTCTAAAACTATACTTAGTTTTAAATAAATAAAAACTACACTTTTCAAAATTCCATTAGGTCCCCACCTAAATGTTTGGCGATGAGCGAAGATAAATTCTAAAAACTGTTACTATTATAATAAAAATTTTTGTGCAATAAATTGTGTTCATTATTTAAATAAAAATAAATATTTAGGAATATTCAGCATGCGAAAATAATAAATCCTGGTTCTTTTCAAAATAGTTAAAGGGTGGATAACTTGGGGCAATATACAAAAAAATACAAAATAAAACTACAGAACGGTACAAATCGTTAAAAAGGATGTTAAAACTCAAACATCCGACAAATAAAGTTGTTTCTACACAAATAAATTGAGGAAAACAATGCCAAACACAATAAGTAAGAAGTTAAACGTCAAAACACCCGTTTAAACAGGTGCTTCTACACCAAAACATCTAGGAAAACACTCTAAAACTCGCTAAAAAGGATGGAAAAACTCAAACACCCGAGAAATAAAGATGTTTCAACGCAAATAAATTGAGGAAAACGATGCGAATCCCAATAAAAAAGGAGTTAAACGTACAAACACCCGTTAAAACAGGTGCTTCTATACAAAAACATCTAGGAAAATACCCTAAAACCCGATAAAAAGGATGTAAAAACTCAAACACCCGAGAAATAAAGATGTTTCTACGCAAATAAATTGAGAAAAACGATGAAAACCCAATAAAAAAGGCGTTGAACGTACAAACACCCGTTAAAACAGGTGCTTCTATACCAAAACATCTAGGAAAACACACTAAAACTCGCTAAAAAGGCTGTTAAAACTCAAACACCAGAGAAATAAAGATGTTTCTCCGCAAATAAATTGAGGAAAACGATGCAAACCCCAATAAAAAAGGAGTTATACGAACAAACACCCGTTAAAACAGATGCTTCTACACCATAACATCAAGGAAAACACCCGAAAACCCGTTAAAAAGGATGGAAAAACTCAAACACCCGAGAAATAAAAATGTTTCAACGCAAATAAATTGAGGAAAACGATGCGAATCCCAATAAAAAAGGAGTTAAACGTACAAACACCCGTTAAAACAGGTGCTTCTATACAAAAACATCTAGGAAAATACTCTAAAACCCGATAAAAAGGATGTAAAAACTCAAACACCCGAGAAATAAAGATGTTTCTACGCAAATAAATTGAGAAAAACGATGAAAACCCAATAAAAAAGGAGTTTAACGTACAAACACCCGTTACAACGGGTGCTTCTAAACGAAAACATCAAGGGTGGATAACAATATACAAAAAAATACAAAATAAAACTACACAACGGTACAAATTGTAATAATAAATCTTTTTTTTTTTTTATAAATTTCTTCCTTCTTTTCCTTCTTCAGCCATTCTCGATTTCATTAGATTAAAATATTTTCCTTTCTTGGCCATAAGTTCCGCGTGAGTTCCACACTGAAAAAAAAGAAAATATAAAACCACTAAAAATAAAACATTACCTCTGCTATTTTTCCTTTTTTTAAAACGACAATCAAGTCAGCATTTTCAATTGTGGTCAACCTGTGGGCGATGACCAACACCGTTTTTCCCTTGCAAACTTTCTCAAGGGTTGACTGGACAATTTTTTCTGATTCTGAATCCAGAGCACTGAAAGAAAACATGAAAAAAATTCAATTTTTCGCCTTTATAGTAACCTTGTAGCTTCATCTAAAATAAGTATGGAAGGGTTTTTAATAAGAGCTCTTGCGATCGCGATTCTTTGTTTTTGACCGCCAGAGATGGTGACTCCTCTTTCCCCCAGAACAGTATCGTAGCCTTCTGGAAAATCCTGAATGAAGGTGTGAGCATTGGCAAGCTTTGCAGCATCAAAAACCTTAAAAATAATCATTAAATTTATCATTTTTCAAATAGAACTAAGTACCTCTTCATCGGTAGCATCAGGTTTTCCATATCGGATATTCTCTTTCACACTTGTCGCAAATAAGACTGGCTCTTGATTAATGATGCCTATAATTTTACCACGAAGCCACATGGGGTCGAGCTTCCTTATGTCAATCCCACTGATCAGAATTTCGCCAGAATCAACATCATAAAACCTAAATTACAATAAACACATTCTAAACTTGGAGAAAGATTGAGGAGAGACTCCACAAAACGGTGGACTTCCACAAAGTTTGTATGATTACCGTTCTAATAATGCAGCAATAGTGGACTTTCCATTTCCTGATGTGCCAACAACAGCCACTGTTTTCCCAGCAGGAATTTCCAAATTGAGCCCTTTCAAAATCATCTGAAAATGACAAATTAAGAAACCATCTTTGATACCTATTTTACCTGTCCTTCTCTTGTCGGGTAAGAAAATTTGACATCTTTAAATCTGATGTTTGGTACAAACGAGTGATATCCGACAGTCAGCCCTCCCTTAAAAGGAATTTTAGGCACAGCACTGCAGAACTAGAAAATTTAAACATTTTATGAGACTTTCATAAAAAATCTTCATCATTTGAATACAGGAAAGGTGACTTTTCTTATGAAATTGACAATTTTTGACTTACACTAAATATTCGATTGCCTGCATCCTTCCCTTTGGCAATGAGGCCGTAAAGGAGTGACATTTGGGCAAAAGACTTCTGAATAGTTTGAACAGCGACGAGAAACGACATTAAATCTCCCGCCGATAAATTTTGCTGGAGCATAAGATGTCCTCCCATACATAGCGTACCCAAAACCAAACCATTTAAAAATAAATTTGTCGCACCCTGAAAGATAAATCACTTAAATGATCGACAAAAAAGGAAAAACTCACTTGAAACATCCCTATTCCGAAGCCTAGAGTGACGTTCAGCTTTAGAGCATCATAAAGAATATCCTTCAGCTTCTCGCATTCTGTATCTTCATTTGAAAATGCTTTTACAGTCCTAACATTTGTCAAAGTCTCCTCAAACAATGACGTCGCTTTCACTGCCTATAAAAAGTAACAATCTCAATAAAATTAAAATTATTTTGAATTCTAATTACTTGATCATGCGCTTTTTTGGATAGTGAACGAAGTACATTTCCACAAGCAGTTCCACAAACGATGATAACTGGTACGATACCCATCACTCCTAAAGTCATAGTAGGAGAAATGATATATAGAGAAATAACACACCCAGTTATCTATCAATTGGTTAGAAAACATTCTGAAAGTCTATTTAAACTAATACCTGAGCGAAATTCCTTAAACCCTGAGATATACATAGTTTGAAGGAGCTTTTAAACTCTTGGACGTCACTGGTTAAACTTAAAAAGAAAAGAAATAATCAAAATCAATCTAAGTTTCAATTGGTTACCAATCAATCATGGCGCCACTTCGAACAGTGTCAAAAAATGCAACATCTTGCTTAATAAGAGAGCTGTAAAGTCTATGTTTCATTTTTGCAGCTAAAGCTTCTCCGACGTTAGAGAGTACAGATATATAAACAAATGTACCAAAAGCCTGGTTTAAATGAATAAATAAATAAATAAAGACAGGATATAATTAATAAGGTGACCAGACATCCTACTTCCCAAAGACGCATGAATATGAAGTATGAAATAAACGAGCGGAAACCATTTTTCTTTACCATAAAATCAGGGAAAACTCGTTAAACGCCCAAACACCAAATAAAATAGATGTAATGACACAAATAAATGAGGAAAACGATGCAAAACACAATAAAAAAGAAGTTAAACGTACAAACACCCGTTTAAAACAGGTGCTTCTATACCAAACCATCCAGGAAAACACCCTAAAACCCACTAAAAAGGATGTTAAAACTCTAAAACCCGAAAAAAGGCGTTAAACGTACAAATCCCCGTTAAAACCGGTGCGTCTATACCAAAACATCCAGGAAAACACCCTAAAACCAGCTAAAAAGGATGTTAAAACTCTAACACCCGACAAAAATTATGTTGCTACACAATAAATTGAGGAAAACGATGCAAAACCCAATAAAAAGGAGTTATACGTACAAACACCCGTTAAAACAGATGCTTCTACACCAAAACATCGAGGAAAACACCCTAAAACTCGCTAAAAAGGATGTTAAAACTCAAACACCCGACAAATAAAGATGTTTCTACGCAAATAAATTGAGGAAAACGATGCAAAACACAATAAAAAAGAAGTTAAACGTCAAAACCCCCGTTAAAACAGGTGCTTCTATACCAAAACGTCTAGGAAAACACCCGAAACCCGTTAAAAAGAATGGAAAAATTCAAACACCCGAGAAATAAAGATGTTTCTACGCAAATAAATTGAGGAAAACGATGCGAATCCCAATAAAAAAGGAGTTAAACATACAATCACCCGTTAAAACAGGTGCTTCTACACCAAAACATCGAGGAAAACACCCTAAAACTCGCTAAAAAGGATGTTAAAACTCAAACACCCGACAAATAAAGATGTTTCTACGCAAATAAATTGAGGAAAACGATGCAAAACACAATAAAAAAAAGTTAAACGTACAAACACCCGTTAAAACAGGTGCTTCTATGCCAAAACATCCAGGAAAACACCCTAAAACCCACTAAAAAGGATGTTAAAACTCTAAAACATGATAAAAAAGGCGTTAAACGTACAAATCCCCGTTAAAACCGGTGCGTCTATACCAAAACATCCAGGAAAACACCCTAAAACCCGCTAAAAAGGATGTTAAAACTCAAACACCCGACAAATAAAGATGTTTCTACGCAAATAAATTGAGGAAAACAATGCAAAACACAATAAAAAAGAAGTTAAACGTCAAAACCCCCGTTAAAACAGGTGCTTCTATACCAAAAACAACTAGGAAAAACCCTAAAACCTGCTAAAAAAATGTCAAAACCCCAAAAACATCTAAAACCCAATAAAAAAAAGTTAAACTCTTTAACAACCAATAAAACAAGCCCTTCTACACTAGAAAAACTATATCAGTATCTAATTTATAAGGACACAGCCCTCCAAATTAGGATGTATGGTCACCCTAGATGTAGATCATATTTACCTGTAGAACGTAGAGGGTAATAAGCTTAAGCATGGGCGCTTTAAGATTTTGAGCTAGAGAAAAATCTTTACTTCCATTCTTTATCAATTCAACTATGACATTTATTACTTCTCCAAGATGGAGGGGTATTTTAATGTTAAGAAACGCTACGGCAAATGCAGCCTGAAAAAAAAAATTCAAAAAATTATCATACAGGATCCTCAAAAGAGGACCATCTAATTTAAACTCGGACAACGGAACAAGAAGTCTTACGGAAACTGCAATAAGGATGTTGAAAATGTCCTCCAAGAGCAGCTTAAGAACGATTTTCCAACTCAAATTGGTATCGTCTTCTTTATAAATGACAGGTGAAGAAACTTTCGCTTCACAAAGGACATTGTTCTTAATAGAAGCTGTGATCCTCCTCCAAGTCCAACGAGAAGAAAAGTCCTCGAAATCGGACCGCAGAAAACCGCAGGCTTCGCTACATTCTTGCTCCCATCTCCGACAAATCTTTTTCTACATTCATTCCTAACAAAAGATTTAGCCGGATCTAAAAACCGTCTAAAAGTACTGCAATCACAAAAAAAACGTATATTATTCATGAGATATTGCTTTCTGAGTTAAATTGTACCATTGATTTTGAGAAAGGCTTAAATAAAATCGGTAAAATGACATTGCGCCTCTAAATATTTATGTAATTCCGCAGTTATATCGTCCTGAAACACGATAAATATGATATATACACGATACTTAGTAATATTAGTCCGTACTAACAGAAATTATACATGACTATGTAAATTTGATGGCTTCCTCAGAGGACTCAACACTTAACAGCTCAAATATATCAGGTAAAAAGAACAGCTATTTGTCAGTTTAAAGTTTACTGATGTAAAATTAGAGGAATTAAAGATGCTACTGTACAAATTAAATTAAAAATCCTTATCACTTATCAGTTATCAGACCGGTCATTGGTCGTTGTGTTCATGAATCACGTTGTGTTGAGTATCAGTGCTGTGATTCCTCTAAAAAATTCCCTCCCATAGTGAAAAAAAAAGGCCCTACAGTATGAAAGAAGAAAAATGAACATAAAAAAACTTCGTGGGTTAGTGGTCTTTGACTCCTACGGCCTATGAGAATATGGGTTCAAATCCGGTTTGTGAAGGAAGTTTGTTTAATCTCATTGGCGGGCTTGGTCGAGTGTGGGCCCAGGCAAGAGGATTTCGCCATAATACCATGGCTCAACTCTGAATGGTCAAATAGCCCCCTATTAATAAAGAGGTGTTTTCTTCGATTTTCTGTTCTAGAAACGCCCGTTTTATTAGTTGCTCGTTAACACCTATGTTAACGGGTTTTTGGTAATCTTCCTCGATTTCCTGGTCTAGGAAAAACCGTTTTTACGCGCTCGGGCATTTCACATTCCTTTTACCCGGTTTTGGGTTGTTTTCCTCAATTTTTTGGTGTAGAAACACCAATTTCATCGGGTTTTTGGTCATCTTCCTCGATTTCCTGGCCTAGGAAAAACCGTTTTTACCCGCTCTGGCATTTCACATTCCTTTTACCCGGTTATGGGTTTTTTCCTCAATTTTTTGGTGTAGAAACACCAATTTCATCGGGTTTTTGGTCATCTTCCTCGATTTCCTAGTCTAGGAAAAGCCGTTTTTACGCGCTCGGGCATTCCATATTCCTTTTACCCGGTTTTGGGTTCACCGCTCACTTTCGCAGTCATCATTCTATTCTTCAGAGTTGACTCTATTAGCGGAGCCATGGCATAATGGCGAAAGCCTCCTGCCTGGGCCCATACTCTATCTTAATTTCAAATCTGATAGTTGAAAAAGAAAAAAATCTATGAAAAGAACTCTCCGCTCACACGTGGATAGAATGAGAGAAACGTAGGCGCCTCTCCTTATTTATCTGGTTTTAATAAACCGTAATTGTTACGGTAGCTCCACTATGGTTGAAATAATTTTATTTAAATTATACCGCGAGGGGGACTGAAGATTTTACAGTTGGCAGCTTTGTTTAGTGCTTACTACATCCCAGACTCCATTGGCCATTTTGATTTTGTCGTAAAGTATAAATTTTAACCATTTCAAAAATTTTGATTAATAATTTCGATCATGAAATATGTCGGTCAGAGGCCAAACTCGCTTCTACCTTTGTTCCAACCGACAATTGACCTTTTCCTATTTTGTTCACGATATTTCGAAGGCGATTGTTTTTTTAATATCCTATTTTTTTTAAACAATTTATTCTTCAAAACGTGATTGGGCCGCACTCTAAATTTTCGACTACCTAATATTTAATTTGGCATTTTATAATCAACCTTTAGCTACGTGCCTAGTGGCACATGAGGAGTGGAACAAAAGATCGGTATAGATCCATAGTCGTTTTGACCCTTCGAGGTCTGGAAGACCCTTCCCCCAAAAACCCGACAAAGAGGGTTTTTCATTAACTTCTTGGAGGAACTTAAAACAAATAAAGCGCCATTTTAACTCTGTAAAGTACTGGTTTGAAGAGCTTCCAACGAAAACTTCCTTAAAGAGAAGTATCTATATAGGAGGGGGAAGTATAACGGAGGGGACGTAAACGTTGTATATGGGAGGGGAAGTATTACGGAGTGGGAAGTATATGGGAGGGGAAGTATAACGGAGGGGGAAGTATAAGTGAGGGGAAGTATAACAGGGGTGAATTATAATATTAAAAGGAGAATTTTCCAAGTTCTTTTTTTCGAAAATTTCTAATTTTTTTTTTTCAAAAATTTTTCAGTTTTTTTTCGAAAAATTTTCCGGGGTTCCTTTTTTTATCGAAAATTTTCTAATTTTTTTTTTTTTTTGAAAAATTTTTAAGTTAAAAAAATTTTTTTTTTCGAAAAATTCCCGGGTTTTCCCTTTTTTTCTTTTTTTGAAAAATTTTTTAAGTTCTTTTTTCGAAAATTTTTAAGTGTCAAGGTAGAAATAATGGGCTCTTTGGCCTAGGGATGTGCCTCTCGTGAAGGGTAGAAGTACGAAATTTCTCCCTACTAAAAAAAAAATTAATAATTAAAAAGTGGCAATTTTTTACACCAAAAATTCTTAAAAAATATAAGGAGTAATTGGTGAAAATTTGGTGAAAATCCAACGGTTCGGCCGCAGCGAATTTTTAAAATTTCAAACAGACATATCTCCGCCATTTTTTCGAAATTCAAAATCGCCCTCGTTACATTTCTTCACCGGCTAAAGAAATTTGTGTGAAAATTTGGTGAAAATCGGATGAAAACTGTGGCCGAGGATGGTAAAGATCATATTCGATTTGACCCTCCGGGGTCAGGAAGACCCTTCCCCAAAAACCCGACGTCGAGGGTATCGCAATAACTTCTTTAAGGAAGTTAAAAAGGGTTTCTCTGTCAAATGATCGAAGAAAACGTCGCTAAGAAAAGACCCAAAATACAGCAAAAACGGGTTCAATAGAAGACCGAGGAAAACAGCAAAAAGCCTGTGAGAAGTTTTTTTGTGCCAATAGATCGAAGAAAACGTTGAAAATCTGGTTTTAAGGGCGTTTCTAGAGAAAAAACTGAGGCAAACCTCCAAAAAATCCTAGATAAGGTGTTTTTTCAAAAGAGAAAGAAAACTTCCAAAAATCCAGTGCAGACCCAAAAATTGGCATCAGAGAAGATCGAAGATAACACGACTCGAAATCGTGTGTCTTGGAAGAATCTTCCAACCTCTTGGTCTCTGCCAAAAGATAGTAGAAAACGTCCGAAAATCCTGTTTCTAGGGACTTCTCGGCAAAATGACTTAACTTAAAAAAACCCTTAAATCCGTTAAAAATGGAGTGGAGCCGCGAAATTGCGGAAGACGCTCAAAATACAGTCTCATATTTAAAACAAAACTAAATAACGTATGCATCTTTGAAAAAGGTTTTCCCCTATGCTGTAAATAATTTTGCTATCCTATTCATTCGAAGGCAATTATATTATAAACCGTGGGGTTTAATTATATAATTATAGCTAGCAGGGATTCACTCCGACCCGGACTTTATGCTTAACCGATCCCGAAGTGCCCGTTAAAACTCAACTTTTTTTTTTGTACGTAATATTTTTTTTACTCTTTTTTAATTGAGTAACATGATTCTACATTAACAAAGGTCCGATCTTAATTGGGTTTTTGTTTCAATTATATAATTACAACCTACGTCCTGGGAAATTATTGATTTAAGTTGCCTGAAATTAATTTTTTCGCTTTCGTTTTCTCACTCGTTATTTTTTGCGATAATTACAAGATGAAGGGGGGTAAAAGAGTAATTTTTTATGTTCGAGCTACTAAGAAAATGGAAGGCAACAAAGAGCAGTATGGAATTAAAGCAAAATCAATTTGCACGTTACGGGTGAAGTTAATTTTAAAACGAGGCTGTTAATTTTCCAACTCGACTTTTCCTTTCGATTTTTTTCCTTAATAAACGTGTTTCAACTCCTTGTTAGAGTCAAAGAGCGACATTAACATTTTGTAACCACCCATTTTCCTGAAATACAACATGGTAGCCGTCGTTATGAAATGCTTTATGGGAAAGTTTAAAAAATTCTCTCTCTTTTTTTTCTTTTGATGCGAAATATCTTCAGTAACTAGGCTCAAATTGTTTCTCGGCGAGAAAGCCGAAAAAGGGGTCCCGGGAGGAGACAATTTTTCAGAGCCGTAATTGGGCTTAATCAGGGCTTCGATGCGTCGAAGATTCTTTAACGAATATTTCCTTGGCGGCGTCGTAATGAGGATTGCGGTAAAGCCCCTCGCCTTCGGAATTAAACATGGACGCGGCCAAACCCCTCGACCGCTCACACTCCAAAGTTCAAACACTCAATATTTCAAATAAAACCTTTAATAAATCTTTTACTTTAAATAGTCATAAAAAAAGCGAAGAAGTTTCTTTGCACAAGTATTTCCGTTCTAGATTGGTCAGATAGGAACCGAAAGGAATGAGTTGGCATTCTATGATTGCTGCCTTCCACCTCACGGAAATCAAATCATTGGAATTTTCGAACCAATTATCCACTCCTTGACTAATAGCCGTTATCCTACCCGTAAAATACAAGAACAAAAAACCTTTTTTAATTTCATTTTATTAGTTTGTCCAAAAAAGTTTGTTACTCCTCATTCTGGAATTTCCGATTCGCATTAAACAGAAGATTCTTTGTTTCTTCACTTCTTACTTCTTTAAAATATATTTCATTAAACTTTAGTCATTATTTGAAAGGACGAACTCCTGAAGTTGGAAAACTTCCAACTGGCTCTAGTCCAATGCATTTTATTTCATTGAGGATGAGAATCGCGCTATGACAAAAAATGACCACTACTTGTTCCGAGTTTTATTTGAGCCTTCCTCAATGGCTGAAACGTTGTAAACGTCGTTGACATCCACGTCCGCACCTTCCGTCTTCTACTTGAGAAAAGGCAGTATTGAGCTATCATTTTCTAGATTCTGATCGGATGCAGAAATGTCTTTTTATGTAAACGTTTAAATTTTACATCTTTTTACATAAAATTTAAAGCTTTAGGTTTCCACGATTTTTCTCCAAGTCGGGATGGAGTGGATTGTCGAATCACGATCCTGAGATTAAAACGCTCTTGGAACTGGTATATAGGTAGATGATTGTTCCAATTGCTTACTAACAATAAGTTCTCCCCGGGCCCGGGTCAAGATAAGCTAAATTTAAAGATTTCTTCCTCCATTTTATTTTTCATACACATTTTAACGCCTACATAATAAAACAATTGTCATATTCGCGAGGGAACGGGTTTTACGTCTTCATTGTTGTTTATCCATTAAAAACCTAATTCAATACTGTGTTAATTATCGGTTTACGGCGATGTTGTGACCTTAACAATTTCTTGTCTCAAGTTTATGAGTTTGTAAACGCATAAATACTTCCTGTTTGTCTTTCTTTTACGTATTCTGAGAAACAATGTGGCCTTAAAAAAAATGAATGGTGTTGTAATCGAAGATACGTAATGACTTTTTCCCTCCCTGTAATATGTGGTCAACGAAGAAGACAGGAAACTACCCAAGTTGAAAATAGTTAATTTCCTCTCCGGTAGCACCGCAACAACACACGTTACTATCCATTAAAAATTTTTTTTCTAGCGAACACTGATAAAAATGTGATTTGTCTGAAAATATTGTAAATCAACAAAAAGTACTGGTTTGAAGAGCTTCCAACGAAAACTTCCTTAAAGAAGTATCTACAGGGTGTCCGGAAACATGGCAAGCGTCTGGGAGAGCGTTAAAAAGTGGTTTTACGAAAAAAAGTTAAATGTAAACCCCCTTAATTTAAATCAAAGAATTTGATGGTGTAGTTTAAAATCCGCCTGGATGTACAGGGTGTCCCAGACACAACCTAACTTCGTTATTTCAAATGAGAACCCCTATTTTTTATTTCAGATTCGTAATCTACGCAAAATTTCAAGTAGATTTGAGTACTCATATGACAATTTTGGACAATTTTAAAAAATGTCAAAATTTAGCGTTTTTTGCGCTAAAATCCGTTAAAATTGACCTAGGAGACTCGTTTTTTTTTAATTCCACTTATTTTCCCGAAGAATCCAACTGTCTCAAATTTGAGCATCTTCGCATTCTGCATCACGAGATTTCGTCGCTAATGGCCTTTTTTCAAGTTAGAACCCAAATTTTTAGTTCAGAAATGAAAATTAGCACTTGTTGAAAGGAATTTTTCTTTCGGACCACAAATTTTGAAGAGCTACAGCGTCTTTTGTGTTTATGCATCAAAAATTAAAATTCCGTCAACAAATCGCTAATTTCCATTTTTGAAGTATGGAATTTGGAGTTAAACTTGAAAAAAGGCCATTAGCGACGAAATCTCGTGATGCAGAATGCGAAGATGCTCAAATTTGAGACAGTTGGATTCTTTCGGGAAAAAAATAAGTGGAATTAAAAAAAAACGAGTCTCCTAGGTCAATTTAACGGATTTTAGCGCAAAAAACGCTAAATTTGACATTTTTTAAAAGTTGTCCAAAATGTCATATGAGTACTCAATCTACTTGAAATTTTGTAGATTACGAATCTGAATAAAAAATAGGGGTTCTCATTTGAAATAACGAAGTTAGGTTGTGTCTGGGACACCCTGTATATCCAGGCGGATTTTAAACTACACCATCAAATCTTTGATTTAAATTAAGGGGGGTTTACATTTAATTTTTTCGTAAAACCACTTTTTAACGCTCTCCCAGACGCTTGCCATGTGTTTCCGGACACCCTGTATAGGAGGGGAAGTATAACGGAGGGGAAGTATAGGGGAGGGGGAAGTATAAGTGAGGGGACCCTTCCCCAAAAACCCGACGTCGAGGGTATCGCAATAAACTTCTTTAAGAAGTTAAAACCCGAGTGGTCAAAAGAATCTTCGGCTTCTTTTCACTGTTGTGTGTTTTAATAAATGCTGAAAATATTTAGATAAATGTAGCTTCCTCAAGTTGGTATTTCATTTACATTTGATAGTCTCGTAAAATAAGTATTGAAACTACCACCTTGTGTGGTCAGGCAATAATAATCAACTTAGCGAAAAAAGTCAATAAAAATAAATAAAGGGACGCCACCGAATGGTGGTAGGATAAAAAAAAAAATTAAGGGATAAAAAATTGGATCCCGTCAGATAAAAGCTGAGTAAAGTAGCGAGACGATTATCAGGTTGAGTAGGTATGCATGAAGACGTGTTCCACATCCGCGAGGGGCGGTAAAGGGGGAGAGTGAGAACGAGAGAGGACGAGAAGGGAATACCTCATAATAAACGAGTCAACCTTAGGCGAAGTTATAACCTTGAACGAGTGGTCCATTGCCGGGAGCTGCGAAGTCATTCAGCTTCTGCACTTGTCTTCTTCCATAACGGTATTGCCACACGATTCCCGTATTCGTCTTCCTTTTACGTTCATTGTTAGGGAGATGGGAATGTGTCTTTCACTCGATAGTTTCTTTAACTTATTATCTCATTTAGCGACTCCTCAATTTATTCTGCCAGATGTCTCTTGGAATTATCCTAAATTGACCGTATGCCCTCGATTTTTTTAAGGCTCAAACCTTCGAAACAAAAAGATTATTTTGGTAATCGGTTCTGGATCGAACCTATTGGGATCTCGTGTCGACGTCTTTGAGGTAGATTTTTTTCTCAAAATCTACATGTTGCAATGGGTGAAGTTTTTCTATTGCAAAAAGAAGGAGTTCTGTTAAACTTTTGAATGTTTTTAATATTAATAGAATAATTAAAATGTGATGGGTGTTTAATGAAATCGAGTTATAGCATCAACGTTTGAAATCCGTGAGTCGAATCTGTTACGTGAGGTCGCGTCCGACGTCCGAATACCCTAATAAATCTTAGTTCAATCCAATTCGTCATCCTATGATACGATCTCTGCGGGTTCCCCTGTGGGAGGAGGGCGACGAGGGGAGGTATCTGATCTCTCTCGTCGTTTGCTTGCTCCCGGCCCGTGTGGCCTCTCCTTCGCTGATGATCTTCCTCTTTTTTAACTAATGCATATTAATGTTGAAAAAACAGTCCGTTAATGACAAAAAGGAAAAAAAGGCCCCCTAGTGAAGTAGAGAGCAAACCTCAAGATTTCATTGTGTTATTTACACACTTCACGTGTCAAGTAGAAATCGCATAATTTAAAACAAACAAATCAACAACTTCCCACCCGTAAACACCTCAAGAATCATTCATTTTAAAATTAATTTTTCACCTTCTATCCTATAATTCATAAATTTTAAAATGGCTATTTTTCAGATATAACTTAGGATCTTTTGCCCAAAAACCAGCGGGCCTTTTCCGTTTTGGCCGAAATCACCCGCACTAACGAATTTCTAGGATTTTTTCCGATGAACACCCTACTCTTTCATGGGTACCATTCACAATCGATTACTGTTACCATTCGCTTTTGTTCACTCAATCCGCCTTCTTAAAAATTGTACATTGAGCTCCATCGGTGTTGACAGGTAATCGACAACCCCAAAGAGAAGTTGTAGTACCTCGATAAACCATTTTTCTTGAAACCAAACTCAGTTTTGATAAATAGAAAAAGCTTCAAGTTTTTTTCTGCGCTTAAACGGTTCAGAGCCACGAAAGAAGTTATGAAGAACGAAGAAGTTTTATGGACGTGTCGACATCGCATTTTGCCTCCAAGTCTATAAAAAGCGTTTTATTATTTTGAATTAAAAACTTATAGCTATTTAATTAAATGGGAAGAAAATAAAAAATAAAAAAAAATACTCGGCCTTTCCAGAGCCCGGGGGGGGGGGGGGGGGGGTCGAGAGAAGAGCGAGCTGAAATGGACTGGTTTAAGTGAGGTTGGTCAAGATAGAATACCGGAGTAATGATAATGTCAAAGGGTAGAGGCTTGAGATCTCCGGAAAGAAGAGACGAGACATCCTATCTTGAGATGTGGATGTCAACTGAGATCGGAGTAGATTTTTTTTAAGGTACTACTTTAATGCTCTCGTGGAAAGGTAGTTTTAAATGAAAACATGTCGAGTTCAACGGCTGCGGCCTATCTCTTTTCTTCCTCCTTCATCGTCTTCTCTTTTTCAATCCGCTTGTTTACCCTTTTTTTCATCTTCCTCTTTACACAACAACTACTTTCTCCATAGTTTCTTTCCCAATTATTTTTACTAATTTGCTATTTTTCTTCTTAAAAAAAGGTCTGGCCTTGCATTTTGTCGGCGGGTCGAAAAAAATAAGGTTAACAGAAAGACTCTTTTTTCCCCCTTCTTATTGGGGTAAATTAAATGTCAAGGGTAAGCCCGCTTTTTAACGTTTTAAAGGTGCTTTTGCTTTTTAAAATTTATTACTTGTAAAAGTTAAACACTCTCCATTATTATAATGCAAGTGGTGTATATGAACAATGGACTCCCGACTACAAATATTACGGATATTAAAAATCCGGACTTTTTCCCAGCTCCCCACGGATTTACGGCGCTTTGATTGAAGCCCATTTTCTTATCGTCAACTCGACAGTTTTATTGCACTAATAAAAAACCTTTTCCTTCGTAATTATGCCTGGGTACAACTCAATTACGTACAAATCTCCTTGAAGAAAAAAAAAGTTATAATTATTTATTATTAAAATTGTAGGCTGGTACTTTGGTACCTACATCAAGCTTTTATTGAGGCAGTAAAATTTTTCTTTTATTGCCTCAATAAACCAAAAACAGAACAATAATATCTCTATCATTCTTTTGTTTTCTTACTTTAGAATAGCCTTACTTTTAGATGTCTATTTCTTGTAGGTTCGATGAAACATTTTTTTTTCCCCGTTCTGAAATGAAGAAAATTGAAGGAATGATCCAAGGGAAAGGGAAAAATTTTTTTCTTATATTGGAAACCGATTCGACCGAGTCCGATAGATTTTGAGTTTTAAGCTTCGAAGCCTTTTTACCGAGGTTTTTCCTAGATCTTTCTTTCAAGAAACCTTCTGCTGTTTTATAGAATTTTGACGTTTTTCTGGTTTTTTAGGCGAATACCCTCCATTTTAGTGGATCTTAAGGCGTTTTTCGCCTCTTCATCATGTCTGCCTGGAGAAATTCAGGTGTTGGATGTTTAAAAAAAAATTCTTCGCGTGTGAAAAACTCATTTTGATACTTCCGTTTATCGTTACCGTTCAACCTGCACTCGAGGAGGTTATTTTTTTCAACTTAAGATAAAGTCAATTGTCGTTAGAAGCTCGAACGCTCCGGAATGGGTTTGAGATAGGATTGTGAAGTTGCGAGCGAACGGCCTCGCTTCTTCGCCTCACGATTTCACCCCCAATCGTAAATAGGATTCACAACAGAAACGTCTAACACGCTTTTCAAACAAGCGCTTTCAAACAGTAATCTCGCTTTTGTTGTTGATCGCCCTTCTCTTAAGGATCGCACCGGCTCCGTATTGTTCGTCACCGTGAATAAAGCCGCTGACTTCTATCTTCTGGAAACGAGAAAAAAACCTTTCTTCTCGAAAATTCTTAATATCCATTTTCACGCCCCCTAACCGTCCACTTTATTGTCCACCTTATAATCTATTCTAATTGAAATAATTATGGAACGAATTTTGTCTAAAATTCACCTTCTAACGTGTAAACTCCATACATTTAAAATTACCAGTTTGGAACTCGGGTGAAAGAGTGAAGAACCGATTGCCAACTCCGGCAATAATTTACAGCTAACTCTAATCAGTGCTTGCACGTAAACGGTTAAATTAAATGAAAGAACTAACGCGATTCGAAACTTCAAACGGATTTCAACTTCTAATTTATCTCCGCAGAACTTCCGTTTCGCTTTTTGGCCCAGTGTAAACGAAAATATCGTTCTAAGCGCTTTTTTTAGCACGAAAAAAGAGCTTAAAAGACATTTTCAGGTGTCAAACGGTCCGAAACCTTTCCGGTTCCTCACCCCTCAGAATGACATCATGCCGAATTTTCGCTTATGAAGTCGAATTCTCACGATTTTCGAGAGGCGTGAGTTCTCAGATTCTCCCTTAAAGTTTGCTGTTACGAAAAAAAAAATATTAGACCGACGAAAATGCCCGTCGCGGTCGTTTTACGGTGAAAGTTCCTTTTGGAAAAAACCCTTTGCGTGGGATCACTTATGGACATTGCAATCGATGCGAATTAAAACGGTTCAGCCGTGATCGCCACTCACGGCTTTCACCATCAGCACCAAAACAAACTAATTTTTAATAATTATAAAATAAACAAACTAAGAAAAAGTTTTTTTTTTTTTCTAAAATTGAAATTAGTTTCATGGTGTTTTAAATTCCAATCAGAAACAATAAAAATAATTTTTTTGTTAGTTTCCAATCTAAAGAAAAAAAAATAAAATAAAACTAAAGGATAAAATCGCTAGTTAGTGCCACTAGACTTTACGAATAGGCTGGAGTTACCCTTTGATCCGATGAAGATTTCGAGATATCCTTTTTTCCATCCCGAAAAAACGGAGCCTCAGGTAAAAATTTCCTATAAATTCCTGACATTTCGATTTCGATTCTTCTTATTGTGTAAACCGACGAAGTAATTTATAATTTTTGTCCGCTCACTGTGTATGTAATAGATTACAAAGGGAAGGGCTCTAGATTTTATCAGTGGATTTAACGTTAAGCAATGCATGATTGACAGCACCTTCTTTTGCTTTCGTTTTAAGGTCGACCATTGGGAAAACAATCATGTTATGATTAATGAACATGATCACCCGTAGAACTTTCGCAACATAATAAAAAATAGTTGATAATTCTCAATCTTCGTAAATCAAGTTTCCCACGGATTTCCAATTAAGAAAATAAAATCGTAATAATGTGCCAGGGACGAACCTAATCTAATTATACCTTTTCAGAGCTATACCTACCTTTTATTAATCTTTCCTTTACTACTGAAGAAGGTACGATATATGTAGGGCCGTTATCGGTCAAAAGGGGCGTCACTTTTTTTTTTCTGTTGGGAGATTTCAAATAAACGTGTGGGTGTATTTGGGTAACATCTTGAAAAAAATTGCTACCTCTGCAGCTCTTCCATGATCGAAACCAGTTATTATCTTGGAAAACCATTTAATGGAATTAACAACACGAAATGATTGGTAGATTTAAAAAACCTATTTGGAGATGAAAAAAAAAAGGTACCTAATACGGTACTTTGTGCGTGTCTTTCTTTACTATAAAGTACTCATTTGGAGAAAAAAAGGCTTCTAAAAATAAATTTTTATTTAGTATCTAAGTACAGCATTTCGTTGGTAGATGATGCCGATGCCACGAAAACCATGAATAGCAAATTTTAAATTTGGGTCCGGTTAACTCGGCGAAAAAGGCGTGAGCTCGGCGATGTAGCAGAATTTTCTGAGATTTACCGGCGAAACTTTTAATCCCCTCGTTCGCCCAGTTAACGTTTGAGAAAAATACGGGACGTTAGCTGGGCGAAAGAAGTAAAACGTGAACTCGACGATGTAGCAGAATTTTCTGAGATTTTACAAGAATTTACTCTAAGAAGCACCATTTTTTTTTTTTTTTTTTTTTTTTTAAAAAAGAGTAGATATAACCAATGAGCAAGAGGCTTACTCTTCCTATTGGTTAATCTACTCTTTTTTGATACTTGTTGGCCTTCAGACCGTCACAAGGGGGGAGGGGGGTTGGACCCAGGCGGGGCTTTCGCCATAATGCCGTGGCGCCCATTTTTCGGGACCAACTACCAGAGGAGTGGCCTAACTAAATTATCCACAGATTTTGTAGAAGGATATTTAATTGGAATTTAACTTCCAACCAAAATCCCTATACCCAATCTGGGATCGAACCCCGGTCTTCCGTGGTGGAAGTTCAAGACTGAACCCACCAGCCACGGAGCCGGTTAGAAGCACCATTTTTTAACAGATTTTTGGGCGTTTTCTTCGGTTTTGTGGGGTAAAAAAAGCCCTCTTTTCGACATATTTTTCGGTGTTTTACTCCATTTTTTCTGCTTAAAAAAGCCCTCTTTCAACAGGTTTTGGGGCTTTACCTCCATTTTTGTAGGGTTAAATAAGCCCCATTTTCTACAGATTTTGGGCGTTTTCTTCGGTTTTGTGGGGTAAAAAGCCCTCTTTTCGATAGATTTTTCTCCATATTTTCGGCGTAAAATAGCCCTCTTTCAACAGGTTTTGGGGCTTTACCTCCATTTTTGTAGGGTTAAACAAGCCCCATTTTCAACAGAATTTTGAGCGTTTTCATTGGTTTTGTGGGGTTAAAAAAATCGCTCTTTCGACAGATAATTCGGTGTTTTTCTCCATTTTTTCGGCGTAAAAAAGACCTCTTTCAACAGGTTTTGGGGCTTTACCTCCATTTTTGTAGGGTTAAATAAGCCCCATTTTCAACAGATTTTTGGGCGTTTTCTTCGGTTTTGTGGGGTAAAAAAAGCCCTCTTTTCGACATATTTTTCGGTGTTTTACTCCATTTTTTCTGCTTAAAAAAGCCCTCTTTCAACAGGTTTTGGGGCTTTACCTCCATTTTTGTAGGGTTAAATAAGCCCCATTTTCAACAGAATTTTGAGCGTTTTCATCGGTTTTGTGGGGTAAAAAAAGCCCTCTTTTCGACATATTTTTCGGTGTTTTACTCCATTTTTCTGCTTAAAAAGCCCTCTTTCAACAGGTTTTGGGGCTTTACCTCCATTTTTGTAGGGTTAAATAAGCCCCATTTTCTACAGATTTTTGGGCGTTTTCTTCGGTTTTGGGGGTAAAAAAGCCCTCTTTTCGATAGATTTTTCTCCATATTTTCGGCGTAAAATAGCCCTCTTTCAACAGGTTTTGGGGCTTTACCTCCATTTTTGTAGGGTTAAACAAGCCCCATTTTCAACAGAATTTTGAGCGTTTCATGGTTTTGTGGGGTTAAAAAAGCTCTTTTCGACAGATTTCGGTGTTTTTCTCCTTTTTTCGGCGTAAAAAAGACCTCTTTCAACAGGTTTTGGGGCTTTACCTCCATTTTGTAGGGTTAAATAAGCCCCATTTTCAACAGATTTTTGGGCGTTTTCTTCGGTTTTGTGGGGTAAAAAAGCCCTCTTTTCGACATATTTTCGGTGTTTTACTCCATTTTTTCTGCTTAAAAAAGCCCTCTTTCAACAGGTTTTGGGGCTTTACCTCCATTTTTGTAGGGTTAAATAAGCCCCATTTTCAACAGAATTTTGAGCGTTTTCATCGGTTTGTGGGGTAAAAAAAGCCCTCTTTTCGACATATTCGGTGTTTTACTCCATTTTTTCTGCTTAAAAAAGCCCTCTTTCAACAGGTTTCGGGGCTTTACCTCCATTTTTGTAGGGTTAAACAAGCCCCATTTTCAACAGATTTTTGGGCGTTTTCTTCGGTTTTGTGGGGTAAAAAAGCCCTCTTTTCGATAGATTTTCTCCATTTTTTCGGCGTAAAAAAGCCCTCTTTCAACAGGTTTGGGGCTTTACCTCCATTTTTGTAGGGTTAAATAAGCCCCATTTTCAACAGATTTTTGGGCGTTTTCTTCGGTTTTGTGGGGTAAAAAAGCCCTCTTTTCGATAGATTTTTCTCCATTTTTTCGGCGTATTTCGATATTTCTTCGTTTGTCTGATTTTTCTTTAAAAGTTGACTGGGGGAAAAAATGTGATTTTATCTGAAATCTGTGTTTGAGGAAACCTGAAGAATGGGAAAACAATAAAATGATGAGAGTGACGATTTAGTTGGACGACTAGGAAACTTTTAATTGAAGCAGAGGTAACCGATCAGCCTTTTGTCCCACAGATCAAAGATAATTTTTTTTTCTCTCTAGGCCGCTTGGAACCGCTTTCACTTCAACCCCAGCTTTGCCGTGCTTAGATACAATTTTAACCCTCGATGAAGGAGGGATCAGGAAGGGGGTGGGAGCCGCGCCTTCCTCTTTCGTGACAGAAAGTAGCTTAAGACTCTCTGATCCAATGCCACTCGGGTATCATGTTATATCAGAGCCGAGCGTGACCAGTTTTCAACAAACTTGGGTACTATCTCCCAGAAAATTACTGATTTTGATGACTCGTTTACCAAGTGAGGAGAACAGAGTCCCATATTGTAATAAAGACTTCTCATAATTTTTTAAAAATAATTTTTCTCGAATATTATAATTTAAACGGATTGCTTCTTCGATTTTAAAGTTTGTGTTTTTATTGCCGAGTGTGACAATGTGGTACAATTTAATTTCAAGTTTATATCCCCGACTTCTTAAACTTGAACTGTTTCAAAATCAACGATGCTTTCACGTTCAAAAGGTTCAATTAACATTAAATCCTCATTTAAATGCTGATTGCTCGCTGCACATTTTTAAGAAGCGAAACTCGCAATTAACGGGCAAAAAAAAGTAAACCCAAATTCCTTTTTTCGACATTGATTCCCTTTTATAATCTAATTTGAATTGCCTTTTATCTTGATAATTCTGAGAAACAAAAGTTTGTTAAGTATATTTATTGTTCTAGTTAATGTTTAATTAAAAAGGCGTGTACCAGATTGGAGGAAGAAATCCCTATCTTAAAATTAACGAGCTTTTAGTATTCATAAAGTAGAGTTTATCGAGAGAAAAGACTTTTTCCTCTCTACTTTGACCGCCCTTGAGTTGGATAACGAATATTAACGTGAAACTATTAAAAGTAAAACAGTTATAAAGGATGGAAGCTGTTGGGAAAAGAACAAGGCGTTCCTCTAAGGAAACCTTGAGGAGTCGTGATACTTCAGTTCTTCACAGGGCAAAAAGGAAAGTTTCAAAAAGAAAAAAAAACACAAGGAACGGCCATTTAAATTACTCTTCGAGCCTATATGATTACACGAATAGGAAAAGGGGGTACAATAAAAAGTTAAGGTAGCCAAACAACCCCCTTCGCTCACTTTTATTCCCTTTAATCACTTACGTGTAATTTCCCTTTACAGTCGGACATCTACGCCTCTAAACGTTTATTGAAGCCCTGATTGATTCTATTGTCCTGGTAAGGCTTTACCCCTTTTAAAATTATGACCTTTCAATTTTATAGGTAAGGAAGATGAGCTACGTTTTGCTAATAATCCTTAATGCTATTCCGAAAGACAACTTGCATTATTTCGAATAGTTCTACTAGGTTGCGTTTCATTTATTACTTAAGTGCTCCTCTCCCTCAGGAATCCTACACACTCACATAACTACCGAATACTCAAAACTAACTTTTATTTTATCCAATCTTTTTGCTAACATCTCCAACTGGATTTAACCTTTTTATCAGACTCTCCGGTTTTTTCTGCTCTTTTTAAAAATTTGGACGTTTTTCACCGTTCCTAGACTCCCAACACCTGATTTTCGGGCATTTTCTTGGGTTGTTGGGAACGTTTACCAAATTTTTTAAATTTTCCACTGTTTTGAAGCCACCGTTTTACCAGATGTTTTTGGCCAAAATCCTCCCTCTCCATGAAACTCGCTTTTTACACGATTTTTGTGCGTTTTAACCCCTCTGATCACCACCGAAAAATCTGATTTGAGGTTCCTTTTGAAGAACTTAAAACGAAGGATGAAAATTATTTCAAGAAATTTTTTCTCTTCTTTTACGAGGATAAAAAAAAAAAAGGAAAAGTTACTGTGGCTTCGTTGAGCTCTACTTATTAATTATTAATTAAAGAAAGACACACAATTATCCGCCTAGTCTTTGTTTGAGTGAAATACAGTTTGTACGCCGCATTCCATTCGGAATTTTTATTTTCTTAAAATTATTCGAAAGGTTTTTAACGTCCACGTCCGACATGCAAATCATAGTGCCTGAAATGTCTATATTCTAATCTTTTATGTTTTTACTCGGAGCGTTCCTTCCTTTTTCTTGTCTATTATCAACGAAGATGTGATTACGTCTTTTACTTCGGATCGTCGATTTCTGTGCTAAAATGTGGCGGGTTTTCTTCAAGATTTCGAAAGTTCAACTGAATTTAAAAGTTTCTGCATATGTGGACTAAAACGTATCGATAGCGTGAAGCGTCCTAAGTGGCGGTTTAATATTTGCACATTTGCGGAGAGCACATTTATTAAATTGCTAATTGGACGAATTCCCGTCGTGCCACTGATTAAAAGAATGTCATTCCCTCCCATGTTTTTTACGCTTTTTTTTCCCCGCATCTTGCGATTCCTCTCCCTGTTCCACAGCTATTCCAAAACCCCCCAGGAACGATTAAAACCGTTTCCTTTGGACCCCTTGGTATGATTTTTGTGAATTTTTAACGATTGGCTAACCACGCTTAGTAACTCGTGTTAATTAGCGCTAAGTAAACTTCCATTAGCACTCCAATTAGTTAAATAATGGAGCATACACCGATGGGATACCTTAAAATAATAGTTGTCCATGAGTCCTTTTTATTCATATGAGGCGCTCCGAATACGAAGGGCGAACTCGACAAACGTAGTTTCGATATTCGCATTTAAAGTTTTCTGTTAAGGGCGAACTCGACAGAAAAGTCACTCTCTGGAATTTCGTGGCGAGATTTTAGAATCATCATAGAATCATAGAGAAAAGGGTTTTTTAAAAATCACCAAATCTCGAAAAGAAAAAAAAAAATTAAATAAAAAAGGTTGAGAGTAGAGCTTTGCCGCATATCGGTTTTTACGTATTTAAAGGGGAAAAAAGGGGAAACTCAATAAAAAAATCCCCACAAAAAACACCCCGTGTAAAAAACACCCCGCCTCGCAAAAATCCTTTTACATCAGCCGGAAAAAGTTGTGATATCAACTTCCCCGCCCTCAAATGAGCGAGAAGAGTCGATACGCCCGAGTGGTAGGTACGATGATGTGAGAAGCATGATGCCCGTGCTCCCGTTTTCAATGCTCCCCTTGGCGGCATCGCGAAATGCTTTGTATCAGTGATTGCCGTTATTTATCAAGCCCTGGAACGTCCTGGAACGCTTAAGAATTACTGTGTTATCACTGAGTTCCTAACTCACTAGTATACACCCCATACACATACATACACATACCCCCCCCCCGTACTCACACATGACACTACGCCTTCATCTACGTATGTCTGAGTGTTTGAATCATAACGATTTTCCCGAAGAACGCACAGCACGTCTTAACTACGTCCCTGGAAACAAACATTTCGCGATGCCGCCAAGGGAGCATTGAAAACGGGAGCACGGGCATCATGCTTCTCACATCATCGTACCTACCACTCGGGCGTATCGACTCTTCTCGCTCATTTGAGGGCGGGGGAAGTTGATATCACAACTTTTTCCGGCTGATGTAAAAGGATTTTTGCGAGGCGGGGTGTTTTTTACACGGGGTGTTTTTTGTGGGGATATCATATCTTTTTGTAGTTTAAATTCAAATGAATCGTAAAACTCCTAAAAGAACCGCGCGTTGTTTCAGTTGCCCGGGAAAAATGGTCACTGGTCAAATTGACCCCAAGGGGTCTGGAAGACCCATTTCCGAAATTCGACCTTATGGTGTAAATCGGGTGTACAGCCGGCGCCACAGACAATGATCACTGGTCAAATTGACCCTGGGGTCTGGATGACCCATTTCCGAAATCCGTCCTCATTACTATACTCGTCCTCATTGCTAACTCAGAAGGAAGCTCTGTGCACAATTTCAAGTCGATTGGTCTTGTCTCCAGGCTGTGTACCCGTTAAAGTGGCTAAAATTACCCTAAAATTTCAGTTTTTGTTCCTAACTTTTTTTAAGTTAAGATTTCGGGTAAATCTTTCAAAAGGCACTGGCTCAAGTTGAAAGGAGCTCTGTGCAAAATTTCAAGTCAATCGGTGCTAGGAGAGGCTGTAGCCTTGTCTAGCTGAATAAGAAGAAGAACACGGTAAGGCGAAAAACCGGGTTTTCAGACTTTATATCTCGGCTCCCTGTGGACCGATCGACTTGAAATTTTCAGCGTTTACTCATATCATATCAAAGTAAATCTGTAGCAAATTTCAAGTCGATCGGTCCACAGGGAGCCGAGATGCAGATACCTGAAAACGCAAATCGTGACGTCCAGTAAACATACACTTGGTAGGTACCGTTTTCTGACGTCTTCGGACTGGGTGTTGCTTGGCGGGCGGAACGCTACCGCGTTCCTAGATTACATGGGTGTATTCTTCAAAAGGTCTAGAATCTGAAAATGAAAAAAAAAATTTGTCCGATGTCGAGTTCGCCCTTCGTATTCGGAGCGCCTCATATTTAAAAAAAAACCTCCGCTGATAATTTAGACCAAAAGCGCTCTCCAAGAACTTTTCCAAAATCCCGCTTATGAGGAAGTTTTTTTTGAGGTAGAAATAAGATTGGGATCGAGCCATGTATTTCGCAAGTTAAAAGTAAATATCGGCTGTTTTCATAAGGATAGAGTGAGAGAAAGAAGGGGCTATCCAGAGTGGAGTCTTCCACTTTATCACTAAATCTAAGCTTATAACCCACAATCAACGGCAATATGAGATCACGACCCGAGAAAGCTTTTTTTTTTTTCTCTTTTTTTCCTACTTCTTCCAACTCCCTCTTTCTAAAACACAAATATTTTTTTTAACATGTAGTTTCCAAACCTTGAGTGTTAAAAAACAGTTTGTGGCCTGGTTTTTAAAGCAATAGATCATAGATACTCAAAACCCAGCTGGTCTCTTGATGTTTTTCCGACACTCGAGAAAATGTATTAAAACTAAGTAGATTCAATCTCCCCATTAATATTTCATCCATTTTTTCATTATCTTGAGACTATTACTTTTTTTCTTTTTTTCCCAATAATCTGTAATTAAAAATTGGTCTAGAGATTCATTAAACCAGTGCTGGAAACTGCTGATCTCCGATACCCATTTTGGTCCTTATAAGACTTTTGGTGTGTGGTAGCACTGAAAAAAAAAATTGAAAGAAATTATTTCAAATTTGGTTTAGGCTCCTTAAAAAATTAATTATTAATAATTTGTTAAAAATGCCTTAAAATAGGTAATTTTGGTCAAAAATGCCTTAAAATAGGTAATTTTGGTCAAAAATGCCTTAAATATGTAATTTTGGTCAAAATGCCTTAAAATAGGTAATTTTGGTCAAAAATGAATTAAAAAAGTCAATTTTGGTCAAAAATGCCATAAATCTGTTGTTTTCAGACAAAACTGTGAAAATGCTTTTAATGAAATGCAATTTTGGTCGAAAATGCCTTAAAAACGCAATTTCGGTAAAAAATGCCTTAAAAAAAAGGCAATTTTTGGTCAAAAATGCCATAAAACTGTTGTTTTTCAGACAAAAACTGTGAAAAATGCTTTTAATGAAAGGCAATTTTGGTCGAAAATGCCTTAAAATGCAATTTTGGTCAAAAATGCCTTAAAAAGGTAATTTTGGTCAAAAATGCCTTAAAATAGGTAATTTTGGTCAAAATGCCTTTAAAAAGTCAATTTTTGGTCAAAAATGCCTTTAAAAAAGTCAATTTTTGGTCAAAAATGCCTTTAAAAAAGTCAATTTTTGGTCAAAAATGCCATTATTTGTTGTTTTTCAGACAAAAACTGTGAAAAATGCTTTTAATGAAATGCAATTTTGGTCGAAAATGCCTTAAAAATGCAATTTTGGTAAAAAATGCCTTAAAAAAAGGCAATTTTTTGGTCAAAAATGCCATAAATCTGTTGTTTTTCAGACAAAAACTGTGAAAAATGCTTTTAATGAAATGCAATTTAGGTCGAAAATGCCTTAAAAACGCAATTCGGTAAAAAATGCCTTAAAAAAGGCAATTTTTGGTCAAAATGCCAAAAAACTGTTGTTTTTCAGACAAAAACTGTGAAAAATGCTTTTAATGAAAGGCAATTTGGTCGAAAATGCCTTAAAAATGCAATTTTGGTCCAAAATGCCTTAAAAATGGTAATTTTGGTCAAAAATGCCTTAAAATAGGTAATTTTGGTCAAAAATGCCTTAAAATAGGTAATTTTGGTCAAAAATGCCTTTAAAAAAGTCAATTTTTGGTCAAAATGCCTTTAAAAAAGTCAATTTTGGTCAAAAATGCCTTTAAAAAAGTCAATTTTTGGTCAAAAATGCCTTTAAAAAAGTCAATTTTTGGTCAAAAATGCCTTTAAAAAAGTCATTTTTGATCAAAAATGCCATTTATTTGTTGTTTTCAGACAAAAACTGTGAAAAATGCTTTTAATGAAATGCAATTTTGGTCGAAAATGCCTTAAAAATGCAATTTTGGTAAAAAATGCCTTAAAAAAAAGGCAATTTTGGTCAAAAATGCCATAAATCTGTTGTTTTTCAGACAAAAACTGTGAAAAATGCTTTTAATGAAAGGCAATTTGGGTCGAAAATGCCTTAATAATGCAATTTTGGTCAAAAATCCCTTAAAAAGGTAATTTGGTCAAAAATGCTTAAAAAAGGTAATTTTGGTCAAAAATGCCTTAAAATAGGTAATTTTGGTCAAAAATGCCTTTAAAAAGTCAATTTTTGGTCAAAAATGCCATAAATCTGTTGTTTTTCAGACACAAACTGTGAAAAATGCTTTTAATGAAATGCAATTTTGGTCAAAAATGCCTTAAAAACGCAATTTTGGTAAAAAATGCCTTAAAAAAAGGCAATTTTTGGTCAAAAATGCCATAAATCTGTTGTTTTTCAGACACAAACTGTGAAAAATGCTTTTAATGAAAGGCAATTTTGGTCGAAAATGCCTTAAAAAATGCAGTTTTGGTCAAAAATGCCTTAAAAATAGGCATGGCCGTGTGCCCGACAAGTGGGATGCAGGTTTCATTAACTCAAGCTTGGTGGCGTGCAATTCAGAGGTTCGGGTTGACAGTCGAATATAAAAACGATACAACTGTAGTGCCCGGTCCAGACTCGCGGAGTCTCCTCGCGGAGCATCACACCGAAGTCGGGCGAGGCAATGCGCACATTTACACAATCCACACTCTCGCGGAGTCTTCCTCGCGGAGTATACTCTTGGAAAGCCCATGCGCATCCACACTCTCGCATTACTCGTCGTGAATTCTTTCTTCGTGAATAATTTCTTCAATCCTCCTCCAGGCATCGCAGACCTTCTTCCTATCTTTATGGAGGGCATTCTTAGGGTCCCAAATTACAGGTTCAGCTTGAAGAGCCTCCAGGAACTCCAACTGGAGTTCCTGTGGCCATTGCTGATTTTCAGACATTTTCAGATTTCAGACAGAAGGGAAAAAAAAAAAAAAAAAGCGTCTTCGGTGAATTTAAAATAAAAACTGAACAAAAACAAGTGGTCGTCCGCATGCGGGGTGCAGTAACCATGGAAACAGGAAGGGGGGTTCTCGGTATTCCTTTGACTCGGGTAAAATACCGCCCTTATCTCGGAGTTGGCCGGAGCGAGGAAATAAAGTCCGAAAAAGGCCGAGGAACACCAAGTAAGCCGTCCACACTCTCATCTCCTATCCGCGGAGTGGACTTCGGGAGGAGATAGGCGAGAATTACCGAGGAGCGAGGGACCTCTCCACACTCTCGCTCCTCGGGCTACTTCGCGAGAGTCTGGACCGGGCATAGGATCAATAAAATATGAAGTAAATTTTTAATTTTGATTTTTTATTGTTATCCTACTACAAAATCGACGGTATTAATTTTGGCCGACTTGGGCACCAGTTTTTGGCCGAATTAGTAACTATGGCTTTCGAGTGGTTGGCCGAGTTGGGCACGATAGTTGTCAAGTCGTTGGCCCAGTTAGATATATTTTGGGTCGTTGATGAAAATATTTGGCCCGGTTGGTTACCAGCCATAGTTACATCTTAGGAACAAAAATTAATGATGTTATCGTGGCAAAAATGCATTCGGTCCTAATAATATACCGTTGATAAATGTTTTGCCCTATGGTAAAAAACGCATCGAGAAGTTGTAATTTCGTTTAATAGCCATTTCGAATTGATATTTAGCGCGTTTTTTTTTTTAAATCGCAAGCAAACTTAAAGTAATCGGAGTGCATTATAAATGATTATACAAGAAGACCTTCGATATTTTTTTGTTTTTCTGAATGAAGATTTAGTGGTTTTACCCCAAATCGTAGATGGGATGGTAAATTTAAATTTTTTAAAAAGATTTTTGCCCTTTTTGCTTTTTATTTTTATCTCTCTCTTTCTTTTATTTATTCTTCCCAGTTGAAGCACTTCAGAATTAAAGCACAGCGAACGGAATCGTGGTCTAGTTGAACTTTCACAAAATTCGATTAGACAACCCTTAATTAAGGTGTCCAAAGGCATTCCGAAGGAGCGAGATTGCAACTTTTTTTTTAACACCGTTAGTTTTTTTTGAATATCAGTTAATGGTAGTTGATGAAATTCAACTCGCTAAACTCTCAGGTGTGCATCGTTTGAGTTCTTTAACTTCCTCGAAGAGTTCGTAAGAATGTTTTAAGTTGTAACTCTCCATGTACCAGAGCCTTGGTAGACAAAAGAATTTTCACCAAAGGTATACGGAAAATAAAAAAAGTTTTTTATCGAAGGTTCGAAGACTAATAATTTAAAATGGCTACTCAGAGAGCTCAGGCGTTCTCAAAAATCTTGCGGAAGGAAACTGAATTAAGCCAGTTTGATACGCTAGGCCCTAGCTGCTTGGGGGTTAATTTGAGGCGCTCCGGGTACGAAGGGCGAACTCGACAAAACGTAGTTTCGAGATATTCGCATTTTAAAGTTTTCTGTTAAGGGCGAACTCGACAGAAAAGTCACTCTCTGGAATTTTCGTGGCGAGATTTTAGATTTTAGAATCATGGAGGAAAGGGTTTTTTAAAAATTTTCGAATATTTTTTACGATTATTAATTCACAAAATGTATAATATTTTTATTTCGTGGCGGTGAGCTGTTCTAAGAGGAGTGGGGCTCCGGAAAAGGAGTGGGGGTAGTGGATAGGATACGAGTTCGCCCTTCGTACCCGTTCGGATATCGTAGTTAGTGCTTTGCCGCATATCGGTTTTTACGTATTTTAAAGGGGAAAAAGGGCAAACTCATTATAAAATTACATGGGTGTATTCTTCAAAAGGTCTAGAATCTGAAAATGAAAATGAAAAAAATTTGTCCGATGTCGAGTTCGCCCTTCGTACCCGGAGCGCCTCATTTTTTCTTCATACTTGCAAAGCTCCAGATAAAAAGTCAGCCTTTTTTTAATGAAAAGTGGCTTTTTATGATATTGGAGGATTCGAAGATGTGGAACGTCCGCCCCGGATGTTAGGACGTAAGAGGTGAAGTAGAGGGGAAGAGAAACGGATATAATAAAGAGAATGAAGGAGTTCATAGTTTGGTGGTGGGTTATAGGAGGAGATGAGGGGATTCTGTTATTACGTCGTGCAACGCTCCACCCACTCGGCGATCCTCCTATCTGATCAATCAGGACGAATCCTCGGAGTCCCTGCCCCCGATACATTAGCTGCTTAATCAATCAACCTCCGTGTGAGGGAGAGAGAGGAAACTTGAAAAATAAAGAAGAAAAAAACCTCCGTTAATGAATCGGATAAAAGGAAGGAGACCGAACGAGTAGTATTTCGGTATTCGAAGTAATTGGAGGATAAAAGGGTCCGATCCAACCCGAGATAATTGGCTTGGAAAGTTTTCATTCCGAAACCATAAAAATTGTTCTTGCAATAGACAAACTCCTCAGCTCTAATCCTCAAGATAGCCTTTTCCTTATTTTATTTATATTCCTTCTCTCATCTCGATTGCACCTCCCACTTCTACATCAATAGAAATCCGGAATCCCGAAACCTAAAATAAAAAAAATTGTGTTCCCAACCACTCCAAGCTTTTTTTTCTTTTTTCGAAGAAAGAAAAAAAAGTGATAATCTTAATTCGTAAACTCCTAATGTAAATTTTAAATAAAACCCAAACTATAATAACGCGTTTAAAAAAATACTAAAGCTCACAGAAATAAATTTTTTTTGTAATAATTAAGTCAAAGAAAACCCACGCTCCGCCTTCTATTTAATAGATTTTAATGTTGAAAAAAAGAATTAAAAAACAATTGAACCTACGCCTCTACGTTAATAGAAAAGAATGAGCTTCCTATAAAGATTTCCTTTTTTTTTTTTGTTTATTATGCAATCGCCACTTATTTCGTTTCAAATGTTGATATCTCAATTCAGATTTTTTTTAATAAGTTATTTTTCTCGGGGGAGGGTGTTAGAACCCGACTTTATCTGTAAAAAATCCGTAAAACCGATAATCCAAATGTTGAGGGCTTTTTCAATTCAAATGGCCAAAACATGATATTGTACAACATTTATCGAAAGAAAAAAAATCATAAGTGATAGAAATCTCCGAATGGCAATGGCCAATGACTTATTGGGGGTAAATACATCATGAATTATTTATTTGTCAATGTTACAGGACTAATTGATAACAAGTTATATCCAATTATATGGTATATCGTGAGCTTTAGCGTAGATACAAAATGGAAAACATTTTTTTGTCAGTTTATTTTTTTCTTTTATAAAAAAAAGGGAAAAATGTCAGGTTTGATCGCTCAATTTATTTCACCCCGCGTCTCCGCGTCTTACTCAATCTTGATTGATAAATGTCGGAGTCCGTGATTGTCTTACATTAAACCTGTCGCCGCTAATTAAGCCATTCTGCTGTGACGATAAAGATCCCAGATGTTCCTTTTCACGTAGGATATTTTTATTAATGGATGGATTATACAAGAGAGGCATTTCATCACTCAGGAGTTTTTAATGAAAAATAAATTTGAAACTTTGGCCACCCTGATTTTATTCCTTGATCTATTAGGATCATTAATTTCTTTAGGCGAAACTTATCAACTTCGCATGAGTCAAGACTTTGACCACTGACCCATCGAGTTATTGAAGCGGTTTAACCTGAATGAGGACATTCCTCAGCTCCCCTGGATTTGCCTTAAAAGGGTTTCAATCGTATTTATCTTATTGGGATGTTCGCAATGCATCATATCAAAGCTGAATATTCTCACGTTACCATGTTTTATACATTTATAAACGTCTCGTTAACGACCTTAAAAAAAAAAAGATTTTCCGGTGATTGATCAGACTTAACACGGAGTTAGCAGCTTGAAATTTCACGGCTGCTGAAATAAAAAAAATTAGCGTAGTTTATTAGGGAGAAAAAGTTTGTGGAGGTTTTTTTAAATAATTTTTTTTTTTGTTTCAGATCTCAATTATTGCGGTACGCATGACCTTGCGAGAACGGCGGGACTTGCGAGAACACCGCTCCTGACCAGTACCTTTGCCGGTGCCTCGACGGATTTTCGGGTCTCAACTGCGAAGTGATCGAAAACCCTTGCGTCACCGAACCTTGCGCGAACGGCGGACGTTGCATACAGAAGAACGGTCAATTTCAGTGCGTCTGCCCGAACGGATGGGCCGGCCCGACCTGTGCAGTCGGTGAGTAACGCAGCCCTTTTTACGATCTTCGTTAGAACTCCTCCCCATTACGTGTACTACTAAATTGCCTCTTTCAATAAATCATCCACCTTCACCCAAGGATCCAAGACTAGAGCCTTTAACCCGCAAGTTTCTCTTTTTTTTTCTATCTCGTTTCTGTCTTAGTTTTAATTTGTTACTCACAATTACTATCACCCGCCTAATTTATTGCCTTCTGTACACTGTTATTCCTCCTTTTGTACGCTTACGACTATTCCACGTAATTACGAATTTTCATAATTTTTAGCAAAAAGAAAACTCATCTCTAGAAACTATGAAGTTTTAGGACTAATTTTTCATGACGAAATGGGGATGACACGCGTAGGAGGTGTTCAAACGCACCTGGACAAAATAACCGCTCCATAAACGACTAAAGTCGAGATGGACAAGCAAACGAATCACGACTTGGACCAATAAATACCTCGACATTTTTAGACGCTTAAAAACTCTATACCCAAGAAGTTTGTGAAAATCTAGCTGTCTCGAGTTCTATTTTCTCTTCGTAAAAAGAGAGACTTTTCTTTGGATTTTTTACCTACTTTCAATCACGTTTTAAAATAGCGCTTTTTAAAGTTTTTAACGAGTTAGTTATCATTTTGTATCGAACATGATTCCGAACGCCCCTGGAGAGAAGGAATTAAAATCCGGTGAGCATCACGTGAAGGGCCCGGTTAACGAGGCGATCTTCCCGCGTAATTTATGCACTTCTCCTTTCTACGTTTGCAGCCACTTTTTTATCCCTTGATCCGGCATGAATCAAATCATCTCGCTAATAAGGTGTATCGTACCTATTTATATTTCAACAACAACAAAAAAAAACTCGTTTCCCCACATTTTCCGTTTTAAGAGAACAAATTATTATGAACAGTAAATCTTTTAGAATAATTTTTTGTCGTTTAATTAATTCTTTTTAACCTTTAAAGTTTTGATTTGTTGTGAGAGATTTTTACGGGCTTGGGATTCTCCGTCTTTAGTTTATGACTGCATCTTTTATCATCTTGACAGAGTTTATAAGGAAGGGGGAAAAAAGAAGTAGAAAAACAGGAATAACTGTTTAGTCTCTTGTCTCCATGTGCGCGCGCGTGTTTTTATGATTGAGGGAGGTTTTATAATTGATTCGAATTCCATCGTCATTACACAATTTTTAAGACGGCACCCCTTTGTAATTTGTAGTTTTCAAGTGAAGTATCGGCTTCTCGTTTACAAAACAGTTTTAATTGAAAATATTGGTTGTCCGAGAGAATTATGCAAATTCAGTCGGCACTCGGGCCCCTGCCGGCTCCCATTACCTTTTCCTGATGACTCAATAATCTATCCGCTGACAAACGAAATAATATTCTTACCCCGCCTTATGGAACAAAATTAACGTCAGACCCTTTCAAAGATCAGTTATTTCATCGAATTAGTTTGTTCTTTCCACAATTTGATTAGGAATAAAAAAGTGGGCGAAAAAAACTAGGAAGTTCTGGGGTTTTCTACGTGTCCTGATGATTAGCGATGCGTGACTGTCGTCAATACGCCCAAACAATTTGAGTTCTTCCAGTTTCGGCCACTGAAGAGTTGATAAACGGGCCGCCGACTCTGATTTATTTCGCGCAGAATCTCATTTTTATTATTAAAACTTTCAGAATAACTTCTTTCTGCAACAATTTTTTCTGTTCGACATCTCATTTTTCACGAACCTACTCTAATAAGTGGAAAAAAAAGTTAAAAAGAGAAATAGGTCAGATTTTTTAATTTAAAACTAGAAAGTTCCATCAAATGTAGGATTTATTTTACAGTAAGAAGAAGAACTGGACTAATTGGAAGCAACAATCAATTCGGTTACACCCACGAGAGTTAAAAATTAAAGACTCACGATCCTTGAACGATCATTTCTGCGGTAAATGAACTCCAAATGTTAAAAAAAAAATGCATCCTTCCCCGCCATATTGAAATATCCCAGAACTTTATCCATAAACTATTTGGTGAAGATTGGGCCTTCCGGCTTTTCGGATTGGGGGATCCCCAATTTTTGTGCCCTGAGCAAACTACATTTTCCAGGACGCGTTTCACTTTTTATGGGCGAGGAACCCTTTTTTACCTCATTCTTACCTACGCATTTTCCTCGGATTTGGGTTAAGAAGCCCCAGAAGCCACCTTTCAACCGTATTTTTTGGGATTTCAACTTGGGTTTTCGGCTTTCGGGGTTTCCTTCCGCGGAAAAATCTCGTTGATAGATATAAAACCCGGAGTTCTTTTTTATGGCGAATTTAATTGAATTCCTCTACTTGTACATGTTTGCAGATTTTTTCTTTGAAAATCTGTTGACTTAAAGTAGGGTTGGAAAGGGGCGGCGCCGAGCCTATAAAAAATGTTGAGACAAAAAAAAACTCCACCTTCACTGGTCCCGAAAGACGAGTCGCGTCTAAATAATTACAATTCTGTCGGGGAGTTATTAACGTTACTTTGTAGAATGAGTTCTATTTAAAGGAAAAGGCTGACGTCCTGGAGCTCAATCAATTTCCAGGAAAGCGAACCATTTTATACCTTCGGGAGCGGAGCGGACATAAATTAAAACGGGGTTGATTCGACTTGGTATTACCCAAAGACCCCTCTCACCCCCCACCGTGCACGCTCTTAACTTTCAAATAGTCCTATATCTAAACTTTTAATACACCTTTCGACAGATTGATGCGATGCTATTATTTATTTTTCCCCCCTCTTTTGTCTAGTAATAAATTAAACATAATATTGTATTCAACGCGATTTACATTTTAATGAATCAAAAATTACTTTGTTAGATATAGCGAGTCCCTTCTGGTATTTATACACTCCACTTTTTCCCTTATTTGCTCTCCATTAAAATTTTTAAGAGTTCATAAAACGGAGTGCCTTAAATGAAAAATCTCGGTTTAGAGAGTGGAATGTTGTTAAACGGGGTTAAATTACTTCGCCCTTAAAAAACCCAAGTTCGTCGTTAAAACGAAATCCGCTCTTAAAATTTATTTCGATTATTGAAATTTCTTTTAAAAATCAAATCTTTTCTCAGGCGCTTTTTTCGCGCGGGTAGTATTTTTTATTTAAAATATGATAATTTTTGACCCAAGTTTGAAAAGTAACTCGACGATTTGAGAATTGTTAAAAAACGAGATCTTTATAAATCCTACGATTATCATAATTAAGCCAATAAAGCTGTCGTTGGATGAAAAATACGAGGTAGTAAATAAAAAAAGAGGATTTAGGTCTAATTTGATAAATGAAAATTATGGTGCGGTTAAATATGACTAATTTTTAGTGTTACCTAATTAGGACAGTCGGCTTTTCAATTGGATAGTTTTAAGTGCGCCCTCGGGCTTGAATAATCGCTCGGTAGCGAATCAGAAACGGCTACCTGAAAGCGTTTAGGACGTAAAATTAAAAGGCTGCGTACTATATCGCTTTTTGCCCTAAAGGGAAACAAAAGGTTCACCGCTTCTTTCGCTCTCTTTTCCACTTCCTTTTTTTAATCTCTTCCCTCCGTTCCTATTCTGGTCTGCCACTTCCATCCTTTCTGCAATAAACTTAAAAATTACGGTTATTGAATTACTGATCCGTACTTTACGAGTGAATTTCACTAAAAAGGAAATAACTTTTTTTTTCACCTTTTTTTTCTTCTTCACTAAAGAGGCATTAACTAAGAAATGTACCTAATGGTATTCTAATCGGTGTGACTAATTGAAATGATGTTGAGGTCCCTGAAAAATTGGAGCTCTTCATTTTCCACCCCTTAGTCAAAAGATTAGAGTTCACTTGGTAATTGGCCAAAATTACGCAAGAGATCACACTTTTGAGGAAGTTAAAAAGTACTAGTCTGGAGCTGGCCCCGACGGGAACTTCCTTAAAGAGAAGTAACAATATAGGAGGGGGAATTATAACGGAGGGGGAAGTATAAAGGAGGGGAAGTATAACGGAGGGGGAAGTATAAAGAAAGAGAAGTAACGGAGAAGGAAGTTTAAAAAAAAATTTCAAATTATTGGGTTTTTAAGTTTTTTTTTTTTTCAAAAAATTTTCAAAGTATTTTTTTTTAATTTTCAAAGTTTTTTTTACCAAAAAAAAATTTTTTTTTTTTTTTTTTCAAAAAATTTTCAAAGTTTATTCGAAAAATTTTCCGGGGTTTTTTTTTCGAAAAATTTTATAAGTTTTTTGAAATTTTTTTTTTTTTTTGAAATATTTTGTCAAGGTAGAAAATGGGCTCTTTGGCCTAGGGATGTGCCTCTCGTAAAGGGTAGAAGTACGAAATTTCTCCCTACTAAAAAAAAACTAATAAATAAAAAGTCGCAATTTTTTTACGCCAAAAATTCTTTAAAATAAGGAGTAATTGGTGAAAATTTGGTGAAAATCGCATTAACGGTTCGGCCGCAGCACATTTTTTAAAATTTCAAACAGACATATCTCCGCCTTTTTTCGAAATTCAAAAATCGCCCTCGTTACATTCTTCTTCACCGGCTAAAGAAATTTTGGTGAAAATCGGATGAAAATTGTGGCCGTAAAGTGTTCCGGAAAAAAATGCTACGGACGGCCGGACGGCACCACAGACAAAGTTGAGATCGGTAAAGATCAATATTCGATTTGACCCTCCGGGGTCTGGAAGACCCTTCCCCAAAACCCGACGTCGAGGGTATCGCAATAACTTCTTTAAGGAAGTTAAAATGTTCATCGATCGTTGTAGCCTCTGATGCGGCCCTTTTTTTCCAGAAACCTCATAATTTTGATGTTCCCCCATTCTTTCATAGCTATCATGGAAATGTCGCTTTTGTCAAAATTCGCGAAATGGCCTTTTATTTTTCTGAACACCTCACGGCCACATCAGTCCGACCTTCACCAAAATTCCGGAATTTTATGTTTAAATTCGCCACCTTGAGAAAGTTCTAGACTTTCCGTCTAGGTCCGTACTGTAGGTACCTTCCTTCAAACTCTCCTTTCTTATCCAAAAGGATGCCTAAACTTCCTTAACTTTGGTAAGGTTTTAAGTGAAAATCAATGACTGTCAGCCAATGAGAGGCCCCCGTTCGAGGACTCCTTTAGGTTCCTAAATAGCTACCCTGAATAAACGAAAAGATTCCTTTTATGTAATCTGAGAGAGGGAAATCGGAAGGATTCCTTTTATTTGAAGGAACAGATAACTTCGAAGGTAATTTGACAAAAGGGTTCCTTAAGACCTTAGTGGTAAAACCTTTTTTTTCTTGACTTGAAATATAATATAGTAAGCAGTAAATAAAATTTTATCTTTTGGATAGTTAAAGAACCGGGAGGGGAATCATGTTCGAATCGTGAAGGATATCGACCGAAAATAATGTGTGTAATTGTTGGGCGTAGTAATTAGCCTCAAGCCGCGCACGATTCTCGAACACCCCGACTGTTTTGAACCGAGTGTGAAAGTTAAAACTTTAGCCGTGTTGTGTAAATCGAATTGAAGAGCGTTTTTAAGAAGAGGATGGGAAAAAAGTTTTGATTAAACAGAATCATCAAAAAAATAAATAATTTACTAGCTTTTTAGCGGTAGTTGGGTCGACGATATTAAATTGTTGGCTCAAGTCGACAGTTTAAAATGTAAATGAACTTTTACTCTGGTCCTGCAGTGTAAGGAAGTTTATGGTAAATAGGGGTAATTTTACTGAGAGAGTTGTGATCTTAATAGAATAGGGTAATCGAACGTCGAAGTGACTTTAATGAACGTCTACTTTCCTTTTGCGGAGGTTATGCGTCCGTTTAATACATGAATGAATCTTGGTAAAAGCTTCGTCATTTTAAGATCCGAAATTTATCGTTTTCGTGCGAATTTTGAAGCTTCGGTCCATATCTTGAAAGCCTTCCATTTCGAGCATAATTGATGGGTCCGTCTTTTGTTGTGTAATAATAGTTTGAAAAAATGGATTTTTGATGAGTGGAGTCATACTGTTTATAATTGAATCTCGCGTCACCCATTCAAAAATGATAGGACGTCCCGTAATGCCGCCCGAGCGGGGCGTTGTGGAAAATCCTCCACTTATTTTCAGACCGGATAGTAGTGAGTCAGGTAGCCTCGGCTGTCCCAGCCTCAGGAATCCAATTAATTTAAACCTGGGGTAAAAATAACAGGGTTCCCTCTCTTCCGAGGAGCTCGCTGATTATGTTTATTTAGGAATCGTGACTCCCCCTCCCACCTTCCCCACCCCCGACCTTTTTCTCATCTCAAGTAATTATCTTCACATACTAATCGATATTTGTATCTATCACTAGTGGCAAGTGACCCGGACTTGTACTAACCTCTAAAGTTTTTCTCCTTTGTTGAGAAACAAAAGAAAAACGGAGTACAGAAGAGAAACACCTACACCTCCATGCTTACTGGGCGCAAAATGTGATTTATTGTAATGAGCCAAAATGGTGATTCATCAAACTATGACTTTGCACCTATATTGAAGAGGTTTGGGATCAAACAGTCCAAACCTCCAGCTCCGTTCAAAGGCATTACATGCAACCATCGCCTTTCAAAAACTCTAATTATACATTCAGAGGAATAAAAAAGAAAATATACGCATATACGCGTCAATATTCACATTTCCTTTTGTTCCAATTCGTAAAAGACGAGTCCCGTGACTTGAGACTTCATCCGACTCAATTCAGTTCACTAAATTTGAGGCGCTCCGGGTACGAAGGGCGAACTCAACATCGGACAGATTTTTTTTTTCATTTTCAGATTCTAGACCTCTTGGTGAATACACCCATATAATTTTTATGTTGAGTTCGCCCTTTTTTCCCCTTTAAATACGTAAAAACCGATATGCGGCAAAGCTCTAACTGCGATATCGGAGCGGGTACGAAGGGCGAACTCCACGTCCTAGTCCACAACCCCCACTCCTTTTCCCATTCCATGGCATGACTTTTCTGTTGAGTTCGCCCGTAATATAAAACTTTAAAATGTAATATCTCGAAACCACGGTTTGTTGAGTTCGCCCTTCGTACCCGGAGCGCTCATTTGTACTCGAAACTCGTTCTTTCTAAAACTTATTCCAAATGCCGTAGGGTCTTCTTTACACCCATTCCTACCTTGAGGGACCAAATCTCTAGAATTGGTCAACATTTCCCGAGGTAATCGTGAGCAACTGGGCAGGTTGAAGCTGAATGCGACTTTTGAGCTGTTGTTTTTAAGTGTCGAAGAAAAATGGTACCTATTGCTCTTCATTCTGGCACAACTTAAGGCTTATAAGTGCTGGGACCCTCAAGGGAACCTCCTCTACCACCCTTCATTGACCCGTTTACTTCAGAAAAATTTTAAACCCTCAGTGGTTTTCAGTTTTAATTAAGTACTACAAAACCAGAGCGTAGGAAAAAAATCGAGGAGCAGGTGATAATGGAATAAGGTTGTTTACACCTCGTTGATTCAGTTAATGCCTTGAAAGAGGAGTTGAATGGAAGTATAATTTGTAGCCTTGTAATTGTGTGGATTCAATAAAAGACAATGAGAGTATAGTTTGGGTTGATGAATAATCCATTACTCGATTAGTGTGGTTCTCTCGTGGGGGCTTTAGGGCTTTTGGCTCCAAGCTTGAATTTTAATGACCTCAACCCGTGCGCTCAACATCGTGTTTTAATCTCATTCATAAAATAAAAACCGCCTTTATACACCTTCTAAATAGGTAATCATTGACATCTTTCTTTGATCAGTTTAATCTTTAAAAAGTGCTACTTCACTCCCAAAATCGGCTTCAAGTTTGCTCTATAAAAAATTTTCTTGTACTTGGCCCTTTATAAACCCCTGAAGAATTTAAATTCAAAATAAAATGCGAGATCTCGGTGTCTCGGCCGCGGCGTCGGTGACCTTTCAGCGCTTCTGCTTCCTAAAGGTGAACGAAACCTGTATTAAATTAAAGCAAGAAAATTTCATTTTAAAAGGTCGGGATTCAAACTGCAATTAACTTTAATTGGACATAGAAATTCGACCGCTTTCCGGATATTTTCGTCCGAAAGTTAAATGCTCGTGCTAAAGATTGAAAGATTAAAATCAAAAGTTAAGAACAAAACATCGTTGCTGTAATTTTTTTAAAGTTCATTTGAGGCGCTCCGAATACGAAGGGCGAACTCGACAAAACGTAGTTTCGAGATATTCGCATTTTAAAGTTTTCTGTTAAGGGCGAACTCGACAGAAAAGTCACTCTCTGGAATTTTCGTGGCGAGATTTTAGAATCATCATAGAATCATCATAGAATCATAGAGAAAAGGGTTTTTTAAAAATCACCAAATCTCGAAAAGAAAAAAAAAATTAAATAAAAAAGGTTGAGAGTACCTAGAGCTTTTTCCGCATATCGGTTTTTACGTATTTTAAAGGGGAAAAAAGGGGAAACTCAATATAAAAATTACATGGGTGTATGTATTCTTCAAAAGGTCTAGAATCTGAAAATAAAAAAAAAAATTTGTCCGATGTCGAGTTCGCCCTTCGTATTCGGAGCGCCTCAATTTTAAGCCATCGATTTTATATTAATGTTGAAATTTTGATTTCAGATATTGATGAATGTGCGTCAGCCCCATGCCAAAATCGTGGAACTTGCGTTGATCTCGTGGCTGGTTTTGAATGCGTATGTCCAAGCGGATGGGAAGGCTTCATTTGTCAATATGGTGAATATTTTTTATAGCCAGGTCACTTATGAAATAATAAAAGCACCCTCGGTTCTTTCGTTTAAATGTATTCTTAAACATGACTTAAGAAAAAACGAAAGCATCGAAGTGATTTAAATTTATAATTACGAGAAACACTGAAATACATTCGTGCTCCGTATAATTAACAGGACGTCAATTGAGAACCAACTCGGATAAAGTTGTACTTGATCTTTTTTTTTATTCCACATAATATGTAGCAAATTGTTAATGAGCGGAATCTTCTTATGCAAAAGCCCTTTTTCTCAACCGGTGTTCATAAAGAAACTCATTTTGTTTTTAGATGTGGACGAATGCTCTAAGGATTGGTGTATTAACTCATATTCTTGTCAAAATCTGGCCGGGGACTATAAGTGCAAATGTCAGAAAGGATGGTCGGGAAAAACTGCACGCTCAACATCAACGATTGCATCGGCCAGTGTCAAAATGGTGCCACATGTATCGACCTCGTCAACGACTATCATTGCGCTTGTCAACCGGGATTCACTGGTACTTAAAACCCCTAATATCCCCGATTTTGCTGGTTTTCCTAAGTATCATTTTTAATTTTTTTTTAGGAGAAATTGTGCTACTGATATCGACGATTGCCTAAGTAATCCTTGCCAAAATGGTGGTGAATGCGTCGACCAGATAAATAGCTTTAGATGCATTTGCCCTGTTGACTATATGGGTGAATTCTGCGAGGTAATATTTCAACTTAATTGATGACATTAATTTATTTCTGCTTTTCTTTAGATCGACCATGACCATTGTACACCAAACCCTGCGAGAATGGAGCTCCATGTTTTAAAACGCAAGCGGATTATTATTGCCATTGCCCTCAAGATTGGCAAGGAAAAAATTGTTCAATACCTAAAATATTTTGCCCACATCCCCCCTGCCAAGGTATATTAAAATTTTGAAGTCTGATGAGTAATGTGAAACCATTTATATGTTTTTCATTTCAGTTACAGTTGACAGTTGTGTTGTGACCGTTCCGTCTAATGCTTCCGGGGGTTTGTCTTTGGTTGCAACTGGAGTTTGCGGAGAGCACGGCCATTGCTACAGTTTACCCAGCGGAGGATTCCGTCATGCGAGGCTGGATACACTGGAAAGTTTTGTCATGAAAGTATGTTTTTTCACCAGATTCTATCCAGTTTAATCATTTTTAACCCAAGATGGCCTTTGTTTTTAAAAAATAAATTTTTGAATGTTTATTTTAATTTTGAATGATTTTTAGATATCAATGACTGCAAACGAAACCCTTGTCAAAACGGAGGAACTTGCGTGGATAAGATAAACTCATTTCAGTGCATCTGCAGAGAAGGATGGGAAGGAGATTTATGCACAATAAGTTAGTATTTCATTCATTTTTTCAAATGATTTAACTAAAGTAGTATTAAAATATTCCTTTAGATTAGAATTTACTATTTTCTGGGTTAAAACTTTTTTTTTCAGATACAGATGATTGCAGTTCGAATCCATGTCAGCATAATGGAACTTGCGTCGACCTTACAGGATTTTCAATGCGAATGTAAAAGTGGATGGAAAGGAAAAACGTGTTCAATGCGAATGTAAAAGTGGATGGAAAGGAAAAACGTGTTCTCTCCGACATGGTCATTGTGATTTTTCAACTTGTCTGAATGGTGGCACCTGCCAGGATTTAGGGCACACTTTTCTTTGCAGATGCCCTCCTATTGGGACGGATCTGTCTGTCACTTAGGTATGTTAAAATTTATGGCTATTCAATGTATTTTATCTTTTTTTCAGCTAAAACGTTTGTAAATCTAATCCATGTGAAAATGGAGGGACGTGCGTCAACACAGGGACGACATACACTTGCATTTGTCAAGAGGGATATGAAGGGGCACACTGTGAAAGAGACATCAATGACTGTTTATCCTCTCCGTGCTACAACGGTGGAAAATGCACTGACGGCATCAACTGGTTTCTGTGCGAATGCGCCCCGGGATTTGCAGGCCCTGACTGTCGAATCAAATCAACGATTGTGCATCTAATCCTTGTGGAGTCGGAGCCACCTGCGTTGACAACATCAACAGCTTTACTTGCCTTTGTCCACCTGGAAGGACTGGTCCTTTATGCTTGCATGGTAAAAAAAAAAAATTAATTCTCTTTCTTTTAATTTTGTGTTGTTCAGTTGAAGAAATCGTTTTCTCAAGTGGCGTATGTGAGTGGAATGGACAGTATCTGAGTAATAATTCGGTATGGAAAGAAAACTGTAATCAATGTCATTGCGTCGACAATATTGTCACATGTACACAAGTTGGTGTGGTTTAAATAATTGCCTTCAACAGACAACGCTTGTGCCCATAACCAGGTCAGTAGTAGAAGATCTTCATAGTTACTCCTATGGATCACATAGATTAAGATAGTTTTTCATGGTTATTGTAATTTTTTTAGGTCTGTGTTCCATGGGGGCGAGAAGGCTGTTTGTCGACGGGATGCGAAGGCTGGGGAGAATGTCGTAATTTGATCAGCGGTAAATTGGTCGGCCCTCCTCAAGTCCCTTCACCGGAAACATGTTGGCCGAATCAAGCGGTCCTCAGCAACTCATGCGCTCTTCTGTATCTGACTTTTGTCTCTCATTCCCTTCGACCAGGAGTAACGACAGAAACCGTCTGCAAAGAACTTCATCTCTTCTGGCAACCACGCATGCCGCTTTACACAGTATAATTGTGTTATGTGAAATAAAAACTGGCTCAAATGACACAGTTGAAGTCGCAATGGTATTATTTTTGTAAATAAATATTTGTTTTCATTATGTTTTGTAGTGGAGTGGCGAAGCAAGTGGAGACGGTGTAAAAGAGGCTGTCAGAGTCATTGGAGAATTAGTAAGTCACAAGCAAACAAATGCAAACTCCGTTTTGTCTTTTGTGAATGAAGTGAAAGTTGAAACTGCATTCATCGCTCAGCGTGAAGAAGGTAACTTTTATTTCTGGGGATTCTGGGAATCTGCAAAGTCCTATTTCATGCTAATCCACTGACCAAAAGTGTTACATGTTTTAGGAGACGGAAGCAGCTTTGGAAAACATCTCTTAGCCTGATAATCCTCTTCCTTTTCATCATCTTAGCTGTTGTCGGTGTAATGATTTACTGGTTCAAAATGAGACCGCAGAATGTGATGAGCGACTCTTGTCGAAGGAGCCACGAAGACGAGAAATCGAACAACATTCAAAACGAAGAAAACCCGAAGGTACACAAGCCCTTTGAAGGAGGAGTTAAACGGGAACGGTGGTGACAGCTCTTCCCGTGTGAGCGTCGTGAGCCGCTTTCTACATTGTCCTGCGACAATCTCGAATTGACTCACGACGACAGCAAGCCTGGCCCAAGTCAAGTGATTCTTTTCAAGAGCCAGAACACTCATGCCGCAAACGATTTAAATAAAGACATCGACTGCGCGAGAAAAAACTTAACTGTTGTCCCTTAGTTCAAAGGACGTATACAAAAGATAAATGTATCTCCTCTAGTGATAATATATTTCACAGTATTGGTTTAATCCTTAAACCTATAAGTGTATAAATAGACTTAGCTTTCAGTTAACTTAGCTTATACTTAATTAAAAACTGTTTAAGTGAATTATTGAGCTGTGAAGTGCAAATTACTAATGAGTGGAAGCTACATAATTTTAGTGTAATTATTCTGAATTTACTAGCAAATATTATCTCGGTATTTGTTATGTTTTTATTTCATCGACAAACATTATTTATTTTAAATAATGTTTGAATACATAATATTATTAAGAATCTAATGATTCATGTGATAATGCGTTTAAGGTAACCATTTAAAATTGAAGAAGAAAAAAAGTCTGTAGATAAGTTGTTCTTTTAGTGTAAATACTGTTAGAATAATCTTTTTTTTTTATTATTTAAATAATTTTCTTTGTCAGCCATGTGTCTACTTAAGATTTTTTTCTACTACGAAAATTAATTGTGATATAGTGAATGATACATGAAAAAAATCCTTGTAAATAAATTTTTTTTTTATAAAAATTTTTTATTGTTAAGTCAGCAATTTTGTTCTCTATAGGTATTGAGAAATTGTTTATACTTTTTAATATTTTTCATTTCATTTTAATTTCTTTATTTTATTTTTTAAACTACCTACTTGATTTATTGTCATTTTTATTTTGCAATGCAAAAAGTGAAAATTGAATCATGTTTTATGGTTACTAAAAAAAAATTATAATAATCCTATCACCTCATTTTATAGTTTTATTAAATCTGTAACGTAGAACTTAATTTGTACCGAACTGGAGTGATTTTGTTAATAATCAAAAAGAATAGAAAGAGGCGATTAGAATTATTTAAAAACATAATATATCTTTTGTAAATAAAGCATTTTTTTTATATTGATATCATTTTCTTCTTTCATTTTGACCTCGTTTTTCCTTATGAACCTTTTAAATGATCTAAGAAAGTTTAAATCCCAGACTTTATTAAATAAAACATGAAGAGAGTTAGATTTATAGAACGGCTCAATACTTCTGGATCTATTTCTGGCTGAAGATGGATGTTTTAATACCAAGCTGGGAAAAAATTAGAGGAAAAAAGAAATTTTATTTGTTTTGTTCACAATTTGACAATGTAAAGAGATTAGCGCAGAAGAGTTGGCTGTTAGTGATGATAGCAGAAGGTACTGCTGTGTTACTAATTGTGTTATTTCATTTTAGATTTAGAAACCAATAAGTTAAAAATTGAATTCTCTGCATCAGTCATTTAAACTTCTTACTTCTTCAAGTAAGCTAAACATTTATGAAGAAAAATGTACTGCTCCTGAAAATCCAGAGTCAAATTATATTAAAGCGAAAAGCTCAAAAAATCTCACTTTAGTCTGCACCATTCCCATTTTTTGATCTCGAAGTTTGTAAACGATAGAATAAATGTCGATGAGCGACGGTTTCATTTTTAACATTTTGTAGAGTGTGATGAATGTTTCCCGTTCTACCACAGCCGGCACTAAAAACGAATATATATGCTGGGGGGAAAAATAAAAGCTTACCTGCAGTGAACAATTATAGGACTTGATTTATCACTTGGTACTGCTTTTTCGACCGACCTACAACACTCGAACAAAGTGTTCAAAGACGTTGGCACACCAAAGTCAGGCCATTTCAAATACTGAAAATGGCTTATGTTGTATTTATGGCCATCCTTAAAAGGAAATAACAACACTGGCTTAGTTTGTCAGAAATAAAAATCATTTAGTTACCTTAACTAAAATTAAATCTCGAACAACGAAACTTTTTGATGGATATCTCCTGATACAATAGACACTGCATTTGCCAAATTGTTTACTTTGACTTTCTTCTGGGTAATAAACGTCACATTTGACCTGTAAATGAAAAGTTTTTTTAACTTATAAATCTTAAGTTCTAACTCACTTTTTTCTGTTCTGTTTTGCAGAGCATGACAATTACAGAGACATTATATGAGGCGACCATAGACCAAAAATCTGAAGCTGTGCTCTGCATCGGCCCTTGAGTTGCGATAAATTTATTTGCTGTGTCGATCCCATTTAGACTTATCTGAATAATACTTATAAGTGATGCTATTTATATTTAAAATATAATTGCTTCTGTTAACAATTCAATTTCTAATGCATATCTGTTAACAGGGGAATTTTCTGGTATCTTTTGAGAATTAGATAATAATTAGCTTAGTTACATACATCAATATGTGAAGCATTAATGTATCCTTCAGATGAAGTGTCCAACAGTTTCACCCTATTGTAATCATCTGAAAAAAGAAAAAATAATAATAAGCATGTATTGCAAAATAAGGTTCAATAGTAGGAAAAAGCTATTTCTGAACAGTCGGAGAATTTTTTTTAATTTAACTGGACATTGAGGTTTTGATTACTTGCATGGAAAAATATTTGCGTAGCGATTTTTATTTTTGTTGCACTTGTCTGCCCCAATGTTAAACGAGTGGTGAATTTCTTGGTATTCTTTTCCAACTTATTGAACTCCTCGTTTATGAGGACAGTGTCGACCGTTATACTTCCGCAGTCAGATGCCTCATCATTAGTGATGGCGAGATCAATTTTAGCTTGTTTTGATGCTTTCTTTTCATTTGCCTGAAATGTTTTCTATTAAAAACAAAATAATTATTTAACGAGCCATTAGGTCCTCTCGGTCCTCCTACTTTTTATACAAAACTTACCACTGTTTGCGCCGTTTATAACAAAATGTAGGAAAATGCGAAGATAGAGCCAGACGATATTACAGCGAACGTGCTATCAGTATTATATAAGATTTGGTGCTGCATCTGTTAAAAAAATTATTATGAATTTTCACCATGTAAAGTAAAGAAAAAATCCTTGATATGAAATAAAAGAGGTTGTGAACCTGTAGTGAAGTAGTAAACTTGAGAATCGCGGAATCCATTTTGAGTAAATGCTCTTAAAAATGAAACCATAATTCGTTCCGAGCCGTAATGGCCCATTACAATATTCATTCATCATGATTTTCGCAGTTTTTTTCTCCGATTATGTACCTCCGAGGTGACCGAGGTGATTCCGGGCCTGAAATCAATAGAAATAAATTTAAAATTGTTGGGTGTTTACCAGGAGTGAAGGGATTCCATTTGTCAGGTGTCGCCTGATATTTGTCAACAAAGTTTTCCTGAGTCGCTTTTTTCCAGGTTTTCTCTTTCGGGCAAACCTCATAAGAGCAGAACATGTATGTACTCGATGTGATTTTTCTCGCCGACTAACACAGCATAAAAAAATGACCTCGCCATTTACATTGTCAAATTCAGACAACGTAATGGAAACTTGAGTTGGCTTTTCTGGATTCGAATTCGGGAAAAGGTTGATATTCGTCACAGGTGGAACTAAAAAAAGGAACAAATAAAAAAATATGCACCATAGTGGGCTATTTTCCTTCTGAAATTAAGCATCATACAAGCCATTTTTAAAATCCAGTTGAGGAAGTAACAAACGTACTTTGTTCTGGGCTTTTAAAGGAATCATTCTCAGTCACCAAGCTTCCATTTTCAACTTCCAAGTTGAAACTACTAATCATCACTTTATAGTCGTATAAAGCCCTAATATTTGGAATCTCGTGCGTATAATCATCCTGAACCTATCTCAAAAAAAAATTAAAAAATTAATCTCAATTGTATAAAATTTTACTTGGGTTATGTTATAAACATAACTAAAATCATGCGGCAGCAGAAATCTCTTGTACCTCTCACTTCGATCACAAAAAAAATTATGTTTCCATTTGAAAAACAAGGATGTGACCAGTAAATCATCATTTTGTCTTCTTTTCCAACAATGTTTAAATATGAAACTGGATCTGGAGCTGAAAGAAGTGATCATGATTACATCTAAAAACTCTTGGTGTTATTCGAGTGTAAAGATGGCCGTCTACATCCTTCACTGGATGATTTGATCATGTTGTAAGCACGTTGAACATTAATTTTGTTGCCTCATTAATCCGGAAATGAGGGTTAGAAATACAATATTTGATCTTAACTCACCTAGGGGTTTCGTTGTAAAAGAATGAGGCTCCGACCAGTTTCCCAATTTTTCATCAAGCCAAAAGATGCCATTTGAACCTCAATTATTTGATATGGGAGGAGGTTATTTTTATTCTGTTAAGCTCATAGTAAGTTCTTAATGGGTCGAATATATTGATTATTTCAGGCTTTTTTGAAGGAGTACATTTTAAAGGATTTTTGTAATTAAATATATTTGCTTATTTTAATTTCGTATCCTTTGATTCCTGAAGAAGGCTTTTCCCAAGTCAATACTATTCTTTCGCTCTCAATAACCAATGCGCGATGTTCCGACAAGGGGCTTCTGAAAAAAAACTTTATTTCTCAACATGAAAAGATGCAATTCACCTATACGATTCATAGAAAGCGGTTCAATTATGATGATAACAACAAAAAACAGTAGAATCGATGGTGACCCCATTAAATTTGGCGCAAAATTAAAAACAATATCCTATATTTTGAATAAATTGATCCACCTAAAGTAAATTATGATGGGTATCCTGATAAGCACTGGTAAACACTTTCATTTTTAAATGTTCAATTCGATTTTGACTTTAAATTCACCTTGAAATCCTAAATTGAAATACATTACACCAAAGCAATTCTTGGCTAACTTAAATATAAAATAAGTTTTTTTTTTTATTAAAAAAATGTTTAGTGTATAAACAGTTATTTTTCAGGCAATGATCAATACTGAGTCACTCGAGTTAATCTATACGAGGCTCTTCACTGAAGAATCTTATCAGAGTGTGCAAATGCAAACAAAAACCACAAGAAATTTGTTTTATTTATTTTTGTTACTATAACAAATGCTTTTCTAATTTAAAAATGCAAAAAAAAAAACAATTCGGAATAAAACATTAATTTCAATAACAAAAATATTTTTTAAAACAATAATTCGATGCTAAATAGGTGGAACAAATTACTTTATGCAAAAAAATTTAAAAACAATAAATAAATCCTTAGGCTTTTTGGTAATTATGAAGATAAGAATTACTATTTTCCTCAGACCAAATAACTTATTGGTAATTAGTAGCTTTTTAAATCGAGAGAAAGCGCCACTGACGAGTTATTTGTGACATTGATCGGGACTGAACGGAAGCTCATCTGAAGCATCTGGAGGTGTTGGCAAAATCTCGATGATATGAACTTTTCGCTGCGGTTCCAATCATCAGATAACCGTTCGACAAAATACCAAGGATTAACCCATTTCGATTTGGCAAAGCTTGTTTAGAGATTTAATCAGAGATTTGTTTTTAAAATTATACAACTCCCCCGCCTGCTACTTATTAAAGTATACGTGCTGAATTGCAAAGTTTTTAGAAAAACAGAAGGTAATCCTGAGAATCCATTTATTTGAGATCAAAAATGATATGGTCGCGTCATTATTTTATCTTTTTTTTTTTTTTTGCCCTAGGGTTTTCTATTCAGTTTTCAATATATTTTAATTTTTTTTTTAAAAGAATACCGTATGGAGTCTACAAAAATTTGTTGCCTTGGCTGCTGAAGCCCGGGACAAGTTAGAACATCCGTCGAATTTGAGGAGCATTTCTGTTTGAAAATCCTTCCAATTTTCCTCACGTAAATTTTTTATAAAATAATGACGTTACGCTAGAATGTATAAGTTGTCTGTGAGCACTTTCCGCAGTAGGATCGATCCGATGGATTTATTACTTATGGGTTTGGAAGGATAAAAATTAGATTACGAAAGTGCTTGGAACTGGCTAAACTTCCTCGTAGGGTAGTTATTGCAATACCCTCCTGAGAAATGGGTCTCAAAGACCCTTTAGAGGGAAACTGACCAGAGATCTTTACCGATCACGAGGCTGTCTGTGTTGCCAGCCGCAGTCGTCCGTCACACCCACAATTTTAATCCGATTTTACCTTTTCACAGTAGCTTAAAAAGCTTTTTCAGTAAATGTGCAAAAGGTGCTTCGTGAAAAAAAGTCGGGGGGGGGGGGGGATCCGTTTTAGGTAGAAAAATGAGTCTTCGTCCATTCAGGCCACACGGAACCTACTATGTATTATATCGCGTTAGTTCTAACACCGGCTATCTAATTTTTTATCAATTTTGAGTTTAGCATTGTTTCTGATGGTAAATTTTGGGGTGAATCGAATTCCGTTGGTAGTTTAACCCTATTACCAACAGAAAACGCGTAGTTCACGATTTAGCCAACAGGTGATGCATTGATTCCAATGAGAAATTAATCCGTATTTTTACCCTCCTGAGAACCTTGGAAAAATGAGATAGCCGGTGTTAAAACTAACGCGACGATATATTGATATATCATTCTTTATTTTTAAATAAATCCTATTTAATGTGAGGAGTATTGGTCAAAATTTGGTGAAAATCGAATAAAACTTGCGCCCGTGAAGTTTTCCGGAAAAATTCGACAGAAGGATATTGTTTTTTCAATTAAAATTTGCTTAGTATGTACTGAGAGGAAAGAATGGACCAATAGTACGTCCTTGGCGCATCTACGGATCTCCCCGTTTTTCATCTTTGAGGCCTCAACATTTTCAAGATAAATTCGAAAGGAAGTCAGCGATTGAAAATTGCGACCGTGAAAAATTGGCTACGGACGCACCACCTCATGATCAGCTAACAATTATTGTCCGGGGCTCGGGAGACCCTTTTTCATACAATGGACATGGAGGGTCACACAATAGCTTCTCTTAAAGAGCTAATTCTTCTCTTTTGTGTGTGCAAGTATGCAAAATAAATCGGACACAATATGGTACTTAGGCTTGAGGCAAATCGGGGGAAAAAATGTCCGGGCCGTAAACTCGAAGGGAAATGCGTAGGAATCGAGTTGGCCAGACTGACGGAGTCCGCCTCCCCCTCGCCCCACTTGATCGGTGCTGCTTCGTCCTACTCCGCCTTCTGTAAAGCTTACTTTGTACCTGACGGCTGACTCCCACTATGTACTGCTCGGCATAGACGTGTCCATATACCACGACTCTTGGCGAGTGGGGACCCGGCGAAATTTTTTTTTTCATGTTTCGCTAATTTATACGCAATTTTTTTTTCCAATGCTTATGGACGTTGTGGGAAGAAAAACGTTAAAAATGAGGTCGGTTTTACTTATGGTCTGTTGATGTTTTGTGTAAACAGTGTAAATTTAGAATCGGGCGCGTGTTTCTTGTGCTCAGTGGGGAATAGCGAAGTGGACCAATAATTGTTGAAACAAATTTTTTTTTATATATAAATTGTTGGTAAATTGGTGATACTTTTATTTTGTCGAAATGGGTTGTGCTATGTCTGCTGAAGAAAGAGCCGCTCTGGCAAGGAGCAAGCAAATAGAAAAGAATCTGAAAGAAGATGGAATTCAAGCTGCCAAAGACATCAAACTCCTACTTCTTGGTTTGTATACTTAAATCCATTTTCTTTTTAAAAAATACTTTTTGTGTTATATCCTCTTGTTTTATTCAGAATAAAGAACGGTTTATTATTGATTGAATTTATTAAGCAAGGTCGCCGGCATTTTTGATAAAAACGTCTACTTTCTCAAAAATTTAATATTTAATAATGCTCTTTTCCCCAAATATTTAAATAATTTAGCTGTCAGAAAATATTATCTTTTTTTTATTTATTTTGTGAATAGACTATCTTCAGTATCAGTAGATGTGTGTCAGAAGCGTCCCTCTGTAATTATCAAAAGTTATCTTGAAATGAAAAATTCGTACTCGCCGGGCATAAAAATGAGCCTTTCTATTTATCAGCCCAAGTTTTGCAGTGAGAAAAATTTCCATACAACGTAAACCGTTATAGCTTTCTTCCTTCTTTTGTTATCTGACTTTTTTTAATTAATCGCCTTTGTTTTTTTTAATGAACCCATTCGTTGTTTCAGGTGCCGGAGAATCGGGAAAGTCGACTATCGTAAAGCAAATGAAGTGAGTAAAAAAATTTTCCTCGATCGATTCGATTAACCCACCCAAATTCGTGAATTTAAAGGGAGGTCGAATTATTGTAGAGGCACGCATGCTTCACCACATGGGACCTTTTTTTTCCTCTCGGAAAAATCGATCTCATACAAAATCTCTCATTAATATTTAAAACAAATAGAACTTTTTAGAACTTAGAATCTCTGTAGGTGATGGGAGAACAATGTTAATTGGGCGACTTCCCCGCTCTCGACTTCCCGTTTTGGCTCCCTCTTCCCGTATAATCAACGCATCACTACTCGATTCTCACACATTGATTTTCTTTCTCAAAGTTCGTCCAACTCGCGAGATTTTTGATAAAAAATAACATTTTCGCATCTATTTACTAATTATGGCAGATGCGGGTTTATTACATCTAAACAGATTAATTGTAGATGTAATAAACGTTTTTTTGGTTAAGCCGCGTCATATTATAGGCCTATAAATTATGTGGTGTTTTTAAAATTAATTAGTGACGATTTATGAAGAAAACCAGAGCAGCGTGGGAACCACGCCTAACTCCAAGTTCAGAATAGACCCCATCTCTCTCCTCCCCTTTTCGATTATTTTGTTCATCTCGTGTTAAAAGCTTAGAGTTCATCAAAAACTAGTCATTTTTTAAAATAATTTTCTAGAGACAATGTGACGCCATCGATAATCGACGAAAAAAATTATTATTGAGTCACTGTTTGAATATCTGGCAAGCGATGCAAAAATGACGAGACGAAAAATGCAGTATTGATTTTTTTAAATGGTAATCTAATAGCCCTGTGAATAATTTACGCTTGGTGTGTAATAATGAAAACTTGACTCAACCCCCTATTGTTTGAACTCGTATTTCACAATCTTCGTTTTTTTCCTCACCTTACACTTTTTTCTCTTCTCGCATGACTTAAAATTTCTCGTCAGAAACTCTGTTAGGCTCCAGAAAACGGCCGAAAGACCGAGAAAATCGCCATAAAAAACTGTGAAAAAACTTTGAACAGCGGAAAACGCCAGATAATCCAGTAAAAACTGATTTCATGATCGAGGAAAACACTTAAGAATGGTGTTTACTGAGGAAAAAAATCCCTTGACAATATTCCGGATCAAAAATGAGGCAGTTTCGTGAGATCTTGAGGAAAATGAAATGAGGCGCTCCGGATACGAAGGGAAACTCGACATCGGACAAATTTTTAACTTCCTTAAAGAAGTTATTGTGATACCCTCGACGTCAGTTTTTTTTTTCATTTTCAGATTCTAGACCTCTTGGTGAATACACCCATATAATTTTTATGTTGAGTTCGCCATTTTTCCCCTTTAAATACGTAAAAACCGAAACTTTAAAATTGTCGAGTTCGCCCTTCGTATCCGGAGCGCCTCAAATGGACAGCTGTTAAAAAAGATCTCTGGTAATTTTGTCCTGGGGTCTATAAGACCCATCTCCGAACACCTTTCTAAGGTATCAAGATTCTATTTGAAAAAGTTGAAAAAAGTTTCTTCCTTTCTATTTATAATCTTGATTTCAGAACAATAGAATTTCCTTAAGTGCGCAGAGGCAAAAAAATTTTGTTAATTTTAGATCCTTTTTATTTTGGTCCGTATGAGTAAAACTGACGGCTGATTGTGACCATTTATTCGGAGGAGTCTTTTCCCTTTGAATAGATGCTATTTTCAATCCATTCTTCCTTTTCAAAAAATAATCTACCTGTGTAACTATTAAAGACTAAAGATTTCGCTTTGTCTGAGTAGGGACCTGCATTGGCCCTTGTTTAGCTTGCATGTTAACCTGGAAAGGAGATTAAAATCTGCGTGGTTGCGCCAAGTTCAAAGTAAAACTAGAGATACTTGCAAATAGATAAGTAAGGAAACACCAGAAATAAATTTTCGTTCTCATTTTTATAAAAATTAAATAAAAAAGGCATTCATGTAAGATTATGAATCTTCGCCTGTTCCTAAAAAAATTCAGTTTTTTTTTGTTTAGTAATACGATTTCGATGTGTAGTAGCCTTGGGTAATGAACCAGCGTTTTATTTAAGAAACCGGCGGATATTTTGGGGAGATCACTGAGCTGTAAACAATATTAAAGAAGGGTCTTGGGACTTATCTATGACTCTTCTGGTTTATGTCTCGTCTTTTCTAAAAGCGTCCGTCGCATTTCTCTTCCAATTGTCACTTCTGTTGAATGATTGGAGATGGGTAATTCTTGGTGATTGTTTTTACAAAAGGCGTCCTTGAAAGATAATTTTATAATTTAAAAGTGTAATTTAAAAGTACCGAAGCCGTTATGTCGTGAAGGAAAAAGAAATTATAAGTTTATCAACCATCTAAAATTTAATTTCTTTAAGTGTAGACAAATCTTAAGGTCGTTTTTTCTTCAATATGATCTTTACCGTTCTCGACTTTGTCTGTGGCTCCGGCCGGCCGTCCGGCCGACTGGCCGTAGCATTTTTAGGAACACTTTAGGGCCCAGTTTTTAACCGATTTGACCAAATTTTCTTAGTCGGTGAACAAGAAACTAACGAGGGCGATTTTTGATTTTTGAAAAAATGACGGAGATATGTCTGTTTAAAATTTTAAAAAATTCGCTGTGGCCGAACCGTTCGTCCGATTTTCACCAAATTTTCACCAATTACTCCTTATATTTTTAAAGAATTTTTGGTGTAAAAAATTATCTTTTTTTTAATATTAATTACATTTTAGTATGGAGAAATTTCATACTTCCGCCTTACGAGAGGGACCTCACTTGCCCGAAAATCCCATTATTTCTACCTTGATGCCTTGATTTTCTAACGAACTTAAAATTTTTTCGGGATAAAAGCGCAAATTTAAATAGAAAAATTAAAAAAAAAAAAAAAAAAAAACCTCGGAAAATTAAAAAAAAAAACTCGGTAAATTTTTCGAAAAAAAAAACTCGGTAAATTTTCGAAAAAAAAAAACTCGGAAATTTTCAAAAAAACTGGAAAATTTTCGAAAAAAAAACTTCCCCTCCGTTATACTTCCTCTCCATTATACTTCCCCTCCGTTTACTTCCCCCTCCGTTATACTTCCCCTCTGTTATACTTCCCCTCCCATATACTTCCCTCTCCGTTTTACGTCCCCTCTATACTTCCCCCTCCTATATGTTACTTCTCTTTAAGGAAGTTTTCGTCGGAAGCTCTTCAAACCAGTACTTTACGAGTTATGATGTTCCTCAAAGAAGTTGCTGTTGAAAGTATTTTTCGAAAGCTTGACGATAATTTGTCTTTTATTTGAACAAAACCCTGATGAGCTTAAATTAAATGACTAATTAGCGTTACTCATGGGCGAAATCCAAGAAATCCTCCCGGAAAATGAAATCATTCGGATAAAACCCTCACGCGTCCGTCCGCAACCACGGAGGTTCCCCTTCGACGTAAGGCTCCCACAATTTTCCGGAAATGAAACGGACCGAAAAAGGAAACTGGCAATCTCGTGACGAACCCGCGGAAAACAAGAAATGGGAACAACCGAGAACATTCACGTTCGCATCGAACTGAAATCGAACGAAATTGTCGCCACCGCTGCAAAATCGAATGTCATTTCCAATCCCCCTACCATAATTTTGTTCGATTTTTCAAAAAATCAATCATCGGTTTTAAAATAATTTCACTTATATAATTACGCATTTATTTATTTAAATATACATTTATCTGCGGAGTTTTTTGGGTTTTAAAACCATTTAAACTTATGCCACTATGAAAAGTTGCTTTTTACTTCATAAAGCAAAACATTATATTGAAAGAAATAAAAAAGGGAGTGCTCGAGCACAAGGAGTCTCCGGGTTGGTCGATGATCCAACAGAAAACAAATCCAAACACGTTAAACGCTGACCAGTTTTTAAAGATGTCAAAATACGTAATAAACATTTAGCAGTCAGCATTTGCTTTATTTAAAAAAGCTGAACTATTAACAATACGTATTTGGTCTAAAACGTTTATTCGTTAAATAATCATTCATAACTCGTAATAATTCATTTCATTCATTATAATTAGTTCGTAGGAAACACATTCCCACTTTTTATCTGCTTATTTTCGAAGAAACAAATATTCGCTATAAACTAATTTTGAACGGAAGGCAGGAACTAGTTCCTTTTCATGAAAAAGTTTTCTGGTGACTCGCATTCTTTCATCTATTATACATTATCAGCTTAATTTAATGCGGGAAGTCTAGATAAATTTTTTTACTTCGATAGCCTTTGTTTCCGTTCTAAAATGATAAACCTGCATTTTTAAGTGCAATTTTAATTTTTTTTCCCCGGTTAAAACATAATTTAAAATCTTACACTCTATTTTCGCAATAACGAAAACGTAGAGCCTTTTAAGAGAATGAGTTTTTTGTTTTGCTTTTAAGAAATGTTGATGCAGTTGGAAAAGGCAACGCCTTTTTTGATCGATTCAAGGATTTTTCATGTAAAAAAATTCAAGTTTATTGTTGATTCCAGTTATAATTTGAACCCAGGTTTTTGGAATGAAGCGCACGGTGTGTGAAAAGAGCCGAGTCTCGCGAGGACTTCGGAAAATTACAAAAACCGTTTTTCTCACCTGTAAGGCAGAGAGAAAGAAAAATCTTTAAACGAATGCCACCTTAAAAAACGATTTCATTGATCTCTTTTGACTAATAATTATGATTTGTTAGCTTTCGTTTAAATAATTTAAAGTTAATGACGGAGGAGTATAATGGACACTTGGTTGATGACTCGTAAATCGATCGATTCATGTTCAGTCTAGTCTCCCATTTAAACAAACAATGACTAGAATTCCGTTAAGAGTTTATTATTATTTCATAGAAGGAGGGTTACTTAAAATCAATACTCTCCTTAAAGGTTTACTTTTTTTTAAATAAAAACTTATGGCGAAAAACTTTTTTTTTAACTTTCAAAAAAATTGGAAACCATTTTTTAAAGTTGATTAGATAATTTTTTATTATTGAAATGTTTTTATTGATTCGTGGTCCATCGTGGGTCGTCCATTTGAACTTTGTGCCGGAGAATTTTGTTGACCCTTTGAAAATTTTCCCTTTGAGTTTTTATCCGAATCGTGATTGACAACTTTCCAGTATTTGAGCCAACAAAAATATCGAAAAAAAGAATTTCTGACACGTCTACGTTTTGTGTATATTGTGGCCCCCGTATGCCAAAAGAATAACTTGGCTGCTTGTCGTTTCAAGGACAAGTTCAAGAATAGACAACTCGCGATTTAATGATGCTTCAAACTTTGCTGCTCATTCCCCCTACTATTCGGAACTCCTGCACCTTTAAATGTTTACCCTGCCAACTCCGAACGCTTCATGCGGAAAATGTTCTGCGCGAAAGAAATCGACTGCTTTTTTGCGAACGGATTTAGCTTCTATAATGGTGGAGTCGCTATGCCGTAACCTAAGCCTCATTTCCTTCAGAAATCGAGCTATACTGATGAGATTATTCTGTCTACAAAAGGCATGCGAAGAACTTATTATTTGACAATGAGGAGAAGTGGCTTAAAACGAAATAAAAATGATTAATTGTAAGTGCTTGGGCAGTTGGGTGTGGGCGTCGTTCAATTTGGATAATTGCTTCGGTGCCGGAGCGTTCGACGGGTCACCTTCGTCCTTTCACGTCCGACGAATTTCCCTCGTCGTAAAAGCGATCGTAAAAATCTCCCTCCTCGAAACCCGTTTCGTTTTAAATGTCTCATTTATATCGACACGTTTAAAAAAGTGGCTACTTAAATCACCATTCAGAATCAGCCATTAACATTGTAAGATAACGGCCTTATTAGACTTTAAAAATACGGACGCCCATTTACAGGACACTTTATCGTCCCTTGTTTCAAACTCGTGGTACATACTTTTTAAAATTTACGGGTCATCGACTATGTATTTATGTTATTCGATTCCTTGTTCCTTCCGTCCAATTCAATAAAGTGTATGGGGCTTCCGTTTATCGAACCACCTGTTCTCTCTTTCTAAACAAGAACACGATTATACTCATGTAGTCCCTCTTTCAAGATAGACACGTCGTCGTTTTGTCCTTAAAGTCTCTTAAGGATCCAGAGGAATGGTCCACAATTGAAGAATTCACGATTCGTCAAAATTTTCATTCGAAGCAAATGTTTCTTGTCCACTCATATGAGATTCCATGAGGTTGAAGAGGAAGTAAATTAGTTTCCTTGAGTGACCTTAACGACGATATTGGGTTAGGACTAGAACTGTTCTTTGGAATGAAGCCATTCTTGACATATGTGTCGTTCGGGTTCATTCACAACACGTGAATGCCACCTGTTTCTTTGACAGAGGCCATTCATCCTCGAGTATTCAGGAAGGGAACCTATTTAAAAAGCCCTTTACTTTTCTATTCTTCTCAATCTTGTTATGGTGTCATTATGTAAGTCCAAATGTAAAATTTTTCAGTTGTTTTGATTTTTAAATGGAGTTTTCTCGTTAAAATTCTATCGCCCTCATTTTATCATCGAAATACACATCTTACTCAGTTTTTGGCGGGAAGACACCCTTTATACCCCATTTTTGGCGGGAAAATACACTTCTTACCTGTTTTTGGCGGGAAAAACCTTCTTACTCAGTTTTTGGCGGGAAGACACCCTTTATACCCCATTTTTGGCGGGAAAAACACGTCTTACCCTGTTTTTGGCGGGAAAATACACTTCATACTCAGTTTTTGGCGGGAAGACACCCTTTATACCCAATTTTTGGCGGGAAAATACACGTCTTACCCTGTTTTTGGCGGGAAAATACACTTCTACTCAGTTTTTGGCGGGAAGACACCCTTTATACCCAATTTTTGGCGGGAAAATACACGTCTTACCCTGTTTTTGGCGGGAAAATACACTTCATACTCAGTTTTTGGCGGGAAGACGCCCTTTATACCAATTTTTGGCGGGAAAATACACGTCTTACCCTGTTTTTGGCGGGAAAATACCCTTCATACTCAGTTTTTGGCGGGAAGACACCCTTTATACCCAATTTTTGGCGGGAAAATACACTTCTTACTCAGTTTTTTGGCGGGAAGACACCCTTTATACCCAATTTTTGGTGGGAAAATACACTTCTTACTCAGTTTTTTTGGCGGGAAGACACCTTTATACCCAATTTTGGCGGGAAAATACACCTGTTTTTTTTTGTTTTTTTTGCGGGAAAATACACTTCTTACTCATTTATTTTCGATATCTTGGTTTAAAAAAAAGGCTTAGCTCAATTTGTATTAAATTTGTTGTAGAAGTTGAAATTTTATAGAATTGAAAGCAAAGGGAATTAGACTAATCCTGGACGAAACGTGCTCTTCAACGAACGGCGTTAGGAGAAGGTTATTTTACTGCTTACTTGATATTCAATCAATTCATAACCTGTCGATGCTATCTAGAACTACCAATTAATTCTTAAAACGCTTCGTAAGCAATAGAAAGTTGCTAAAATTAAGTGTAAAATAAAAATAAAAATTAAAGGGATTATTTTTTAGCCAGACTGTCCATGATAATAGATGTTGGAAGTTTTTAGCTTATTAAAACCTATGAAATTTAAACAAAAAATTGCCCCTTCATGCGAGGGATGTCACCTTGTATGAAATTAATCCATTATTGAGGAAATTGGTGGGCCGAGTTTTACGGTTGCTAGGAATTGAAAACTTTAAAATTAGCTTATGAAAGGAAAATATTATTAGCCTGTTATAACAACATTGGGCTAGTGTAAGTAAATGTTTTCCTTTAGAATACAATAAGCCACTTAAGTGAAGCCAGCCCGCGTTTAAACCCTTGGCAATCACTTATAACAAACAGGTGGTTATGCCGTGTTTCTTATCTTGAGCATTTAGTTTGATGAACGAAATTGAGTATTCACGAAGACAGAAGTCTTCGAGGAGGAAATTAAGAAAGGAAAAAATATGAGGAGAAAATTTTGGTTCCAGCATTTGAAACGAATCGATAATGAAGGCGGGGCAACGTTTTTTCTATTTGATCTTTGCACGACAGGTTACATGTTAGTTGAGTCGCTGTGACTCATTTTCCCCGAGGCAAGGGGTTGAACGACACCACTTCACTATTAGGCTTATTGATTTTTCCAAGACGCAAACGGAAAAATAAATCCCGAAACGCCGCTTTATTTTGTTTATTAATGAAGAATTCGCGGGCTATTCATAGCAATTCGCTTCATTCAACAAGAAAAAAGTGGCCGTGACTTTTCTTCTCCATTCATACAAAAATTTGCTACGTAAACAATGTCGTGGGAGATACACAGCCTTCAGTTGTTTTTCAAACCGAAATATTCTCGTTGGCTCAAAAAAAATTTTCGGAATGATTGTGGCTGATATCGAAAGAATTCTTCACCCCGAACTCATCGTGTTTGTTGAAAAGTCCCTGGTTTTCCCTTCATAGAGAGAGAAAAAAAATGTTCATGATGTTCCAAAGCCTTCTGAATATGTTTCTTAATTCTTGGCATTGTTTTTCCCGAAAAATAACCTGGGAAACGCCTGAAAACGCGGAAAGATGTTTGCTGAACAGAAAATCGAGGAAAACGTCCAAATATCGGAGTTGCTTGGCCTTGAGGCAACCTGAGGAAATCTGGTGACAAACGAGAGAACACACAAAAACTTGGTAATTTTTTTTGGTCTAAAGAACGAGAAAACCCTTGAAAATCCCGTAGAAGACGAAAAAATTATCCAAAAGATCCCGTAAGAAGGTGTTTCTCGTCAACATGGATGGAAAAGTTCATGTCCTCCCATCCTGCTGCTATGTTGTTCAGAGCCTGCTGTTTATATGAGGCGCTCCGAATACGAAGGGCGAACTCGACATCGGACAAATTTTTTTTTTTCATTTTCAGATTCTAGACCTTTTGAAGAATACACCCATGTAATTTTATATTGAGTTTCCCCTTTTTTCCCCTTTAAAATACGTAAAACCGATATGCGGCAAAGCTCTACTCTCAACCTTTTTATTTAATTTTTTTTTTTCTTTTCGAGATTTGGTGATTATTAAAAAACCCTTTTCTCTATAATTCTATGATGATTCTATGATGATTCTAAAATCTCGCCACGAAAATTCCAGAGAGCGACTTTTCTGTCGAGTTCGCCCTTAACAGAAAACTTTAAAATGCGAATACTATCTCGAAACTACGTTTTGTCGAGTTCGCCCTTCGTCTTCGGAGCGCCTCATATGTCCTTATTTCTTTTTTTCGTGGGGGCCCTCGCGATTTTAAATTCTGGCTTCAGGCTTCTGTTCTCCTAGAATTTTCTTTTTTCATTAGGTAAGCCGTTTTAAAGTCAGTATTTGCATGTTACCCTAGAATTATGAATGTATGAAATTGAGCCTCTTTGTATCCTTGTTGTTTTCTGGTTGGAAAAAAAAACCTTGTTGGGCGAAGTAGAGGACTCATTTATGATGCCGAAGAATAGCGTGGTTGTATGTGGGTGGTTTGTGCTCTTACCGACCTCGCCCAAGTTTGTAGCCTGAAGAAAATCAATGCCAGTCAGCCCCCGTTGAAACTCTCCAAGGGTTGTGTACTTTCATCAATATTCTGTGACTATGAAGGTGTAAATGTTCGAGTATTTGTAAGAGAAAGTGTGGGAGGAAAAAAAAAGCGTTGAGAGAGAGAAGCTACATTGTGTCCTAGAATGGGTGGTTCCGCGAACTAATCGATAGTTAGGGTTGAGGGGCGGAGGGGTTGAAGGATGTGAGAGAAACGGATGTGGAATGACACACTCGGGTTAAAATGGAACCCGAGGACCTCCCCGTGTTCTCACCGCTATCGGAAACCGATTAATCTCATAACATCCCTTTCATCAAAAATCATCTATAAAATATAGACTAAAAGGATACTTCAAGTTAAGAATGGAAGTCTTCATTGAATAAAATTCCGTTGACCGATTTAGTAGGTCAACCATGTTTCACAATGGGTGTAGCCGCTAGGGTGGGGGAGCAATTCTTGGAATACCTTCAATTTCAGTCCTCTTCCACCCTCGAATCTTCGATTTTTAAAACTTCATTTACCGTGATCTTCGAGCTTAGGATGTCCTTTCTTTTTAAAAATTGAATGTTTCTGAATTCTTTTTCAATTTTTTAACTTCCTCATTTAATAAAAGCTCCTCAGAGACTCTTCAGGGCCAAAAATTATCTTTATCTACGCGACGTTTTTTAAAAATATTTAAAAATAAACTTTGAGGACATTATTTTCGGGTTTTCTACCGCTGATTCAATCATTCCCTGAATCTCTTTTAGTATTTTAGTATTTTTAGGCGAAGTGCCCGAGAGAAACCGAACAAACTCTACGATTATATTTTTTTAAATAATCATCTTTGATCCTTGCTTGTTGAGTACATCAAAGTAAAAATAAAAGGAAGGAATAATGCCTAAAAGTGTTTTATTTATAATTAGCTCTTGAATGTTGATACTGGGAAAATAAACGATTTACAGAAGACGTGAGGAAAAAGAAAGGAGAGGGAGAAAAAGAGAATGAGGGGCGCCCCGAGAAAGAGTTATCATCTCTAGGGGAAATGCAAGGGCACAAACCCATTGACAATGTTGCCGTGGGCGTTGGAGAGAGGTTCCTTTCTTTCCACCCCCGCCCTTTTTTTCATAGTAGTCTACTCCTTCCTAAAAAAGAAAAATCCTCCCACTCCTTTCATTCCTCTAAACTCATACACTAAACATCTCGCTTCTTCTTAATTTTCTTTTTTTCTCTCACTCTCTTCCTTAAAGAATTTTTTCGCGTTCGATTCCCTGTTGAGCTTCATCGAAGGCTTCCTTTTAAAATGGGGGAAATTTTTTTGAGTAAATACTACCGGAAGTTTGGTTTATTTCCTAGATTTCATAAGTGAAGGTGAAGAAAGTTGTACTTCATGTTGCTAGGATTGAAAAAGTGATAGAAATCCTTTATTTACATTAGTGCTGCATTCTTTTGGAAGTTCCCGTGAACTAAATATCCAATCTTTTAGACCTTCGAGGAGGCTCAGTGATCATTGATAAACTTTTTTTTCTCCTTTTTTTTTACAATGAAGAGCGCGTCGGCGTTCCACGCTCCTAAAAATTTCATGAGATCAAATGTAAAAATTTTCACTGTAACCTACGTTATAAAGTTTAATCGTAAATTAAAAATAATGCGCGAGTGTCTCTTGGGAAGGCGCGGCGCAGAAAGTAGAACCCCCTGCCACACTCACCTGTAATGCGGGTAAAACGTTCACCACCACGCCTGAATGAAAAGGACAGGTGGAGATAAGGAAGTTTCGGGTACTTTTCCGATACTGAACTCCCTAAATTGTTAAAACTTTTGTTAACATTTTATGAGTAACTTTTAACTTAAAAACAAACTCATTTTCGTTTCCTGAAAGAAATTCGTTTTCTTTAAATTTGATTCGTAAAAACGGTTTCAAAATCGCAATTAAATCGTCTTGTGTGTTAAACGCTTTTTCGATCAACCAATTAAACGGTTTCTATTTCCGAAATGTAAATAAGACCAAAAGAAAACAAACAACCGACTATCTTTTTTTAACGCGAACCTTCAACCCAACGAATCCGCAAAAGTTCAAACTTTTAATCATTTTCCATTCATGTCTACGGCAGGGCCTCCCAACTTTTACCTCTTCAAGCTGAAAATTTTAAAAAGGCCGGCGGGCCATCGATGAGTGGTCCCCGTCAAAATTTGAAAAGAATAAACAAATTTTTTTGAGAGGACCGCGGGCCGGATAAAATCGCTTCGAGGGCCTTATGTTGAAGAGCCCTTCAGTGTCACCTTTTTAGTTAACTTCTGAAGAATTTTATTTTTACCAGAAATATAGGAAAATACTAAACAGAACCTTATAAAAAAAAAACCTCTCCTGTTTTTGACTTAATATTTATTTTTGTCTCAGAGATTGGGTCAATCTTATCTTATGATCTTTTTTACTTCCGGTTTGTTTTTTAAAATTCGGGCGAGTTTAATTGATTTCTAAAATCGGTCTATGCGCAACAATATCTTGTTCATCGATCAGTGGGAGTCGGGCGAATCTCTCTAATTATCACTCTCATTCGGACCGTTTATTACACGTCCCTTGAGAATTCCCTGCTTCTTTTCTAATCTTTCTTTGAAGACAATTCTTCCATCTGAGGTTATCGCTTTAGTATGATTGAAACGTTACCTATCTCCCTTTTCTGATTTACGTATTAACAAAATGACTTCATCGTTATGAAAAAAGGATGACGTAATCGTTCCTGATTTCACAATAACTTTTTAGTCGTCAAATTTGAAACATCGATTCTACCCCTTTTGGAGTAATAGACTAAGCCCACTGAAAGATCCTAAGATTATTACCCCATTACCCGGCGATCGCATGCCAAGCGAGGTGGAAATCACTTACAAATTGAAGAGCTAAACTCCGGGAACGACCCAAACATTTAATTAAAACTTTAATCTTTAATTTTATATGATTATAATTTTAACAGTGTAATTAAAAAATTGAATCGATAAACATAAAGATTGCCAATAAACTTAAAAAAAGAACGAGGCGAGGGGTGCAACAGGTGGGCATCGTGGAATCACATGTTCCCTTAGCACTCGACCTGTTTATGGGGCGGCACGGGCTCTTTGGGTCGGATTGCAAGGGGGTGAAACTTCTCATGACTTCCTACCGTCTATAAACCAAGTAGAAGTGTTTCTAGAACCCTTGAGTCAATAGTCGTTTTTACCAAACAATGGAATAGACTTTTTTTTATTGATGAAAAAAAATTGGGGAAAATTTGTGGCAAAATTTTTTTCTCTCAGAAAAATTCGATTGCGCTAAAAAGTTTTGAATATTTTTAAAATTAATTTAATTGTTTGTTAACTTTGCTCGATTTTAGTTTTGTTTAAAATTTATTGATAAAAAAAATATTGAAAATTCTCTACATACTTAAAAAAAAAAGATGATAATAATTATGAGATTTTTTTTATACTATAGATTGAAAATAATTTTATTCTAATTTTAGGCTGGTAAAAGAAGAAGTTATTTATAAATAGAACTCTCCTCTGATCCACGGGGGGGTGGATTTATAAAGGGGGTGGGGGTTAAAGTGAACAGTCCGGACAGCAAAAGGAGCAACCGATCGATAACAAACAGGTGCCTTTACAAGTGGCCTACCGACATTTGAAGCGGAATCGCATGTGCGGGGACGAGTCAAAATTTGCCCCTTACAATATTTGAAGAGAGTCGGAACGCGTGAAAAGTAAAAATTTGCGTCCGCCCCCTAAAAGTAAAGGCGGGAGACGCGGGAAGACGGATCGCTACGGGCGAGGACGACCTTCAGCCGGCGCGGCGCTGGGCGGGGCGGCCATCTTTCATTTTTCGCCTCCCACCGGCGACTCCACCCCACTCGTTCTCATTCAAATTTTACCCGGGAAAACCCACCCTGTGGCCCAGCGAAATTCATTATGTACGTTAATATCCAGTTGAAGTACCGATGAATCAGAGGGTCAAACGTATGGGAAAAGAAAGTTGAAGTGGGAGGAACCCCCTCTGCAGTCATGCATTTCGATCCTAGCCTCCCCAACCTCTTAAAGATTTTTCATATCCATCTGCTTTCAGCTCTTTGATTACTTTGTTCTTTAGCGACCTTGATACTTGAAATATTCATTTTTTTTACCACGCAAACCTTTCTTATTTACTCAATCTTAAGTTAACGTATAAAGAATATGCTTCAAATACTGAATATTAATTTATTGACAGTTTCTGAGAATCGTTCAAAACCTAAATTCTACACGATATTGGTCTCACGTGACTATAAACCTCGCTTATTTGTTGCGCACCCTAAGGGGACGATAAAACATTTTCCCTACAAATCTACCGGAATCCCCACCCGTTTTTTTCCTCTTCACTCTTATTTGAGTGGGGATTATGGGCCCAGCAGAGGCTTTGACCAGAGTGTCTTATCCCTGAGCATTTTCTCAAAGATGTGAAAAAGTTCACGAGTTAATTTTTTATCTTTACCTTAAAAGTTTATCTTGCAAGTTGCTATTCTGGTGGAGTTAACGTCAAAGTGGCCTCTTATTGACTTAAAGTTAAAGAGCTTTTTTTTATGGGAGAAAATGACGTTACCTCTTAAAATCATTAGCTTTGAGGGCAACGTAATATCGTTTAATTAACACAGTTGAAATTTTACTATCGTTTAACTTTCTCCAATTATCCCATTTTCAAGTTTTAAAATTTGATTTTCGTACTTTTTCGTTATTTTAAATTCCGAGTTTATTTCTATCGAGGAAACCGCTAAACTTCCAGAGATAGACAACCCAGATGGAAATGGAGACTTGATTGATTGAATTCCAAATCCATCTTTCACGTATTCCCTGACTACGAACAATTTTTTCTTTCTTTCCAACAGCGATCTCATAAAAGAGGCACGTAATCTTACTTTTATTCCTACACTCAACTAAATCGCCCCCTCGCCCCATTCAATTTTTTCTTTCGTATAAACATAAATTCAAATGCTGCTTTGAAAGGGTTCCGATTTCATGGAGTCCATTATGAAAATTGCGCACGGAAATCGATTTACTTTACAAATTTCTTATCAGCCTTATCTTGAATATAATTTTACTGTTATTTCTCAGCGTTTATCACGGGGTAGTCTTTGACACGAAACCACCTACTCGCTTTCAAATAATCACGGTATGCATGTTCGACTGATAACCCGGTTAAAATACGAACGCTTTAACTCCCTTTATTACTAAGTATTAAAGCTGTTCTTCGAAGAAATTTCGACCTCCCATTGACTTCGGGAAGTCAATTTTCCTCAGCTCTCCAACACCAGGGTTTTCTACTATCTCATGATGAGGAAAAAACCTTTATCAGATAAGCTCCTTTCTTTCCATCTTTTTCCCTTGAGAGCCGATTTTAAGGCATTTCTCTCAGTTTTTCAGCTGCAAACTCTCTACTTAGCTGTGGTGCGTTTCGAGACATCCTTTCCATGCGGAAAAACCCCACATTTCACCTTTTTTTGAACCATGTTGAATGCTGTTCCTGGTGTAATATCAAAAATTTAAACTTAATCCTCTTTTTTTGTGTTTCAGAATTATCCACGAGAGCGGTTTCACGCCAGAGGACTTTAAACAATATCGGCCTGTAGTCTACAGTAATACTATTCAATCTCTAGTCGCAATTCTTCGAGCAATGCCAATTTAGGAATCTCTTTTACAAACAACGAAAGGGAGGTGAGTCGAATAATTTATTTAAAATCCATACGAAATTCTAAAAAGCATAGCTATCATCCGTTTCCCTATGTACGTCCCGCCGCTTTGACATATTCCCCTCATTTCCCTAATTGAAAATATAATACGGAAGTCCTAAAACATTTCTATGAATATATTAAAGAATGAACCTTTTGTGCTTAACTTTTTGCACTTCGCTAAAAGAAGAGTCTATAGGCTAAACTGAAATGCGTTTATATGCATCAAATGGCCAACTTGGAGTGCAGATAGGGGTGTCCATGAAGAGTGTGGGAAAACTTTGCTTTGAAAATTCTGCAAAAAGTGGCATTTCTTGCATTTTAAAAACCGTGTTAAACAAATTTTTATCCGCAGATAGACGAAAAGTCCCGAAAATGCGATATTCCTAAAGATGAGATGGTAGGACGTTTTAGATAATTGCCTGGGAGCGTGTACCTTAAGCTGTTTTATTCAAAATTTTGCAAGAATCCATTTTTTTTAAATTTTGATGCCGCATGCTGCATTTCGTTAGGAAATGATAATTGATTTACCCGCATAGTCCTAGTGAACGTTCGTTTATGATAATTGACAGTGTCTATTAGCACCTGCCACTCAAAAAACAGTCAAAAATCGTTTTACTTCAAAACTCATACTTTTCCGCCACAATTCAAAAAAGCTGCGACCTAAAATAGTGAAAATGCCGAGGAATTTTCCGAGTTTTTATTTTTTTCTCTCGAGGAGATTGGAGTTAAGTTGAAGGGACTGAATAAGAGGATTTTCAATCCAAAAAAACTCCGCGGCACGTAAACAGAGACAACGCCTTTTTTTACGGGTTACGAAGGCTTATCTGTTTGATTAAAATAAGAAGGGAAAAAAAAGAATTTTTACTTTTTAAACAATTTTGTTTAAATAAAGTTTAGCGTAAACACGTTCGGAAAATAAAAAAATAAAGGCCTCTCTACGCTTTTCCCCTTAACCCTCGACCTGTTACGTGATCTATTTACCTCCTCCTAAACTGCGAAAAACACTTTCTCCTCGGCATTGTAAAACATTCCTTTTTGATCCCTTTAAAGCGTCCTAATTAAAGCCCTTTCCCTAATAATGTCGAACGTATCGATCGGATTCAGCGCGATTCTGAAAATTCTATTTTCGCGTTGAAGTTCGTGAAATTGTACAATACTATCGATTGATAATTTCGTACTTAACATCAATAATGGATGAAACAATCGCCGCGCCGGGGACGTGACATGACTTCCAATCTTTCGCATGTCTTCAACGGAAGTACGCGCATTTCATTTATTCATCGAGCTTAGATTGTCGAACTCTTACCTGTAATTGATGTCCTTTTATGTCTTCTACCGCCTTTTGGCCACCTAAAATATAATTTTTTTTAGAAATTAGTTTTAGCTTGGATTGTTTACATAATATTTAATTTTCACGACCTAGGTAAAATTTTGTTTAAATAATAGTTTTTGTTTTTGTCAACTTGTCTGACTGACCTACATACGGGAAAATAAAAAATATTGGAAACTCAAGACTGCGTAATGTCGTCTCTCCGAATTAAATGCGACTTTTAAAGGATTCCTCGAGGAATATTCAATTTAATTAATTGGCCCATTGGGTGGATAGCGCTTTTCGAGGAAATTGGATGGGTTTATCTTGTCGACGAATTCGCTCTTGAGAGATCCTCTTTCAAGTAGTTAATCCTAGAGTGCGTAAATTTCTGCTCAGTGGTTTCCTTGTTCCATAATTAAAATATCAGTGCCAAAGTTGGCTTTAATTTCTTTATTGTTTCAAAAACTAGGATAAAAAAAGGACTTTTGTTAGGCCGGGATTGAAAACTTCTTTTGGTTATTTTCCAAACTGAAGTCCTTGGAAGGCCGGACGCTGAACAAAATAAAGTTGAATACTGAGATTTATAACATAACTAACCTTGGACCGCCGGGACATTATTTTTTTCCTTTTTCCCTCGGACTTCTATTATTTTGGCTTTATTGCCTGAGTGAGCTCGGCATTAAAACCTTGCCCTTGCCCTATTCTCCTTAACAAAAGATATTACTTTCCCTCCGGCTCTCATCAATCGTTTTATCTTTTCGATGGGGACGAATAAAAAAATCTTTGTAACGAAATTCTTTTTATTCCAAGTCTCTTTAGAAATTGCGGCCCGGATTCCGATGGCATTACTTTTGAGGGATTCGCAAAATGCTAATAAACTTGAATTAATGGGACTAATCGCCGCGGCCGTAATGGTAGAATGATGACGAGAGAATGAATTGACAATTAGAACTCCCATTTCACATTAACCCCAATTTTATCCAATAACAAGGTCTTTTTTTTGGTATCAATATGCAAGACCATTTATCATTGGGGAATTCATAAGGAATTCATAAGGTTAGTTAAACGATCTTAATTTTCGCAATTACTCGTCTACTGGGAACGGAAAACTGCCTATAAAGATGCACTCAGGGAATACTTGTTGGACCCAAAATCCAAAAAGGATCTGGGAACGCTTACTGAAGTCATTCGGGAGTCTTGCAACTGGGCCAATCCTTTCTACCTGATAAAAATGTCGCCGATGGACGTATCTAACTGGGCTATTGTATCAAAATCATAAGTATCTAACTGGGCCAATGAACACTAAAATGATTGTATCCAACTGGGCCAATGAACTAAAATGATGTATCCAACTGGGCCAATACTTGATTATCAACAAATGCGAGGAGAATTGGTCGTTTTTACTACTGCAACAAACTAACCATGTTTTTAGATGGTACTTTCCAGTTTGCGCCTTCGTACTTTAAACAGTTCCTCAAGACACACGGATTATCGGAAATAATTACATTCCACTCGTTTCTTGTTTAATTAACAGTAAACGAGAAGAGGCTTATAAGTTAAAAAAAGGCAATTTTGGTCAAAAATGCCTTAAAAGAAGTCAATTTTTGGTCAAAATTCCATAAATCTGTTGTTTTTAAGACAAAAACTGTGAAAAATGCTTTTGATGAAAGGCAATTTTGGTCGAAAATGCCTTAAAAATGCAATTTTGGTCAAAATGCCTTAAAATAGGTAATTTTGGTCAAAAATGCCTTAAAAAAAAGGCATGGCCGTGTGCCCGACAAGTGGGATGCAGGTTTCATTTAACTCAAGCTTGGTGGCGTGCAATTCAGAGGTTCGGGTTGACAGTCGAATATAAAAACGATACAACTGTAGGATCAATAAAATATGAAGTAATTTTTAATTTTGATTTTTTTATTGTTATCCCACTACAAAATCGACGATATTAATTTTGGCCGACTTGGGCACCAGTTTTGGCCGAATTAGTACTATGGCTTTCGAGTGGTTTGGCCGAGTTGGGCACGATAGTTGTCAAGTCGTTGGCCCAGTTAGATATTTTGGGTTCGTTGATGAAAATATTTGGCCCGGTTGGTTACAGCCAGTCATTCAATGAACGATATTTAATATTGTGTAATTTTAACCGTGGTTTGTTCTTACTATGTAATTTGTAACTGTAGTGTAACAAGAAATCCGAGTAGTGTAACAAGAAATCCGAGTAGTGAATATCAGTTTACTTTACAAGGTGTTGATCGTTTTAAGTCTATTGTTTTGTAGCTTCAAGTTTCAGATTTTCATTCAGCCTTCGATTTCATATCTTTTATTAGCAAGAATCATTTTTATTTGTTTCCGGCGTGTAATAAAACCTTATTTTAATTTTTTTATGAATAAAGTAAAAAGAGGAATGGTGTTTTTAAATTTTCTTTATATGAAAAAGATCCTCCCATTTCAAGCTTGATCGCTCTCCATCATATTTCCTGTTCACGTCTCCCTATCAAAGAAGCCTTAGCGGAAAATAAGATCATGAGGACTCGGATTCTTATTTGATATTTATTTGATTGCTAGACAGAAGTAACGGACGAAATTTGTTTTCAAGCCTTTTTTGTTTGATTACCTGTTTAAAAGAATAAATTGACGGCGTAGTAATGAACGTAATATTCTGGGCCGGAAAACCTTGGTTTATTGTGGGCTTGAAAGAGCGGGCTCATTGCTCTTTATCCGGTAGCTTTATTAATCAATGGCTCGCCCCACCTTTTCGACTCAACTAGGGCGAGAACTAGGGCTTAAGGAAATTAAATTTTTCAAAATGAGCTTTTTGCACCAGATAATTTGGCTCTTCACCTACGGTGTTATTTTAACACGTGACGCGTAATTAAATTTTTTTTTTTTTTTGTGGATTGAACAGTCTCTGTGGGTATGAAGAAACAGAATAAGATGCAATACTGGTTTTATTATTTTTGCGTTTGAGATTAAAAGCATTATTAGAACATGGTAATTATTCTTAGGTGATTATGATGGATCGATTGTTCGTGTAGATTTGATGGTTTCCTCCTGAAGACCAAAGGCGTTTGGCGATGGAGAGGATGGGGAACAGGGCTTGAATCTCTTCGTTCGAGAAGAATTCACCGCAGAACCTGACTCCGACAGCGGCCGAGTTCGATTGGTTACTACCGTAAACGGCGACCGCGGTACACTGAGAAAGAGGAGAAGAGGGGACTGCGATGACTGCGAAGGTTGTTGTTGGCCAGGGATTGAGGTTGTTGTTGACCTGGGGATTGGGGTTGTTGTTGACCTGGGGATTGGCTGCTAGGGTCCTGAGTGGTTTGGTTGCCCTATTCCTGGTTGAGGAAAGTTCTGTTGTTGTTGACCAGGGGATTGAGGTTGTTGTTGGCCTTGGGATTGAGGTTGTTGTTGACCAGGAGATTGAGGTTGCTGTTGTCCCGGAAATTGGGATTGCTGTTGTCCCGGGAATTGTGGTTGCTGTTGTCCTGAGAATTGGGTTGCTGTTGTCCTGAGAATTGGGTTGCTGTTGTCCTGAGAATTGGGTTGCTGTTGTCCCGGGAATTGAGGTTGTTGTTGGCCAGCGGATTGAGGTTGCTGTTGTCCCGGGATTGAGGTTGTTGTTGGCCAGCTGATTGAGGTTGCTGTTGTCCCGGGATTGAGGTTGCTGTTGTCCCGGGATTGAGGTTGCTGTTGTCCCGGAAATTGAGGTTGCTGTTGTCCAGGGAACGGAGATTGTTGTTGACCAGGAAATTGTGGTTGTTGTTGACCCGGGATTGAGGTTGCTGTTGTCCAGGGGATTGAGGTTGTTGTTGACCTGGGGATTGGCTACTAGGGTCCTGAGCGGTTGGTTGCCCTATTCCTGGTTGAGGAAAGTTCTGTTGTTGTTGACCAGGGGATTGAGGTTGTTGGCCTGGGAATTGAGGTTGCTGTTGTCCTGGGAACTGAGGTTGTTGTTGTCCAGGGATTTGCGGTTGTTGTTGCCCTGGGAATTGAGGTTGTTGACCAGGAGATTGAGGTTGCTGTTGTCCCGGGGATTGAGGTTGTTGTTGTACAGGGAACTGAGGTTGTTGTTGACCTGGAAATTGTGGTTGTTGTTGACCAGGGATTGAGGTTGCTGTTGTCCCGGGGATTGAGGTTGTTGTTGTCCAGGGAACTGAGGTTGTTGTTGACCAGAATTGTGGTTGTTGCTGACCTGGGGATTGGCCACTAGGGTCCTGAGTTGTTGGTTGCCCTATTCCTGGTTGGGGAAAGTTCTGTTGCTGTTGACCTGGGGATTGAGGTTGTTGTTGTCCAGGGAATTGCGGTTGCTGTTGTCCTTGGAATTGAGGTTGCTGTTGTCCTGGGAACTGAGGTTGTTGACCAGGAATGAGGTTGCTGTTGTCCCGGGAATTGAGGTTGTTGGCCAGGAGATTGAGGTTGCTGTTGTCCTGGGAACTGAGGTTGTTGTTGACCAGGGAATTGCGGTTGTTGTTGACCAGGAAATTGCGGTTGTTGTTGACCTGATCTTGGCTACTAGGGTCCTGCGATGATGGTTGCCCTATTCCTGGTTGAGGAATGTTCTGTTGTTGTTGACCAGGGATTGAGGTTGTTGTTGGCCTGGGAATTGAGGTTGTTGACCAGGATTGAGGTTGCTGTTGTCCGGGAATTGAGGTTGCTGTTGTCCTGGGATCTGAGTTGTTGACCAGGAGATTGAGGTTGCTGTTGTCCCGGGAATTGAGGTTGTTGACCAGGAGATTGAGGTTGCTGTTGTCCTGGGAATTGAGTTGTTGACCAGGAGATTGAGGTTGCTGTTGTCCTGGGAACTGAGGTTGTTGTTGTCCAGGGATTGCGGTTGTTGTTGGCCTGGAATTGAGGTTGTTGACCAGGAGATTGAGGTTGCTGTTGTCCCGGGAATTGAGGTTGCTGTTGACCTGGGAACTGAGGTTGTTGTTGACCAGGGAATTGGGGTTGTTGTGACCTGGGGATTGGCTACTAGGGTCCTGAGTTGTTGGTTGCCCTAACCCTGGTTGAGGAATGTTCTGTTGTTGTTGACCAGGGATTGAGGTTGTTGTTGGCCTGGGAATTGAGGTTGTTGACTAGGAGATTGAGGTTGCTGTTGTCCCGGAATTGAGGTTGCTGTTGTCCTGGGAACTGAGGTTGTTGACCAGGATTGAGGTTGCTGTTGTCCCGGGAATTGAGGTTGCTGTTGTCCTGGGAATTGAGGTTGTTGACCAGGAGATTGAGGTTGTTGACCAGGAGATTGAGGTTGCTGTTGTCCTGGGAATTGAGGTTGTTGACCAGGAGATTGAGGTTGCTGTTGTCCTGGGAACTGAGGTTGTTGTTGACCTGGGAATTGAGGTTGTTGACCAGGAGATGAGGTTGCTGTTGTCCTGGGAATTGCGGTTGTTGTTGACCTGGATCTTGGCTACTAGGGTCCTGCGATGATGGTTGCCCTATTCCTGGTTGAGGAAAGTTCTGTTGTTGTTGTTGTCCAGAGATTGGGATTGCTGTTGTCCTGGGAATTGAGGTTGCTGTTGTGTACCGGGAATTGAGGTTGCTGTTGTCCTGGGAACTGAGGTTGTTGTTGACCAGGAATTGCGGTTGTTGTTGACCAGGGAATTGCGGTTGTTGTTGACCAGGGAATTGCGGTTGTTGTTGACCTGGATCTTGGCTACTAGGGTCTTGCGTTGATGGTTGCCCTATCCTGGTTGAGGAATGTTCTGTTGTTGTTGACCAGGGGGATTGAGGTTGTTGTTGGCCTGGGAATTGAGGTTGCTGTTGTCCTGGGAACTGAGGTTGTGTTGTCCAGGGATTGCGGTTGTTGGCCTGGGAATTGAGGTTGCTGTTGTCCTGGGAATTGGGGTTGTTGACCAGGAGATTGAGGTTGCTGTTTGTCCTGGGAATTGCGGTTGTTGACCGGAGATTGAGGTTGCTGTTGTCCTGGGAATTGAGGTTGTTGACCAGGAGATTGAGGTTGCTGTTGTCCTGGGAACTGAGGTTGTTGACCAGGAATTGGGGTTGTTGACCAGGAAATTGCGGTTGTTGTTGACCAGGGAATTGCGGTTGTTGTTGACCAGGGAATTGCGGTTGTTGTTGACCAGGGAATTGCGGTTGTTGTTGACCTGGATCTTGGCTACTAGGGTCTTGCGTTGATGGTTGCCCTATCCTGGTTGAGGAATGTTCTGTTGTTGTTGACCAGGGGATTGAGGTTGTTGTTGGCCTGGGAATTGAGGTTGCTGTTGTCCTGGGAACTGAGGTTGTTGTTGTCCAGGGATTGCGGTTGTGTTGGCCTGGGAATTGAGGTTGCTGTTGTCCTGGGAATTGAGGTTGTTGACCAGGAGATTGAGGTTGCTGTTGTCCTGGGAATTGAGGTTGTTGACCAGGAGATTGAGGTTGCTGTTGTCCCGGGAATTGAGGATGTTGACCAGGAATTGAGGTTGCTGTTGTCCTGGGAATTGAGGTTGCTGTTGTCCTGGGAATTGAGGTTGTTGACCTGGAGATTGAGGTTGCTGTTGTCCTGGGATTGAGGTTGTTGACCAGGAGATTGAGGTTGCTGTTGTCCCGGGAATTGAGGTTGTTGACCAGGAGATTGAGGTTGCTGTTGTCCTGGGAACTGAGGTTGTTGTTGACCAGGGAATTGCGGTTGTTGTTGACCTGGATCTTGGCTACTAGGGTCTTGCGTTGATGGTTGCCCTATTCCTGGTTGAGGAATGTTCTGTTGTTGTTGACCAGGGGATTGAGGTTGTTGTTGGCCTGGGAATTGAGGTTGTTGTCCTGGGAACTGAGGTTGTTGTTGTCCAGGATTTGCGGTTGTTGTTGCCTGGGAATTGAGGTTGCTGTTGTCCTGGAATTGAGGTTGTTGACCAGGAGATTGAGGTTGCTGTTGTCCCGGGAATTGCGGTTGCTGTTGACCTGGGAACTGAGGTTGTTGTTGACCAGGGGATTGGCTACTAGGGTCCTGAGTTGTTGTTGCCCTAACCCTGGTTGGAGGAATGTTCTGTTGTTGTGACCAGGGGATTGAGGTTGTTGTTGGCCTGGGAATTGAGGTTGCTGTTGTCCTGGGAATTGAGGTTGCTGTTGTCCCGGAATTGAGGTTGCTGTTGTCCTGGGAACTGAGGTTGTTGTTGACCAGGGAATTGCGGTTGTTGTTGACCTGGATCTTGGCTACTAGGGTCCTGCGTTGATGGTTGCCCTAATCCTGGTTGAGGAAAGGGTTGTTGTTGACCAGGGAATTGCGGTTGTTGTTGACCAGGGAATTGCGGTTGTTGTTGACCTGGTTGGCTAGGGTCCTGCGTTGATGGTTGCCCTATTCCTGGGAATGAGGTTGTTGTCCCGGGAATTGAGGTTGCTGTTGCCAGGGAATGCGGTGTTGTTGTCCAGGGAATTGAGGTTGCTGTTGCCCAGGAATTGAGGTTGTTGTTGACCAGATTGAGGGTTACTTTGTCCGCACGATGATTGCTGAATGGTATTCACCAGATGCTTAAATATTTCCTCATTGTTTCGGGTTTGTCGACGTAGTTGCTCCTCCGTTCACTTGCACGTTAAGCGCAGCATTTTTCGGAATGCAAACGTACGATCCGTCCGGCCATCCGCATTGTTGTCCACACATACACGTATTCCCTTGATCATTCGTACTTCTCTTCGAGCGAACTGATTCTTCACTTCCAATCTCTTCGACAATGTCTGTAGGCATAAAATATTTCATTTTCTCTCATTTTTAACTATGCATTTTTAATTTTGAAAAGCAAAATTATCAAAAACGTACCTTCGTTTTTTTTGTCTTCGGTTACTTGATTTAGCTGCTTTTTCTTGTTCAGTTTCAGTCCTTTCTCCGTTTCTGCGCCTCCTTTTCCTCTGTACTTGCGAGCCATCAGTAGCTTCTTTAATTTCTGCCTGTAATTGAGCCTTAATACGCACGTTTTACATTACGCCAAAAAGTTTTTTTAATGCTCAAGGACTTCCTAATGTTTTTGAAGTAATATGAGGCGCTCCGGGTACGAAGGGCGAACTCGACAAAACGTAGTTTCGAGATATTCGCATTTTAAAGTTTCGGTTTTTACGTATTTAAAGGGGAAAAAATGGCGAACTCAACATAAAATTATATGGGTGTATTCACCAAGAGGTCTAGAATCTGAAAATGAAAAAAACTGGAGGACCCTTCCCCAAAACCCGACGTCGAGGTATCACAATAACTTCTTTAAGGAAGTTAAAAAATTTGTCCGATGTCGAGTTCGCCCTTCGTACCCGGAGCGCCTCATATGTGTAATATTGTGACATTTTGAAAGTTTCGGTAGTTAAAATTGTAAAATTTATTCAAGCTTGTTAGTGAATGATGGAATGTTAAACTTACAGGAGCTGCTAAGAGGCTCGAAACGAATAAAAGCACCAAACCACTTTTCACAATAATGTCCACCCTCATTTTAACGGCCCTGTCAAAAGAGGAGTAAAATCATAGTAGCCGCCAGTCATTTTATATTGAGAGTCGCTTTTCAATTTAAGTGATACAACGCGTTTCGTTCCTACTTCCGTCTTTCCACCTTCGAAAATACGATTCCATTATCGATCGTCTACTCTCATTTATAAGAATAAAATTCAATCATTTGTCTTGCTACTGTGTTTTATTATAATCTTCGTTCAGTTGTATTTCCATCATAAGTTGTGCCCAACCCATAATGAAGCAAAAGTACTGGTTTGAAGAGCTTCCAACGAAAACTTCCTTAAATAGAAGATCTATAGGAGGGGGAAGTATAACGGAGGGGAAGTAAAACGTAGGGAGAAGTTATGGGAGGGGAAGTATAACGGAGTGGGAAATATATAAAGGGGAAGTATAAGGAGGGGAAGATATGGGAGGGGGAAGTTTAGTGAGTGGTGGTATAACAGAGGGTGAAGTATAACGGAGAGGGAAGTATAAGGGAATGAAAGTATAACGGAAGGGGATGTATAAGGAGGAAAGTATAAAGGAGAATTTTCCAAGTTTGTTTTTTCGAAAAATTTCTAAGTTTATTTTTGAAAAATTGTCCGAGTTTTGTTTTTTCCCAAAAATTTTCCGATTTTTTTTTCATAAAATTTTTCAAATTTTTGTCAAAAAAATTTTCCGGTTTTTTTTCGAAAAAATTTTTTGTTTTTTTTTGTAAAAAAAATTTTTTTTCGAAAAAATTTCCGGGTTTCCTTTTTTTCGAAAAATTTTTTAAGTTCTTTTTTTCGAAAATTTTTTAAGTGCCAAGGTAGAAATAATGGGCTCTTTGGCCTAGGGATGTGCCTCTCGTAAAGGGTAGAAGTATAAAATTCTCCCTACTAAAAAAAATGATAATTAAAAAGTGGCAATTTTTTTACACCAAAATTCTTAAAAAATATAAGGAGTAATTGATGAAATTTGGTGAAAATCGGATTAACGGTTCGGCCGCAGCGAGTTTTTAAAATTTCAAACAGACATATCTCCGCCATTTTTTCGAAATTCAAAAATCGCCCTCGTCACATTCTTCTTCTCCGACTAAGGAAGATTTTGTGAAAATTTGGTGAAATCGGTTAAAAACTGTGGCCGTAAAGTGTTCCGGAAAAATGCTCCGGACGGCCGGAACCAGACAAAGTTGAGATCGGTAAAGATCAATTTTTTATCAGGGAAATATCATTGCATTTTTAACATATTAAGGTTTTTTGTGAGGGAGAGAGAATGAAAAATACGGATATTCCACGACCGTTTCGGCGTAATACGCCATCAGGGACTATTTCCTCATTTTTCACTCTCATACTTGACCTTTACTATGTGGTATAAGTGAGACAGCGGGAAGGTAAAGAATCTGTCTGTTTTTAAGACCCTTCCGTTGTCTCCACACCCCCAGTATCGGCCATACACTACCTCTTTATATGGGCAGTGCCCCTATTTGTTTTTATTTTTATCAGGGAAATATCATTGCTTTTTACAATTATTAAGGTTTTTTGAGGGAGAGAGAATGAAAAATACGGATATTCCACGACCGGTTTCGGCGTAATACGCTCATCAGGGGGACTATTTCCTCATTTTTCACTCTCATCTCATTTTCTACTTGACCTTTACTATGTGGTATAAGTGAGACAGCGGGAAGGTAAGAATCTGTCTGTTTTTAAGACCCTTCCGTTGTCTCCACACCCCCCAGTACGGCCATACACTACCTCTTTATTGGGCAGATGCCCCTATTGTTTTTATTTTTTATCAGGGAAATATCATTGCATTTTTAACATATTAAGGTTTTTTGTGAGGGAGAGAGAATGAAAAATACGGATATTCCACGACCGGTTTCGGCGTAATACGCCCTCATCAGGTGGACTATTTCTCATTTTTCACTCTCATCTCATTTTCTACTTGACCTTTACTATGTGGTATAAGTGAGACAGCGGAAGGTAACAGAATCTGGACTGTTTTAAGACCCTCCGTTGTCTCCACACCCCCCAGTATCGGCCATACACTACCTCTTATATTGGGCAGAGCCCAAGAGTAAAGATCAATATTCTATTTGACCCTCCGGGGTCTGGAAGACCCTTCCCCAAAAACCCGACGTCGAGGGTATCGCAATAACTTCTTTAAGGAAGTTAAAAGGAAAATTAAAAAATAGGCTGTCAACAAAAAAAAGTGCGGGGCCTTAGGAGGACAATTTTTTAAGTTTTCCCCAGAGTCACCCCGCTTCTAGTCAATTCAACAGTTTCTTTATATTTATTGAATGAATGACACAAAAAATGAACAATATAGGATTCAAGATTAATGGAATTTTATCATCGTAAATCGATTCTGCTAAGACGGATGGAAGGTTCATTACGTGATAGCGTCCAAGCGATTTTTCTTGTCACGAGGCCGATAGGGACAGATGAGGCTCCCGACTGCGAATAGCATTCAGATGACTCATTTATATCTCGGTTTCGTTCCGTATCAATTTTTTTCTGTGGCAACGTCCCAGGAAGGCGGAAACAATATTTTCGCGACAATTTTGATTAAAATTAGTATAACATCAAAACAATGTTGAAATCAGGCCAAATCGACATAGCAATTTTTTATTTTCAAAATAATTTTACGTAAGAGGATCGATAAACGTCGACTTTTTTCTGGATCCTACATATATCACAATGCAGGTCGATAATTGAATTCTAATTTTAAAATTTCTTTTGTCCATGAACTTTTTTTTTCAACGACCGACTTAACTGCTTTAATCTCCATTCAGAGGTTCAACAGGTCGTCTAGATTAGCTTCTCTTTACTATTATTGATTTCAGGTCAATAGGTTGAACCAGATAAGAACGTGGGGGAAAACACTTGCTGAATCACTCGAGAAAAATTCAAGTAAACATGAAATTTTAAATGAAAACAATCGGTGTTCTATTTTTATAAGAAGACAAAAAGCTTTTTTTTTCTCCTCTGTGTTGCCAATTTCATTTTTGCGCATAAAGCATTTGGTGATGCATCTTTTCTGGGAGTTTCAGGAAATGGTGGGTTTTCATTATAAACATATGAGGCGCTCCGAATACGAAGGGCGAACTCGGCAAAACGTAGTTTCGAGATATTCGCTTTTAAAGTTTCTGTTAAGGGCGAACTCGACAAAAGTCACTCTCTGGAATTTTCGTGGCGAGATTTTAGAATCATCATAGAATCATCATAGAATCATAGAGAAAAGGGTTTTTTAAAAATCACCAAATCTCGAAAAGAAAAAAAAATTAAATAAAAAAGGTTGAGAGTGGAGCTTTGCCGCATATCGGTTTTTACGTATTTTAAAGGGGAAAAAGGGGAAACTCAATATAAAAATTACATGGGTGTATTCTTCAAAGGTCTAGAATCTGAAAATGAAAAAAAAAAAAAATTTGTCCGATGTCGAGTTCGCCCTTCGTATTCGGAGCGCCTCATATAGAAGGTTGATTGTTCGTCCTCTGCTGAGGAGACATTCGTTGGTCTCGAGCTTTCACGCCATATACATTTGATTAGTAGCTAAAATGATGCTGCTGTCTGGGGGTATTCGTGAATTTTGCCTTCCTATGAGCCTCGGGTCCCACCCAAATTGATGCTCCGGGAACAGTGAAAAAGTTCGGACATCTGACGCCGCAGTCCTGACCCTCGTGTATTGATAGCGCCCTTTTGAGGGAATTCCGTTTTTGAGATATTTTATTGCTATAATTGAGATAATTTGTTTATTGACGGTTGGTCTCTCTTTTTTCAGGCTGACGCTAAAATGGTTTTCGACGTAATCCAACGAATGGAAGACACAGAGGCGTTTCGGAAGAGCTCCTCGCGGCGATGAAGCGACTGTGGCAAGACGCTGGCGTACTTGAATGTTTCGGCCGCTCTAACGAATATCAACTCAACGATTCCGCTAAATAGTGAGTTGAGAATAAATCATTAACTGTCTGGGTGTAAACCCGGGCGTAGCCAAAATCGATCCCGTTTTCAGCGGAAAAATAGAGGAAATTCCGAATGTATAGGGAAATATTTCAGTTTGATCGTCCACTGAGGGGATCCTTTACGATCCGGGCCTCTCGTATATTTTTTCCCACTGAGGTCAGGGACCTTTGAAGTGCTTTTACTACTTTTATACAAGGGCCCGAAACCCTGCATTTGGGTTATAACTCCATGAAGCTTAAAAAAAAATTTATCAATGAATGATATTTTCCTTTGCTGGGCGTCCGAGCAAAATGATGGGAGGAAAACATTAATTATTTCAATGCTTAAAGGTGGAAAATGTCCTTTTCACCTTCACCCTTCAATGGGTCGGACCTACCAATTTATTCCGAGTCATTTACTTTAGGAAGGTCCTGCGAGAGGCAAGTGTAAGCCCGGCTTTTGAAAGGAGGTCACGTGATGGTTGAATGAAGAAAAGCGCGGGTTGGGGGCTCCTTAACTCGCAGTTTATTACCAACCACCCACGTTCTTCGAGGCATCTTTCAGATGAGAACCAATGCGGGTCACGTCCTTGAAAAAAGGGTGCAGCCGTGAAAGAGGAAGGAAATAGCCCCATTTCCCTCCCCTCCTTTATCGCCTCCATTATTATCTCTCTTCTCAATTCCCACGATACACTATTTTACCTTCCATGAGTATTTAAAATCGATTAGTGTATTCAAACTGCATATGTACACATCTTAAGAATGACGGAATTCCGTTATTGATCAAATCGTGAAGAGGAGGGGTCTTGGTTCGGACGGAAAATGAAATGAGGGGAAAATCGCGCAGACTCTCGGAAAGGCGATCTTCTAGCTCGCCCACTTGCGAGTTACAAATTCGTTTACGCCAACCGGCGACGCGGTTTTGGTTAAAATCGTTCCATTCCAACATCAACTTTACCTAAACCCACCCTTTTTTTTTTATTCATTTCCTACGCATTAATCCCGCATCTTTTTACAACAAATAATTTTCAAATCTATTTTCAAATTTCTCGGGTACGAAGGGCGAACTCGACAAAACGTAGTTTCGAGATATTCGCATTTTAAAGTTTGGGTTTTTACGTATTTAAAGGGGAAAAAAACGGCGAACTCAACATAAAAATTATATGGGTGTATTCACCAAGAGGTCTTGAATCTGAAAATAAAAAAAACTGGAGGACCCTTCCCCAAAAACCCGACGTCGAGGGTATCACAATAACTTCATTAAGGAAGTTAAAAAATTTGTCCGATGTCGAGTTCGCCCTTCGTACCCGGAGCGCCTCATTTGGAAAAATCGAAAAGTCCTGAAAATTCAGAAAATAGACCCTAAACGGGTCTTTCGCATGTTAGATATGTGCTTCAAGGTAATCAAAAGCCGTTTCAGAAAAATAATGGCCACTCTATTATATCTAACCTTGAAAAAGGTTTTAAAAACTACTTCATTTTGTGTGTGTCATTTACAGAGCCATTTTTAAATGAATATATATTATGAGGCGCTCCGAATACGAAGGGCGAACTCGACAAAACCTAGTTTCGAGATATTCGCATTTTAAAGTTTTCTGTTAAGGGCGAACTCGTCAGAAAGTCACTCTCAGGAATTTTCGTGGCGGGATTTTAGAATCATCATAGAATCATCATAGAATCATAGAGAAAAGAGTTTTTTTAAAATCACCAAATCTCGAAAAGAAAAAAAAAATTAAATAAAAAAGGTTGAGAGTAGAGCTTTGCCGCATATCGGTTTTTACGTACTTTAAAGGGGGAAAAGGGGAAACTCATAAAAATTACATGGGTGTATTCTTCAAAGGTCTAGAATCTGAAAATGAAAAAAAAAAAATTGTCCGATGTCGAGTTCGCCCTTCATATTTTAACTTTCTCAAAAATAAGTTGTGATTCTCTCAGACGTGGGTTTTATGATTGCATCTTCGAAATCTTCTGAAGTCGATCATTGTCTTTTAAAAGTTTCGTATACTTTTCCTGGTTCAACAACGTTTAGTCACTTTTTCGAGTTATTTTTGATATGCCTTAGCACGAAGTGCCTTTTTCGGATTACTAATTTAAAAGCGTCTAATCTGCAATTAGATTAAAATTGATAAGTATCTGCGAGAAAGTTGACACTTTTCTTTTCTGAAGTTTGTCCGATGGTATCGATTTTACGTCGGCTGTGACTGTTAATTAAAGCTTCTAGTTGAAATCTTTTGACCATTAATTCAATGAATGGAGAGAACGAGGAGCCCTTTTCGTGAAAACAATGATTCGCTTGTCACCCATTGTTTCTCTCCGTTCGATCGCCCGCTATTTTCCTTTTTCAAAGAGGTGAAGTGTGTCTCTTTTATCGTTCAAAACCGAAAGTAGGCTTTTTACGGAATAAATTATTTTTGACTCATGATTAAAGTAAAACAGTTCCTTCGAAATTTTATACTTGGAAGATTGAAAATAATAATAAGCTTCATTTTTTAAATATCAAAGCTCATTAGGGGGAAAAAATAGGTCGTCTTCTTTTAGTTTATTCTTTTCGTAAATAATCAGCGTTTTCTTGTTTTGTTTTCTTTTTTTTAAATAGCAACTTCAGTAGTTTATTTTTTGATAAAAGGGAAAAATACGAAACTACTAACTATCACTGCTGCAGAATAAGAAATTTCCCTCTTTCGTTTTGAAAAGTTAATGCCCTTCGCTAAAATTCATGAGCTTTACAGTTTCTTTTAAAGTTGCTTTTGATAACCTTGTGTGTTCACCTTCCTCTGAATATTAAACCCCCAATTAAACCGTAAATAGTTCCTTCAATATAGAAAAACATACTATGGTAACTTAGAGAAAAATTTAAACTTTCCAACTTTAAAAGAACTTGGACGGAATTAACAGCTCCAGACAAGCATCTTAAATGACTTTTCGTGTCCTATTTTTAGTTTGATATTTCCTAGTCGTGACCAAAATCAATACTTAGGTGTAATAAAGACACTAAAAAATAAAAATGAAGTATGAAAAGACGGCAAGAGTCACGTTCTTAGGACGTTTTTGTAATAAAAAGTCGGCTTTTGGGAGCCTGCGTTATTTACGAATTTCCACTAAAAGGGTGGTCCATTTTATAATAAAATGTTTTATATTAAATAGTACGACATAGTAAAACCTGAGTTTTCAGGGTTTTACCTCAAACCGTCAAAAAAAAAATTTTTCTAAAAAAAAAAAACGCCAATTTTCCTTTTTTTTTTTTTTTTTTTTTTTGTTTTGCTTTGGAATCTATGTCATCTAGAAAAGCTCAATGAAATTTTTATTGACATGTTAAACTGGAAGAAAACGTCATGACCTAAATCGAGAAATTTCGACTTACAATTGAGGCGCTCCGAATACGAAGGGCGAACTCGACATCGGACAAATTTTTTTTTTCATTTTCAGATTCTAGACCTTTGAAGAATACACCCATGTAATTTTTATATTGAGTTTCCCCTTTTTTCCCCTTTAAAATACGTAAAAACCGATATGCGGCAAAGCTCTACTCTCAACCTTTTTATTTAATTTTTTTTTTTTTCGAGATTTGGTGATTTTAAAAAACCCTTTTCTCTATGATTCTATGATGATTCTATGATGATTCTAAAATCGCCACGAAAATTCCAGAGAGTGACTTTTCTGTCGATTCGCCCTTAACAGAAAACTTTAAAATGCGAATATCTCGAAACTACGTTTTGTCGAGTTCGCCCTTCGTATTCGGAGCGCCTCAATTCAAATCAGACGACGTTTTTCGATACGGTCGAGTTCACCTATCATCGAATAGTCGTAGGACGTGCTTGTTCGATCAACCTATTTTAAAAATATTATTGTTATTTAGATTAACAAAAAAACCAAATCTAGGACAATATTGAAGCTAATAGAGTTGTTAATAAAATAATGAACTATCTTCACGTAGTTCCGCTTGCTTTGGGTGAGAGCTTGCCGGAATAAATAGTAGCGTGGCAGCAATTCATTTAGTTTTCTAAAAGGGCTCAAAGGAATTCCCTTTTGAGGATATTAATTTAGTGAGAATCCTTGAATTTATTTCAGAATTTACAAAGGAACGCTTTGAAGCTGAAGTTGAAAGTTTAATATTAGTTCTTATATTTCTAGCGATTTTAGTCTTGATAAAGTGGAAATTAAATAATCGACTTTTTGGACCTTTTTAATAAATTTAAGAAATTAATTTTTCTGAGAGCTTTGAGCTTTTGCTTTCAAAGTTTTCCTTGTTCTTATAAAGAAAATCTAATCTAGAATCTCCTTTTTTGTGGACGAAACTCCATGGACCGTCCTTTTGTTAGCAAAAAAAAGGGATCAATATTTTCCTTATAGATAGAGATCGTATGACTCAGTGGGGAACACGAATCGTATTTACATTTTAGGGGTGAGAAAAAAAGTGTTATACAAAGTTAAAAATGAGAGGGGAAGAAAAAACTTAGCAGTTTTTAAAATTTATTCATTTTTTCAGCTTTTTAGACGACCTGGACCGTTTAGGCGCAAGAGACTACCAACCCACCGAACAGGATATTTTGCGAACCAGGGTCAAAACTACTGGAATCGTCGAAGTTCACTTTTCATTTAAGAATCTTAATTTTAAGTAAGTTCTATCATAAAAATTATTTTGAGATTTCCTAAAATATTCTTCACAGGCTTTTTGACGTGGGTGGTCAGAGGTCTGAGAGAAAGAAGTGGATCCACTGTTTCGAAGATGTCACCGCTATCATATTTTGTGTCGCCATGTCTGAATACGATCAAGTTCTCCATGAAGATGAAACAACGGTAATTTTCTAATTTGCTGGAAAAATATTTGTTGAGCCCTTTGAGATACTACTGAAATTTATTTTCAATTATAGAATCGAATGCAGGAGTCTCTGAAGCTATTTGATTCGATTTGCAACAATAAATGGTTCACAGACACCTCTATAATTTTGTTTTTGAACAAAAAGGATTTGTTTGAAGAGAAGATTAAGAAATCTCCCCTCACAATTTGTTTTCCTGAATATGCGGGTAAGTAAAAATTCAAAATTCCATCTTCTCTTTTAATTTTATTTTTAGGTGCTCAGGAATATGGAGAAGCGGCCGCCTACATTCAGGCGCAGTTCGAAGCGAAAAACAAATCGACGACTAAAGAGATCTACTGCCACATGACCTGTGCGACCGACACCAACAACATCCAGTTTGTCTTCGACGCAGTCACCGATGTCATCATCGCCAACAACCTACGTGGTTGTGGCCTCTACTAAACACAATTTTTAACGTAAAATCAGTTTGGGTTTGGCTGGTTGGAATGTACAGTTGGTTGGCTGTATGTTGACTCAATTGTTGTAGTTCATCGTCAAAATCGCTATTTCGGACATTTTTCTTTACCTCTTCAAAATAATCCTAATAATGAAAACAAAAATCTAAAGCATAATCAAATTTTTATTCAGAGTGTTTTTTTTTCTTTTTTATGGATGTGTTTTGTACTTTTTTTTTTCGCTTGATTACTTTGTGTGGGAGTATTATTTTACATAGAACAATTTATCAATTTACCTAACTAACTGTGCAACCAAAGTGGTTTCAATATGTGATGTAATTATTAAGATTGTTTATTTATTATTACAAAATAAAATAGTCATGAAACTTTTATTTCCGTAAATTTATTTTCTTTTATTTATTTTTATTAAACTTTTTTTTAAACTTAAGTTCAAAATATTGTGTGTTGTATATTATGCTTGAACATGTTGTGTTCTCTTCTAATTATAAATATTTTTACCTTTAACTTAGGCAATAAATGAAGACCAAATTTTTTAAAACCATTGTTATTTAGCACAACTTGCATTATTGGATATTTCACAAAATAAAATAAAAGCATTTATTATGATTAAAAAAACTTAAGATTTCTAGTTTTTTTTATAAATGTGTATTTAAGACGAAATCGAGTGTAATTTCGAGGATATTGTACATTCTGAATGTCTCGATTGTTATATCGCTTTTTTATTATAAAAGTTAGCTTAAGTGTTAATATTTTCCAGCCAAATGAAGAACCTGAAAGAAAACTTTTTTTTTTGTTTTTTTAAAGAAAAAACCCCTGAATTTAGTCCTTCATTGTGGTAATTAATGTCTAACCCCTTCATAGTCATAAATTCACTCCAAGTGAAAAATATAGTTGATTTTTAAAACTCTTCTTTGGCTTGTATGTATCTTTTTTGTTTCTTTCGGAATTGTTAGCACATTTTAATGGTTGTTATATTAACTTATGTTATTTCTTTTAAGTTTTTTTCCTAAAGAAAAACCTTAGAAGATGTTGAAAAATCTATAGAGTATACAAGATTTGTGATTTCTTTGTAAAAAAAAATTGGTCAAGCTAGTCAAACTAAGTGGAGATATAACGGTTGTTTTTTTTAACAATTCGTCTTCCACTGATTCTTGTGTATAGGTAATAAACCAGAAAATAATCAATTTATTTAAATTATTTTCCACCAATTGTTGTCATTTAAAAAAAAATTCTGAGTTCTATGGGTTTTTTTTTTTTCATTTTTTTCTTTTCTTGATGGAACCACCGATACAAAGGTAACATTCCTGAGCAGCAGTTCTATTTAAATTGTTTATAAATTATAATGAAGAAAAATTGTTTGATGTGACCATTCCTTTTTATATAGAATGTAGCTTAAGCCAACTAAAGATTTTGTGTTTTATTTAAAACGTTGCATTCTTTCATGAGGTTTCCCCTTTTCTGACTGTTAAAAACCAGTTAAGCCAACCAAAAAAAGTGAAGGCCTATCAGGGATGAAACTGAAAACTCCTGAACGCAACGTTTTAAATTCCCAACTTTAAATCAATAAAAAAAGAGAATGGGAGGCTAGTAGAGAAACTAAAAAAAAAGTCGAGACAGCCAAATCACCAAGTTCTCAAAGCTAATAAATTATCGACTCTGTAGAATGAAAATTTTAAAAAGAAAAATGTGATTGTCTACCTACGTACATGAAAACAAAAAATTTTCAATAAAATGATTTAGACTGTACTATTGCTATTTAAGAAACTAAATAGTTAACAGAAATTTTATGATAAGTCCTGTGCATATTGTGGTTGAATTACTATGGAATTTTTACGCATAATTTTATATTTTTTACAATAAGTTCATGTTTGTTTGACGTTACCATATTTTAGCACAAATTGTTAAGGGCACAAAATACTCTCTATTTTTGAGTATAAAGAAAAGCATAAAAGAGGTACCGCACTTCCAGCAACTCCACAGAAAGACATCAATCATAATTGCCTTGTGACTGAAATAAATAATAATAATAATAAAGCTTCATGTAATAATCAAATTATGCAATATTATTGTTATTCAACAAAAAAAAAAGCGATTTTTTTATTCCAAGTTTTTTATAAACGCGTCGTAATTTTAGTAAATTATGATGTAATTTATTTTAACTCTGCTGCTTAAGAAGTCAAAAAAGCTTGAGCTAATTTTTTAATACTATCGTTGTATTAATTACTATAACCACATTCTAAATTAATTGCATAGTGACTAAAAATCATCCATTTTATAGTTAAATTCTAGTCTCTGTTCTGGTGGATTTCCTTGTGTATTATAAATTTAATTTAAAAAAATAAAAATAAAAACGTACTTTGTTGACTTTATAGCTTCTCTATATTAATGGAAGTATATAAAAAGTATAAATATATATAAAAATTTTAAATATAAATAAAATTATCCTGTAAAATGTAAATGTTAGTCTATTGGATAATGTGTATCAAAATAAAATATATAAACGCATTTTACGAAGTGTCAAGGTGACCCACCGTTTGAACAAGCTAATCCGAGGCTAAGCTGTAAAATATTTAGCTGGTGATTCAACATGTTTGTATTTAGGTGGATGTTAATTTTTATTTATTTTTAAAATATGTGCTCTATTTTATTTATTTTTATTTTTTGGCTTGGCACATATTTGAGTGTGTACGAAAAGTTTACTTTCTCCAAATACATGGTTTTGTATTATTTTTTTCCATTGATCTAAGTCAATATTTATATGTATTAGTTTTATGTAACTTATAATTGTCTCAATAAATAATAATGAAATCAATTCCAATTTAATTATTGCATCTGTTGATTTGACAAATTTTCTTTGAATGAAAACATATTTTGAAGGGTGGAAACTGGATCTTCCAGTCTCTTGGAGTACCACTCTGCATATCGACAGTATACCTGCAAAACCTCGTAAGTCATTTTTCCCCAAAATAAGGTTTTGAGCTTGCTGGGTAAATGTAAGGCTCTAGAACCTTCGTAGAAAGTTTGGTTTCGATTCAGTGAGAAATGTCTTCTCTATGTTCGACTGTATAACCTGCAAGTCCATAACCTTCCATAGACCTCGTCTCGCAAGTGTCTCCTGTAAAATTCTGAGTTGAGAACATACGAGGTTTTGCAGGTATACTGTCGATATGGTAGGTGAAATGGTGGCACTGAGAGCTCGCATTTTGAAGGACTCAAGTTTCCATTCTCCCTATTGCCCTATAATTTTTTCATGGTACGTCCAAAACTCCAGGCTGGCCATCATCACTTTTCTTAAAAAAATTTGTAAAGTCTCCGTCCTCAGAGCAAGTTTAATTCCAGGTCTTGAATTAAATTTAAACATATTTATTAAACACCTTTTTATTTAGACAAGACAGGATAAATACACAATAATTAAAAAAAAATTAAGGAGTGTAAAAATATTTGATATGCCACTCCAGTTCAAATCATACAAAGGTACAGCAATTTATTAGACAGTGCATGAAAATTTTTGAGCACCATTATTTTACAAAAAATCCATAATTACTTTTTTAAACAATGACTAAAGCTCAAAAATGGCAGGTTGTCATCAAAGAATTGATAAAATGACATGGCAGTAATGCCTAAAAAGCTTAAAAGCGGATAAGATTTTGTGGGATACAATACATCATATTTAAGAAGTTTGTGTTTTTTTATTTAGAAAATTACCATTGAAGAGTGGCTTTCCTGAACTTTTAAGACATTGAATATTTCCATCGAAGGTAAATACAGAAGCCGAATGAAGGATGAATAAACCCTCCTTGCCTAATTTATCACACGACATAGCGCGAGGGGTAATTTTGGACGAGGAAAAAAAGTTTGTCGGAAACACATTAAGGTCGGCTTCGACAAACTCGATAGTTTCCTTTCGAGTAGATGAGATCAGCAAAATTCATTCTCTCATTTCACGCTGGGCGAAACTTTTAAACTCTCTCTCCCTAATACATCTTTCTAGTTTTTTTTTTTAATCCTAATTCTAATGTTTTACAATTTGTTGTTATAATTTTGATATATCAATCCAACAACATAGAAAATTATAATATTTTTTTTTTAGAAAACTACCAAACTTTTTGAGTTTATAATAAGATAGAAATTTTAAAAAAATCTTGAGGAGAGAGTAAGCTTGCCCAATATTAAAACACTGGTTAATTTATTACACAATAGGTCTTTGAATATAGTTTTCAGCTTATTCGTTAAACATGTTCAGATCTTCGAATGTGGATTGTTGATCTAACATCTGCATCATCATGACATCCGAAAGTTCATGAGGCTGGTTCGGCTGAGTGGCTGAAGGGCCGACGACATGAGGGACGCTTGAGCTGCTACCCTGGCCGTCTGGTTGGGTTTGAGCTTGCCAAGGCCACAAGCCTAAAAAGGATTTTTAATGTATTGAGAAAAAAAAAATTCATACCTGGATTAGCAGGGTGTTATGATACGCGGCTTGATTTGTTCGACTTCCACCGCTGAGCTGAGTGTAAGTGGGGCCAGTTGGTGAACGTGAAGGGCTTACTTCGCTATATTGATAACCTTCACTTACAGGCTGAAAATTTTATTTAATGAAACTAATTTGTTTTTTAAATTGCTTTATTTACTTGGCAGAGTGTCCACGGAGATTGCGCAGGAGAAGGACTTGTCGTCGTTTTCGGTAACCTGGCCATTGTCGCTTGAGGAGGTGAAACATAATCCAAAGGCGACTGAGTGGTTTCATAATTATACACTTGATTCGCACGAGTGTCGCCTACTTTAAAAACAATTAAAATATGAATTCAAAAATCGATTTAATTACCATGGAGGTTATGTTGTGGAATGTGTGAATATCTCTGTAAACTGTAGTCTACTCCTGGCTGATAGTTTACTGGTTCTGGCTGTGGGGCTTCAGTCTCTGCGCCCGGTTGTATCGACCTTTAATAAAAATTAAAAAAATAATTACGATCGTTTATATTTTACTTTGCAGTTGTGTTGGTGCAAACGATATATTCGACATCTTCAGTGTATGGATTCAAAAATGCGAACGCTGAAGTTCGAAGCCAAAGCCAGTCTCGGTTTTTAGTCCGAAAACGGTACATCACAGACATTACTTGACCCTTGAGTTTTACCACTAAAAAAAATTAAAAATAGCGTATAAAATCTCATCTGTTTAACAGTCAAAAAAAAAAATTGTGCTAACCTTGTTCAAAAGATTCCTTCATGTGAGTTTGATCTTCATGGTGGAAAAAGTCAAAACATGCTTTTCCAAGTAGTTCTGGTGGCGAATATCCTAAAATTGCTATAACTCTTTGGTCTACGAATGAAAACTTGCCGTCCATAGAATGCCGAGATATGAATTCTACAAAAAAACACATTTATTTGGAGAGTGCACATATGCTCACGAAGCAAATAATTACCAGCATTATTACTCGACCCAGAAATATCGCTTGTGTTCGGTGTGGACGTTACTTGGAGCCGACCGATGGCGACCAGGCAACAATGAGTGCCATCATCCTCCACGCCTCTCTCCATTTGAACTGTTCAGAACAAAAAAAAATAAGCTTACTGTTCCTTTTTTTTCTCAACAAAGAGTTATAATAAGCAGTTTTCTGTCTTTTCACTTATAAATTTTAAATATTCCACTAAATGCATCATTAAGGTGTCAAAAAAGTACATATATACAATTGTGAAAAATACTCAAAGCCATAGAAATGAAACATATGAAGGGACCTTTTGATACCATGCAAAAGTGAAAGCCGAACTCTTAAGAGTTTCAAATAAATGAAAACAGAAAAAAAAGTTTTAAAATTTACAAGATACTCGTAAATACATGAGATAAAATGGTACATTTGGTGCATGAATAATTGAAAATAATGAGTCCAGAAATATGAAGTGAAAAAATGGTGGTGGCACGTGGGAGGTTTTTGGCAAAATATTTCCACAATGATATATCATGTTTTTAAGTTCCAAGCATAATACATAGTAGGAGAGTACAAATGAATTATTAAGTGAAAGTCTTCAACAGAACACCTGACAAAGGATGAGTATCAAATTGACCTGTTGGAGGCCAATTTTTGATGTAACCCGTGCAGTGGACGACAGCGTAGTTATGCCCATCTCTCGACGGACCAAGTGAGTTCCTCTGTTTTAGTCGGTTGAGGTGTCCTACCGCTAAAGTTTCAGGACCGACGTTTCCCACCTGCATTCTGCAGATGAAACCTCTTCTCGAACCCATACACAGCCTCATCGAAGCTAGAAAAGAAAAAAATAAAAAGTCTAAAAATAAAGTTAAAACTTACATTGATGACCTTCTTTTTTTAACAGTGCCAGTCTTTAAATCTAATATCCTTCCAGAATTTTGTGGCTCCTGAGTGGAAAGCTGCTCACGAACTTTCTCAACGTCTTCCGGATGAAGATGCTCGTAGATCACAGATCCATACCAGTCATTCTGAAAGAGAATTTCGATATTTTTATTTAAATTATTTATGTTTTATTGTTTATTCACCTGTGATTGATTCAATACTGGAGTTACGGAGTCGGAAACATAAATGACTCTTCCTGTGTCGCATGTGACGACGAATAAGAAACCGTCAGCAGCCTCTAAGATAAGATGCTTCAATTCTTGATCTGTGAGAAATGAAGGCTTATATGTTCCATCCGAACTCGTATTTCCTGTTCCTGGAACAAAAACAGACAAGAAATTAAGTTTCCTAAAACTCAATGGCTTTTGTTAGCCACAACTCCTCAAGACTGGGAGTCTAGATTGCGATAGGACCTCAACTGTCAGCTTGGTGTAATAGATTTGAACAAGAAAAAGAACAAGAACCTATCCTCAGGAATCTCTAGTTTCCCTTTAGATACTGTTCTGTTAAAATGCTTTAAAAAATTGAGATATCTTCCTAACTAAAAAGAGGACAAACATAAACTTCAAGTTTAATCATCGATTTTAAATTTTGGAAGGGTTCTAACAATGTTCGGAAGTTGAAAAAAAAAGTTGTATAATTTTATAGTCTTTCTACGAATAGAATGACGTAAAATAAAAGCATCGGGAAGGCTGCTTTAAGTAAGGAAAGTCTAGGCAGGCACGATAAAACCGGACGCGCGAGACTTGAATTAAAAATACATACCTACTGGAAAAAGGTAACATCAAGACAGTGCCAACAAATCACCGTTTCCAAAACTAAAAAGTTCTTCATGAAGAACGCTTCACGGTAGATCAAATCTATTACACCCAGCGGATGTTTTGGAACGGATGACCGAATATCGATAAAAGTTCAGACTTTTGAGGTCCAAGCATTAGGGAACTGGTTAGTCCGTTGAAAAATAAGTCTTTTCCAGCCACGTTTCAATTTAAAGCGAGTAATTCTGAACTTTGTGTACAAGCACACATTCTGACTTGTTTTCCCAAAAAATATTTAAAAAAATAAATCCCAGGACGACCTTCAACATATTTTTAACTAATGAAAGAATTTGACAAAAAAATAAGAGAGAAAAAATAATCGCTCATAAGATTCCCACATAGAAAAATAAGATCCACCCTTCCCCACCAACGATCGGGAATATTCTTTGGGAGAAAGTCGAATGTTTATTTCCTAGGGAGTTACACAAACCGGATCATTAGTGCAGGAAACTAATGGTAACCCGTATATCACTATAAAATCTTAACCGTGCTTGCCGTAGGGAAAGTTTAAAAAAAGCTACAATTTTCAACTTTTTTTATTTTTTTTTAGAAAATGAGAAGATCGGATATGCTAAGCTGGTAAAAATGAGAAAACCGTAGAGTCAATGTTCAGGCTAGAACAAAAGAAAAAGTCCATTGGGACGGAATTATTTATTTTTGAAACTGGGCTTTAAGGGGAAAGTCCGTGTCAAGTGTGGAGTTTTTTAGCGAGACAGAAGATAGCATTAGAGAGAGAGAGAAGTTCAAATTTTAGGCCCCTCTAGCTCTGTCAAATATCATCCGATTTAAATTTTGAAAAGTGATTTATTTATGTACAACATTTTGAATAGCTGTAGGCAGCAAAATTATAATTTTTCCGGCCGGAAAACGGAAAATTTTCTCGGAAAATTTTTCTTAATTAAAAATTCAAAAATGTCCCTAAGCACCAGGTGTCACAAAAAATTACAGAATCCAAATCTGTTTTCAAAATTCAAATCGGTTGAAAACTCGCGTCCGAAACCGTAGAATCGGCAAACTTCAAAGGAAAAATGGAAGCGTCCGCAAGCAATGCAGTGTTGCCAGATGTCTTCCATCAAACACCCCCATCCTGGGCATCACAAAAAGAAAAAAAAAAACGTTTCTAAGAATAAAAATTTTCTAATTTTTTTTGTCCAAAACAAAATTTTTTTTTCAAAAAATTTTCAAAGTTTTTTCGAAAAATTTTCCAGGTTTTCCTTTTTTTTCGAAAAATTTTCTAAGTTTTTTTGTAAAAAAAAAAAAAAATTTATTTCGAATAATTTTTAAAGTTTATTTCCAAAATTTTCCGAGTTTTCCTTCTTTTTTTTTTTCTTTTCTTTTCTTTTTTTTTCGAAAAATTTTCTAAGTTTTTGTCAAAAAAATTTTTTTTTTCGAATAATTTTCCGGGTTTTTCTTTCTTTTTTTTTTTTTTTTTTTTTTTTTTTTTTGAAAAATCTTTTTAACTTCCTTAAAGAAGTTATTGTGATACCCTCCACGTCGGGTTTTTGGGGAGTGGTCTTCCAGACCCCGGAGGGTAAAATCGAATATTGATCTTTACCGATCTCAACTTTGTCTGTGGCTCCGGCCGGCCGTCCGTAGCTTTTTTTCCGGAACACTTTACGGCCACAGTTTTCATCCGATTTTCGGCACCACAGACAAAGTTTAGATCGGTAAAGATCAATATTCGATTTTACCCTCCGGGGTCTGGAAGACCCTTCCCCAAAAACCCGACGTCGAGGGTATCGCAATAACTTCTTTAAGGAAGTAAAAAAATTTCCGAGAGTCAAGATGTGAAAAGTAGAGGAGTGAGGAAGGAATCATAGACGGTGGACGGCTTGCATTTTTCCTTTGAAGTTTGCCGATTCTACGGATTCGGACGCGAGTTTTCAACCGATTTGAATTTGAAAACAGATTTGGATTCTGTAATTTTTGGTGATACCTGGTGCTTAGAGACATTTTTGAATTTTTAATTAAGAAAAATTTTCCGAGAAAATTTTCCGTTTTCCGGCCGGAAAAATTATAATTTTGCTGCCTACAGCTATTCAAAATGTTGTAACATAAATAAATCACTTTTCAAAATTTAAATCGGATGATATTTGACAGAGCTAGAGGGGCCTAAAATTTGAACTTCTCTCTCTCTCTCTAATGCTATCTTCCCTCTTTGTCGGATGCCTAGTTCCACTATCCCCTTAAAATTAAAGGATTATAAGGGAAGAGGGAAAGCACGGATTGGGACGCAGTTTGTCGTCCTTTACTCCCAACCAAGTATATTGGTCGCTGAATAATAAAAGAGACGGCCGACAAGATTGGCCGCCTTAAAGCACGCTTCGGCCCGATTGCCTCTAGACGAAAGACAAGAAACGTTGACCCAGTCTTTTAAATAAAACCTAATTTTCAATTTATAATATGTCACCTCTGAGAGCTTTCATATGTGCCACAGCCATTCTTAAGATAGTGAGTTTATCGGGTTTCCTTGCTAGGGCGCTGCAAGTAGGAACCATGTCGGAAAGTTCGGATATGTAGGCGGTCATTTTGTTCCTTCTTCTTCTCTCTATTTCACAATGATTTTCTCGACTGAAACAATAAGAAAACAAAGTTAATTTTAAATGAAAAGGAAACCCAAGTATTCCTAAGAAAACAGCTTAAGATTCACCAGGTTTTCGCGAAAAAGTGAACAACAGACGGTGGTTTGGATCCTGGGGCTCTAGAAAATTTCCCAAAAACGGGTTTCTAAGGAAAATCTTTAAAAAGCTTTTAAAACATTTAAGGAGGAAAAAGAAGAGAGCCATTTATTGCGAACCTGCAGTGCTTTAGTAATTGCGATGTGAAAAACGCGTTACAAATAAATTTTTAATGTAACTCGAGATAAACATATAGAACAAAAGCTTAAGGCGGATTTACGGTGCTTTACTCTCGAGCGAAAAGAATAACAATTAATAGTACGGTGAATACTAACGGAGTTGAGAACTAATAAACATTTTAGAATATCATAATCACCACTCGCTCAACGGAATTATCGCTATACTTTTCAGTGTTTAACTCTGGGGTAGCACTTGCTTTTAGCACTTCAAGTTTCACCAGCGATCAGCAAAGGAGTCAACAGCTTCCGAAACCAAAATGTTGATCCTGAGACTTCCCTCATTGCAATTCTTTAAAACCCAACAAAGGATTAAAAGATCAATAAAGGTTGTTCAAACATTTGAAGATCGCTGAGTAAAATATTAGGGTACTTTACCGATGGTTCCCAAAACGAGATAATATACCCGATGATTCCCGGGCTGAAAATTGCAATATACCCGATGGTTCCCGGGCTGAAAATTGCAACATACCCGATGGTTCCCGGGTTGAAAATTGCAATATACCCGATGGTTCCCGGGCTGAAAATTGCAATATACCCGATGGTCCCGGGCTGAAAATTGCCACATACCCGATGGTCCCGGGCCGAAAATTGCAATATACCCGATGGTTCCCGGGCTGAAAATTGCACATACCCGATGGTCCCGGGGGAAAATTGCAACATACCCGATGGTTCCCGTCCCGAAATTGCAATATCCCGATGGTTCCCGGGCAGAAAATTGCAATATACCCGATGGTTCCCGGGCTGAAAATTGCAATATACCCGATGGTCCCGGGCCGAAAATTGCAATATACCCGATGGGTCCCGGTCCGAAAATTGCAATATACCCGATGGTTCCCGGGCTGAAAATTGCAATATACCCGATGGGTCCCGGCTGAAAATTGCCACATACCCGATGGGTCCCAGATATATTATAACAGTGAGTGTTCTTAAACACATTTTCTGGTGTTGGGTTTGAAATGTTCTTCATTGATACCTGCGTTGCAAAATAAACACGGGAACCATCTGGTATGTCGCATTACTAGAAGCGGGAGCCATCGGGTATATTTGATTTGACCTACTTAGTCTCCGGGAACCATGGGGTATCCAACCAATATTAGATGTCGCGACAAACGTCCGCCAATAAGAAATTAATAAAATCGGTTTCTAATAGCAACGATACACGACATTTCAAAGATATTCAACGTAATTAAATCCACGCGATATTCCGAGACGAGTTATTCGATAAGAAAAATTAAGGGTTGTTTTTTCGAAAAAAGAAACGTCAAGAAAAAGAAAAAAGGTGAGTTATTGAGATTGCGCATTATAAGCGATGTGAAAGAAATTACAAAGGATAAAAAATGTGAGGCAACTTTATGGTTTCGTAGACCTCTTCAAAGGAGACCAAAATTACACTTTTTTAATCCTGTCAACCCACCAAACGGATAGAAAAACCAGCAAAGGTCATCTGTCGAACGGTTTTTTGACCAAAAACAGCTTCTTAGGAGGCTTCTTAGCTTCTTCTTCAAAGGAGACCAAAAATTACACTTTTTAATCCTGTCAACCCACCAAACGGATAGAAAAACCAGCAAAGGTCATCTGTCGAACGGTTTTTGACCAAAAACAGCTTCTTAGGAGAGCTTCTTAGCTTCTTCTTCAAAGGAGACCAAAAATTACACTTTTTAATCCTGTCAACCCCCAAACGGATAGAAAAACCAGCAAAGGTCATCTGTCGAACGGTTTTGACCAAAAACAGCTTCTTAGGGGAGCTTCTTAGCTTCTTCTTCAAAGGAGACCAAAAATTACACTTTTTAATCCTGTCAACCCACCAAACGGATAGAAAACCAGCAAAGGTCATCTGTCGAACGGTTTTTGACCAAAAACAGCTTCTTAGGAGAGCTTCTTAGCTTCTTCTTCAAAGGAGACCAAAATTACACTTTTTAATCCTGTCAACCACCAAACGGATAGAAAAACCAGCAAAGGTCATCTGTCGAACGGTTTTTGACCAAAAACAGCTTCTTAGGAGAGCTTCTTAGCTTCTTCTTCAAAGGAGACCAAAAATTACACTTTTTAATCCTGTCAACCCACCAAACGGATAGAAAAACCAGCAAAGGTCATCTGTCGAACGGTTTTTGACCAAAAACAGCTTCTTAGGAGAGCTTCTTAGCTTCTTCTTCAAAGGACACCGAAAATTACACTTTTTAATCCTGTCAACCCACCAAACGGATAGAAAACCAGCAAAGGTCATCTGTCGAACGGTTTTTGACCAAAAACAGCTTCTCTTCTGAGCTTACAAAAATTTTTGAAGTTTTCTTATTAAAAATATCATCTTCCGCAATATCATCTTAGTAAAATCTTTGAATCTTTCCTTCTTCTAATTAAAAATATCAAAGTCTCCCGCACTACCGGCAGTTGGTCGAGCTTAGTTTCTGTTGTTTGAAATGCTTTTTTTTTTTTTTCAAGAATTATTAGAGCCTTAAGCTAAAATATCTGAACTAACCTATCAATAAAATCGACATTTTTTCCATAAGCGGGAAACCTACCTATTTAAATATCTGTGCCTGTTCATGAATATTCAATCACTATTTTGCATCACTGACACAGAACTGATTTAACAATCAAATAGTTTATTGTTCTCGTTTTCCTTAACATACTTTTACTTGACTTCTTAATCATAAAAAGGCGAAAATACCGTTTATTTAGTTACATCTAGCTGAATTGTCGATATAGTAAACAATCGAAGGGACGCGTCCACTGGCGTAAGCCAGACTCAACGGAACGTGACTAATCGGTAAACTGCGTTTAAGTATTCGCCGGAAATAAATCGTCATTTTTACACAGATGCAATGGAAAATATTGACACAGTGACAGAAACAAATGTCGTTGGGATTTTATGGGATAAAAAAATTAGAAATACGACGCTTTTAATTTATTCGAAACGACCACCGTCCGAACAAGGAACGTACCTACCAATGGAATCTATTCATTTGCAAGGTGCTGATATTGCATTCGTGCGAACGGACACGCAACTCCGAAAGTACCAGGAATGCTCGACGGAATGAGGGAAGGAAAACTCGACTGGTATTTCTGTAAACATAATGAGCATTGCAAATCCGACGCTCTTCCCACAAATTTTCACTTTCAAAGAAATTTACTTTTTTTCATTCAAAAAATTATTAAACTTCTAAAGTGATACCCTCGAAAGTGAGTCTTTAGAGATCTCACTTGCCGTTTGTCGCTACTTTTTTAAACATCTCATGGTATGAAATAATCTCAAGAGCAGAGCAGCACAAAGATATGGCGCAGGGAGCTAAAATGGTACCGTCTCCGGGATATAGCTAATAAGATTTCAACTTACAACTTTTAAAATGTGTGTCTCCATGAGATTAAAACATTATGCCGTAATAGGAATTAGAACACGATCTACCTTGAATGAAGTGGTGCATCCAGGAGACGGAACCGATACTGAATGCATGTCGTAAAAGAGAGAAGGCCCACCTCGAAAAGGACGACGTGATCGGGCTCACACAACCACTAAATCGCCTATTTCAAAACGTTCACAACTACCTAGAGAAACGCTAACAAAATATTGAACGGATTTCAAAATGCTTTCGGCAAAACACATTTTATCCAGTCAAACAAGTTTTTGGCATTATGCTGCAATGCCTGCAGGCTTTTAAAATTATGTTAAAAAGTTTGGAAATCAACTAGGCCCCTTAAAATACAAAGCAATGGTAAAAATCCGAAGTATGATTGCCTAATTTTGTCCAGTCAACATTTTCTGTTCCTACTCCATACTTATCCTAAATATAACACAGGAAATGAAAATTTAAAGTGAAAAATATCCGAGTCAAAAATTTTATTTTCCCTGTAGGTAGATGTAAAAAGGCAAAAGAAAACCCCGTTCAGGTAATAACACCTGTTTTTCACTCCACAAAGGGCGACCTCAGGTAAGTTTCTTGAGAGTGATTACTTTTGTATTGATTACGTTGATGTTTCCTTTTATTATTAAAATTAGTTCTTTGGAAATCGGTCCTTTTTAAAGGCCTTTTTTATGGGTTCACAGAAACGTGTTGACCGAAAGCGTCTGGGATTAAAAAAAAGTTGGATTTTCATTAATACAGTTTCTTGAGATCGGGATTAGTGGAAAAAGAGCTTAAGAAATATGCAAAGTATTCGTTTGGCTCCCTCCTCAGGGGTAGTGACCCGATCTCTGTATCGTGGGAACTCGGAGAGTCACGACTTAGGAGCATCACGCTTACCTCTCTTGTCAACCTTTCTCCAAACCTTATTCACATTCACCCAATGGGAATAGCACGCGGAGCCGGGTAGCGTGGCGGCGGGAGGAGGCGTCGGCGGCGGCGAGCCTCTTTTCTCTTTTCTCCGAGTCCGAATCGTCGAGTTCCCAAAACTTAGAACCTTTTAGAGTAAATTAAAAAATAGCTCGACATAAATTGGGCTTTTCAGCCATCGGACGCGGCCACGTTCGCCGAACGTTTTACGATTGCAAACCTCCATAAAAAAACTAATTAAAGAAGAAAAAGCTTCTTTTTTAATTCTAAAAGCCACCTTCTAGAATTTCAGCGACTTAAAAACAGTAGAATTTTCTAAAACTGAGGGCACCACTTCAAAAAAGAGAATGTCTTGTGTGCTAATGTTTTTTTTTAAATGGCATCCTCTTAATTATTTAGTAAAAAGGTTTATTTTTCTCTCAGGGTAATCTTCCTCGATATCTACAGATGGAAAGGCAAAAGTGCACGTTATATAAAACTTAAAATTCAAGGCAGGGGTTAGAAAGCGTCTCTAGTTTAGTTAATACAAATAACTGGGCCTTTCCTAATGGGCCAATCCACTCATCATCACTTTGTGAAGAATAATTGATGTTCCGCCCATTACTTTTATCTTCTGAAAGGATATTTATTGCTTCCTTAAAACCCCATAAACGAGACTGAATAAATCGCGAGCCTCAAATTGGGGAGCGAGGAAATTTTCGCCCGGGAGTTTCCTCATTATGATTGAGAAAACTACTTAAACCGACCTCGGGAGTGAATCATCGTGAAAATAAAATCTTGAGGAAAGATAAAAGTTAAAGCTAATTAGCACGTTCGAGTCCGATAACGAAATTGTATTAAAGAAACCCTTAACTCAACCGTTTTTAGCACTAAATACATAATATTGGAACGTGTCATTTTCCACTTAATCGGCTCCACTCTCCGCATTTTCAAGAAGCTCCATCGCTCAGCTTCTTAAACGTACGTGACCAACGGGCAGTTCAGTACTAAGCGCCTTTAACTTGTTCATACTATAAATAAAGTAGGTGACACCTGCATTTAACATCCCCGGAAGAAACCAAAGATTATCAGGGAGGAAATTCAAACTGAATGTTTGGCTGTTAGCTACAGGGTAAGGCTCTGAACTGGCCTACACCTCATATATAAATCGGCCAAATTTTACATCTTCATTTCAATATCAATAGCTTTATAGCGGAAGATACAACTGAAATACTGTTTAGCTGACGCTTGTGCGACTGTTTTATGACCATCTAACGACTTTTTGGCTACCAGTCTGACGTACTATGTCAAAAACAAAAACTACTGATAAAACCCGTCTGGGAATGATAATTTGATCTATCCTATTAGTTCTTTCGTTCTGTTGGCGAAAACCTGAGCAAATAAGGCCAAAATCAGGACAACCGTTTTTTCTTCTTCTCTTTTCTTTCTTGGCAGAAGGACTTCTTAAGACCTCGGAGTAAGAAGGGTTTCTTCGGCTGTCGAAATGATGATTTTATCTATAGTTGGGGGATTGAGGAATGAGTTGGTGCCCCCATTGCCAAGTATTTGCGATGCCTTTTTGGTCTCACCAGACCGGGACCCCCAATAATTTCCCCTAATCATTCTTATCAGTGATACAGCGTTGCATCGAGAATGTCGATGGTTGAGAATATTGTGGGTCAGTACCTAAATATTTTAAAAGCTTTCAATAAACAGGGGTCGCGAACCTTTTAATCAAACCGTTTTTGAAATATCCAGGTTAAAGGTCTTAAGTGTTACATAACTGTCTGGAGTAATAGCGACTGGACTTTAGGAATTAATACCAAGGGGAAAAATAAAAACTAGAAACAAGAGTTCAGGTCATTGTCTGAGAATACAAGGGGTCAGTATAGAAAAAGAAAAAAAAGGATCTTATAAAAGGCTGTAGGTATGGCGCAACAAAAGTCAAGGATTATTCGCTCTACGTGCAGGCTACTCAGCCGAACGATTGAGAATCAAGATATCGAAGGGTCGCACTCTTACAATAATTCCACTCGACACAAGCATCAACGAAAACCTTGCTCGTTGTAGAAGGAATGCATCGGTTTTGCTCAGTAACGAGTGGCTCTTTCGTCTCCCGTACGAAACTTCACCAATGATCTTTTCGGATTTCAGGATGTTAAAAGAGTTTCGATCTTGAAGCTGCGCACGGGAAATCCAACCTTTTAATGCAATAAATGATAATGTTCTCCTCTCGTTAAATGCATTATCCAGTTACACTCGTTGCACGGCATGAAGATTAATGCCCAGTGACCTTTATACCAATTTAAACTCAACTTCTCCCTATCCAATATGTAATAATAAAACTTCTTTCAAAAATCCTAATAAATGAAGTTTTTGATTTTGAGATAAGTTAAGCCAGTGGAAGTCATCGATGAGCGTCTTTTTTTCCGGCGCCTTCTTTTCCCAGGACACTGCAGCCGGATTTTGGTACTTTCGCCCTAAAAGCAACTCGCCCTAATTTTACCTAAGAAACCACTTTTTATGCCGAATTGCCGTTAAGGAGAGTTGAAGTAATGGTTCATAACGTCACTATTCCGTGATAAAGGGATGAAACATAGTTTTTGGGGTGAAATTCGGGCGAGTCGCTCTTAGAGCGAAAGTACGTAACCCACAATATTCATCAAATTTTCTTCAAATTTGTAAATTTATATGAGGCGCTCCGGGTACGAAGGGCGAATTCGACATCGGACAAATTTTTTTTTTCATTTTCAGATTCTAGACCTTTTGAAGAATACACCATGTAATTTTTATATTGAGTTTGCCCTTTTTTCCCCTTTAAAATACGTAAAAAACCGATATGCGGCAAAGCTCTAACTGCGATATCCGAGCGGGTACGAAGGCGAACTCGTATCCTAGTCCACTACCCCCACTCCTTTTCCGGGAGCCCCACTCCTCTTGGAACAGCTCACCGCCACGAAATAAAAATATATATACATTTTGTGAATTAATAATCGTAAAAAATATTCGAAATTTTAAAAAACCCTTTCCCCTATGATTCTATAAAATCTAAAATCTCGCCACGAAAATTCTAGAGAGTGACTTTTCTGTCGAGTTCGCCCTTAACAGAAAACTTTGAAATGCGAATATCTCGAAACTACGTTTTGTCGAGTTCGCCCTTCGTACCCGGAGCGCCTCATATTTACATACTCAAATCCGCGATTAGATTTCTGTGAGGGCATTACCATTAGAAGGACCGTACACCACGATTTAATCATTACCAAATTTTTTAGGGTCATTATACCGTATCCTTATAAAATATTTTTCAATTTCAGCCTCGAATAGAGCGTACGTGAACTAGGAAAGTGCAATTTCGAAGCTCGATTATCAAACAACGTGACAGGTTAATTAGATTGGAATGCATAACTTATGGGAAGATGGGCTTTCGAAAATTAACCGAGCCAGAACCACGCTCAACAGATAAATACGTGAACGGGGGCGGAGGGGTTAGAATCGTAGATAAGACAAATGTAACATTGTTCCCGTAAGCCGTTTAGGAGATAAAGGAGGAGCCTCCGAGGCTCAAGAATAACGGAAAGAAGGGGGCTAATAACAGCGATCAGGGTACATCTCAGGCCTTCGTTCCATCTCACATACAGGTAACATTTTTAACTTCCTCAAGAAGTTACTGTGATACCCTCCGACCCCCTGTTACTAGAAAGGGTCTTCCAGACCCCGTAGGATAAATCTGATAAGTGATCTTTGCCGATCCTGACTTTGTCTGTGGTGCCGGCCGTCCGGCCGTCTGGCCGTCCGGCCGTCCGGCCGTCCGTCGCCACTTTTTCCGGAACACTTCACGGCCGCAATTTTCATCCGATCTTCACCAAATTTATACACAAGCTTCCTTTCACAGAAATCTTGAAAATGACGAGAGCTTTTTTCGAAATTTTTCAAAATGGCGGAGATATGACTGTTCAAAGATTTAAAATGAGCGCTGTGGGCGTACCGTTGGTCCGATCTTCACCAAATTTCACTAAACATTCCTTGAATTATTTAAAAATTTCCATGTTTTTAAAATTTTAATTTTCCAAAATTTTTTTTACTTAATAATTTTCTAGGCAGAAATGTGAGTCACTTCGCCGGCTCGAGGGCGGCCTCTCTTTGGCTAACCGTACTGAATTTCTACCTTGATATAAAATTTTCAAAATAATTTTTTTGTTTAACTTCCTCAAGAATTTTTTTAACGGAAAATAAAATGGCGATTTATTAGGTACTTAATTTTTTATTTTTTTTTTTCAAAAAACAGAAAATGAACAACAAAAAATACCTAAAATTTCTATTTTATTATGCATAAATGTTTTACTATGCACAGATTGTTGTTAAATTGGGTTTTTACTAATTGAATTAAATTTGAATGAAAATGTACTATTGAAATTTGCTTCCCCTCCTACGTACATTCTCTACCTGTGTTCTCCTACTTAATACTTCCTCCTCCTGTATCCTTGAGGAAGTTATCGTTGGAAGCTCTTCAAACCGGAACTTTTTTTTCTTTTAGCATGAATTCCACAGAAAACGAGGCGTTGGATTAAATGTGAATCTACTTTGGGGGTGCAGAGCAGTGTTTACCAAGAAGGAAATTAACTTCCTTATTGCGATACCCTCGACGTCGGGTTTTTGGGGAAGGGTCTTCCAGACCCCGGAGGGTCAAATCGAATATTGATCTTTACCGATCTCAACTTTGTCTGTGGTTCCGGCCGGCCGTCCGTAGCATTTTTCCGGAACACTTTACGGCCACAGTTTTTAACCGATTTTCACCAAATTTTCACAAAATCTTCCTTAGTCGGAGAAGAAGAATGTAACGAGGGCGATTTTTGAATTTCGAAAAAATGGCGGAGATATGTCTGTTTAAAGTTTGAATTTTCGGGAACACTTTACGGCCACAATTTTCATCCGATTTTCACCAAATTTTCGAGAAAAAGAAAAAAAAAAAAAAAACGGAAAATTTTTCGAAAAAAAAAGAAAAAAAAACGGAAATTTTTTCGGGAAAAAATTTGAAAAAAAAACTCGGAAAATTTTTGGGAAAAAAACAAAACTCGGACAATTTTTCGAAAAAAACAAACTTGGAAAATTCTCCTTTATACTTTCCCCTCCCTTATACATCCCCTTCCGTTATACTTTCATTCCCTTATATACTACCACTCACTTAAACTTCCCCCTCCCATATACTTCCCCTCACTTATACTTCCCCCTCCCATATATTTCCCACTCCGTTATACTTTCCCTCCCATACTTCTCCCTACGTTTTACTTCCCCTCCGTTATACTTCCCCCTCCTATATAGATTCTTCTCTTTAAGGAAGTTTTCGTTGGAAGCTCTTCAAACCATACTTTTTTAAACAATACACAATCTTTGCTCAGCCTGTTGATTTCTTAATATGATACATAATGGAGCATATTAGCGAGGAAACGAAAGAACTTTAGCACAAATTAAACACGACCATAAAAGGGGAAGGCGTCGGGGAAACGGGTGATTAAATCGGGAGATAGGGTTGTCGACGAGCCCGACCGTTTCACTCCGCTGATAAAAACAATTAATACCTTCGGGTGTGGGAACGGAGCCACCTTCGAACGACCTTCTTTCCCTTTCGTTCCATTTTTTTCTTACTTATCGAGGCATCAGACAGAAATAAGTATTTTTATGCAACACTAAGGCCCTTCTTAAAGTACCTCAAACCTTGTAAAAACGTAGGGAAATCGGAAGGGTTCCATTTATTTGTAGGAACTTAAGGAGGTATGATGGTTTTTAAGTGAGTTGCTTTGCAAATTTTTCGTTGTTAACAACGGTTTTCGGTTTTTCCCTTTTATCTCGGAAACCGTCGCACAAAACGAAAAATGTCCTAAGTAAAAGTTGTAGGTATTGAAATTTACTACATAAAATATCTTATTAGTTTTTTTTCCGTTAGAGCAATACTTTAGGAGATATGGAAGTATTTAAGTTGGTTTCTTTGCAAATTTTTCGTTGTTAACAACGGTTTTCGGTTTTTCCCTTCTATCTCGGAAACCGTCGCTCAAAACGAAAAAATTTCATAAGTAAAAGTCGTAGCTACGGAAATTTCCTACAAAAAGACCTCATTGGTTTTTTTGTCAGAGCAACACTTAAGGATATGAGGGTTCTTAAGTGAGTTGCTTTGCAAATTTTTCGTTGTTAACAACGGTTTTCGGTTTTTCCCTTCTATCTCGGAAACCGTCGCTCAAAACGAAAAAATGTTCTAAGTAAAGTTGTAGGTACAAAGATTTCCTACAAAAATTGCTTTATTCATTATTTGCGCAAGAGCAATATTTAAGGAGTTATGAGGTTAAAACTAATAATCCTACAGAGCCTGTCTGAAAACTTAAAACCTTCATATCTCCTAAAATATTGCTCTGACGCAAAAAACCAATAAGATATTTATGTAGTAAATTTTTGTAGCTACAACTTTTACTTAGGACATTTTTTCGTTTTGAGCGACGGTTTCCAAGATAGAAGGGAAAAACCGAAAACCGTTGCTCACAACGAAAAATGTACAACGCAACCAACTTAAAACCCTCATATCCCCTTAAAGAGGTTCAGAAATAATGTCAAGGAATGATTTTCAAGGAAGTTTTGAGTAGGACAGTTCCTAGGACAATTCGGCAACTCTTTTTGCTTACTGAACCAGTGTTGCACACTTCAATTTTAAAAATAACAATAACGTTATTTTTGTTATTAACTTTACATTGACCTTCTTTTAATCACTTATTATTGTTTTTTCTCCCCGAGTGCATAACTGGTTATGTATTTAACAAACAAACGGAACGAAATTAGCTTTAAAGGTATTGAGATGCACATATTTTATGTTCAAGACGATCTGAATATTTATTTTCGTATGGATCAACAAAGAAACTGAAAATGGAATTGGAGGTTCTCGGAACTCGTTAATCGGTCGGCCGGAGGTATAATTAAATTAAAACGGAATTCTATTTACGGACATGATAGAACATGGCCGATCCCTATTAGAATATTACGTACTCTCTGAATATAGGATGTACCACACAAGAATCGCTACTTACCTTGCAAATCTTTCTTTGTCCTGCAAACTATCGTCTTCCATTCTCGTGTACTTATTTCCGCTTGGATCGTCTTCATCGGACCTGGAAATTTAAGATACAATCGTTTAATTCACTGTAGTTTTAGAAGGGACGGAATCCAGTAAAAAGGGGTTTCTCGGACGAAAAATCTTTAGATCTAATTGAGGCGCTCCGGGTACGAAGGGCGAACTCAACAAAACGTAGTTTCGAGATATTCGCATTTTAAAGTTTTATGTTACGGGCGAACTCAACAGAAAAGTCATGCCCTGGAATGGGAAAAGTGGGGGTTGTGGACTAGGATGTGGAGTATAATAAAATTATATGGGTGTATTCATCAAAACTAGAATCTGAAAATGAAAAAAATTTTTGTCCGATGTTGAGTTCGCCCTTCGTACCCGTAGCGCCTCAATTGCACAATAATAGCAGTATTGAAAATAGCAATAGATTGAAAAAACAGATTTTCCATGACCGGTTTCAGCCCTATATGCCTCATCAGGTTGATTATTTCCTTAATTTTTTCATTCCCTCTTCTATTTCACTAGACCCTTCCGGCTTTTTGTATTTAGCGGGAAGGTAGGAAAGAAGAGATAGGCAGAAGGCCACCTGATGAGGCACATTAGGCCGAAACTGGTCATGGAATTTTTTTTCTCTCTCCCTCATTTGCTATTTTAATTACTTACATTTTTCAATTTATGTCTAATTTATTTTTAAGCACAAAATGATTGATTAAAAAATAAATAAAAAATAAAGCTTATCGTACAAATGACAGTTTAAACCGATGTGATTAACCATAAAAAAATATGACTCATAAAAAAAGTGATAACAAGACAAGTATAATTTTTTTTCTTATTTTCCGGAAAACTCGTTAAAAATTTGAGGCGCTCCGGATACGAAGGGCGAACTCGACATCGGACAAATTTTTTAACTTCCTTAAAGAAGTTATTGTGATACCCTCGACGTCAGTTTTTTTTTTTCATTTTCAGATTCTAGACCTCTTGGTGAATACACCCATATAATTTTAATGTTGAGTTCGCCATTTTTTCCCTTTTAAATACGTAAAAACCGAAACTTTAAAATTGTCGAGTTCGCCCTTCGTATCCGGAGCGCCTCAATTCATTTGATCCGAAATAAAGTAGGTGTTCCGCGGGTCCGATTGGATTCGGGAAAAAACCTCCGACGTGGAGGGTATCACAATAACAGTTAATTAAGATGGCCCAAGTGTTTAAATAGTTTTCCAGCACAACGACCTTTTACGAAAAAGGAAAAGTGAGTCTACTCTTTATGTCAATTCGACAACAAACATTCGTAGAGATGGAGGCGAAATAACAAACGAGCTTACCACGCAGCTGACGTGAATTTTTCACAACCTCAACCAAATCAATTCGATTTTAGGCCCAAAAGTTGAGCAATTCACCTCCAAAATCTCGTTTGTTTTTACTTTTTAACCATTATAGGAAATTTTAAGTTTCTATGGCTAATCACGATGACATTTCGTGTAGCAGGGTTCGTGAAAAAGAAAATGTTGAACGACTGAAGTTAGGAATGCCCGTGGTCCTATCACGTCTTTTCAGGAATTGATTTATTGTTTAAAATGTACGGTTTGCAATATTGAACATCATGTGTTAATCAAGAGGTCTCTGGAGACACACAAAAATTAATATTTACTAAAAAGTGGAGAGGAAGGCTCCTATGTCTCTCACGCAACACTTTCCTTTCCAGATTATTAAAAATAACAATTAAACAATTTTAATTAATTACTAGTTTTAATTAACAAGAGGTCCCATGGTGTAATGGTTAGCACTCTGGACTTTGAATCCAGCGATCCGAGTTCAAATCTCGGTGGGACCTTCAATTTTTTTTTCACGTCTCAAAACTTTTCAGTTTCTGAACCAGAATTTATTTTTATATTTTTGATAAGTTTGTACACTTTGTATTATTCGTGTTGGCAGCTCGACTTGCTTCGCGTGTTTCTAGGTTTCGATTTAATTTTTTTCCCTAGAATTTTTCGACAACATTTTTCCAAACGATGGAAATCAGTAGAACTAAATCGCATATAAAACTAAAATATATTATTTAGTTTTTTTTTTAATAACAAAAATAATTAACAAAATGAGAGAGGCGATTAGTTACATAAATCGCACCAATTAAAATAAATTTGACTGTAATTAAACAAATGAGCGTATTATTTTTATTTGAGTATCAAAATAGTTTCGTCATTTTTCAGTAATTAAATTTTTAAATTAATTATTAATTAATACAGGTCCCATGGTGTAATGGTTAGCACTCTGGACTTTGAATCCAGCGATCCGAGTTCAAATCTCGGTGGGACCTTTAATTTTTTTTTCAATAAACATTAAAAAGCAAAGAATTTTTATTGGACAAGTAGAATTTTTTTTAATTGTAAGCCTCCTATAATTTTTTTATTTTATTGCAGGCACAATTTTGAATGGCAGCTGTTTTGCATTATTCTTCCAGTACAATTGAGGCGCTCCGAATACGAAGGGCGAACTCGACATCGGACAAATTTTTTTTTTTTTTCATTTTCAGATTCTAGACCTTTTGAAGAATACCCCATGTAATTTTTATATTGAGTTTCCCCTTTTTTTCCCCTTTAAAATACGTAAAAACCGATATGCGGCAAAGCTCTACTCTCAACCTTTTTTATTTAATTTTTTTTTTCTTTTCGAGATTTGGTGATTTTTAAAAAACCCTTTTCTCTATGATTCTATGATGATTCTAAAATCTCGCCACGAAAATTCCAGAGAGTGACTTTTCTGTCGAGTTCGCCCTTAACAGAAAACTTTAAAATGCGAATATCTCGAAACTACGTTTTGTCGAGTTCGCCCTTCGTATTCGGAGCGCCTCAATTAAATCAACTGTTCATTGACGATAGACTATAGAGAGAAAAGATATATGAAATTTTGAGTTAATAGAAATAATAAACAGCAGTTACCTAAAAAATTGTCAATTAATTAGAGCAATAAAAACTTAGTAAATAAAGAAAAAATAATTTTATTTTTGGCTAGTTTTTTATAAGCGTGGTCCCATGGTGTAATGGTTAGCACTCTGGACTTTGAATCCAGCGATCCGAGTTCAAATCTCGGTGGGACCTTCAATTTTATTTCTCTAGAGCGAGAATCGTCTTTTTTATTTTGTCTCGTGAGAAATTAAGTTGGAATTCAATGCTCTTCAGGAAAGAAGCCCTATTTTTAATTATAAACGGTTAAACTAGAATTTTTTAAAAGTTGATTTATCGTGAGAAAGTAACTGGCTATTGGATCAATATTAAACCTAAATTACAAACTGGTCAAGATTGAATGATATCCGATTGTTTTTCATGTAACTAATTAATTCTTGGCTATTGACACGCGATCGTTTAGTTGAATCCGTTTGGGTTCGCTGCCTCCGGAGAAAAAGCCGGGCCGCGGGTGATAAATATTAAGACGATACAGTATTTTTAAAAAACCTATTAAAATACCAGATATGAAGATAACCTGGGAGAGAAAGAAGGGAGAAAAACATGCGGGGAAATGTTCGACCCATAAGCGGCGCAGTAAACTGCAAGTGTCCTTCCCGAAACGAAACATAAAATGCACTTTCCGAAGACGGTATAAAATTTGAGTGCAACCCTTTCAACAGATGGAACATTTTTTGCGAGTAATGAAAAACCACTTATTTCGAAAGAGGGAGGAAATATAAGAGCATGCTTTCAATATCCTTGTTCTCAAATTAATTTTTCGAAAAAGTCGCGTTTTGCCTGGCGGGTCGAAAACGGCCGAGTTATGCCTTAAAAAAGTCAATTTTTGGTCAAAAATGCCATAAATCTGTTGTTTTTAAGACAAAAACTGTGAAAAATGCTTTTAATGAAAGGCAATTTAGGTCGAAAATGCCTTAAAAATGCAATTTTGGTCAAAAATGCCTTAAAAAAGGTAATTTTGGTCAAAAATGCCTTAAAATAGGTAATTTTTGGTCAAAAATGCCTTTAAAAAAGTCATTTTTTGGTCAAAAATGCCATAAATCTATTGTTTTTCAGACAAAAACTGTGAAAAATGCTTTTAATGAACGCAATTTTGGTCGAAAATGCCTTAAAAATGCAATTTTGGTTAAAAAAAAAAAATGCCTTAAAAATGCAATTTTGGTCAAAAATGCCTTAAAAAGGTAATTTTGGTCAAAAATGCCTTAAAATAGGTATTTTTGGTCAAAAATGCCTTAATAAAGTCAACTTTTGGTCAAAAATGCCTTAATAAAGTCAATTTTTGGTCAAAAATGCCATAAATCTGTTGTTTTTAAGACAAAAACTGTGAAAAATGCTTTTAATGAAAGGCAATTTAGGTCGAAAATGCCTTAAAAATGCAATTTTGGTCAAAAATGCCTTAAAAAAGGTAATTTTGGTCAAAAATGCCTTAAAATAGGTAATTTTTGGTCAAAATGCCTTTAAAAAAGTCAATTTTTGGTCAAAAATGCCATAAATCTATTGTTTTTCAGACAAAAACTGTGAAAAATGCTTTTAATGAAACGCAATTTTGGTCGAAAATGCCTTAAAAATGCAATTTTGGTAAAAAAAAAAATGCCTTAACAATGCAATTTTGGTCAAAAATGCCTTAAAAAAGGTAATTTTGGTCAAAAATGCCTTAAAATAGGTATTTTTGGTCAAAATGCCTTAATAAAGTCAATTTTTGGTCAAAAATGCCATAAATCTGTTGTTTTTCAGACAAAAACTGTGAAAAATGCTTTTAATGAAATGCAATTTTGGTCGAAAATGCCTTAAAAATGCAATTTTGGTTAAAATGCCTTTAAAAAAGGCAATTTTTGGTCAAAATGCCATAAATCTGTTGTTTTTAAGACAAAAACTGTGAAAAATGCTTTTAATGAAAGGCAATTTTGGTCGAAAATGCCTTAAAAATGCAATTTTGGTCAAAAATGCCTTAAAAAAAGGCATGGCCGTGCCCGACAAGTGGGATGCAGGTTTCATTTAACTCAAGCTTGGTGGCGTGCAATTCAGAGGTTCGGGTTGACAGTCGAATATAAAAACGATACAACTGTACGATCAATAAAATATGAAGTAAATTTTTAATTTTGATTTTTTTATTGTTATCCTACTACAAAATCGACGGTATTAATTTTGGCCGACTTGGGCACCAGTTTTTGGCCGAATTAGTAACTATGGCTTTCGAGTGGTTGGCCGAGTTGGGCACGATAGTTGTCATGTCGTTGGCCCAGTTAGATATATTTTGGGTCGTTGATGAAATATTTGGCCCGGTTAATTACCAGCCTTTTCAGGCGTTTTCCTCTGTTACTATCTTAACACATAGTTAATACCCCCATTTTACCGGATTTTCAGCGTTTTTCTCGGTATTCCGGCCAAAATCCCATTTTTTCCAAATTTTAAGGCGTTTTTGAGAGGCCGAAAAACCTCTTTCAACCCGAGTTTACTGTATTCAAAGGAATTTTCCTCAACAAACCCTCTTTTTTTCAGGTTCTCTTCAGGCGTTTTTCTAAAACAAAATTCAGATATTTTTAGGAGATATTCTTCTCAACACTTCAGAAAAAGGAGGCTTGCGCCATATTTCATTTCGCCAAATGAAAATTTAAATTCAAATATTCATGTCTTTATTAAGTAATTTTTTTAAAGTAATACAAGATCGATATTCAGGTGTGGCCAGCACGTCTAGCTAATTATTACGATGCAATATCTGATGCGGAATGATTCATAAAAAAGCTTTTAAAATAAACACCGGGTGCGTTCAAAGCTCTTTACCGAGATATTAAAGTATTAACGCTTTTAGCATTGCATTACCGTTTTATTATTGACAGAACAGAAATGATCATAATGAAATGATGGCATCTTTTTTAGGGATCAACCATCCAAACTGAAGATTTTTAGGTTTCTACAGCTTTTTTTCCATAATTTCCAGAGGGATTCAACCGGACGCCTGAATTGGGACGATATTTTCGTTGCTCCCTAAACATTTACAGCTATTTAAATAGGTAAAATAACAGAATAAATAGAAGGGGGGAAAGCCATGTTTGCTAAGCAATATGCAAATGCTACATGTTCACCCTTTTTTTTAACATCGAGAAAGGATGCGTAAAAAACAAGAAGTTTGCAACTGGTCAACAGAAGTGACAGATAAATCCGGGCCTAGGAAAACTGTCTAGTTACAAAAGACTAACGGTATTTTATGTTCACGTCCCTTTTGTTGTGCTCGACTAACAATCAGTAGGAATTCTTTTAAACTTTTTTTCGACGTACTTTCAACGGTTTTTTCTTCTTTTTTTTCCCGTAAATTGACGAGATTTTTTAAAATAGGCTCTCGGATTTAGACGTTTTAAGCATTTTGGGAGCCTAACTTAGGATACAAGGAGGTTGAATTCCAGGCTTTCCCTCGATGTGGTACAAAATAATTTTTTTCTCACAAAAGTTTTGACCCTAAGAAGTTCCAAAAGACCGCCAAACACAAACTAAGTACTGTAACTACTCCTTGAGAAAGTTGAAAAGTGGATTTTGATAAATTTTTCACTCAATTTAACTACCAACATTTTTGTCTTTAGGGATTTTCATTTCTATTTTAGCATTGATGGAATGGAGTAAACGAATTTTAAGGAAAATGCTAGAAGACGGTACGAAAAAAGAAGAAGAAAAGGTGAGGGCATAGCGAATGAGTGACCAATCGGCCAATGCCCTCGATGCCCCTCTTCCCCCGTAATAACACCAACAAAATAGAACATCCCTCGACATTATCTACAAAACTCATTCCGATAAAAAATATGTTATTATTATTGCTCTTTTTCCCCCTCGAAAATTGATTCTTGAAGAGTGAGTCATAATCGCGCGCGGTAACGAAATCGAAAACGGACTTCGCGGTTTGAGATCTTAAGAATTCCAGCGACTCCGAGATCAATTTCGTTAAAAATCCTTCGACCGATTTCAACTGGAATGATTTTTTTTAGTTTTTTAAATTAATCTTCCAATAATTTAAGGAGGTATGATGGTTTTTAAGTTGGTTGCTTTGCAAATTTTTCGTTGTTAACAACGATTTTCGGTTTTTCCCTTCTATCTCGGAAACCGTCGCTCAAAACGAAAAAACGTCCTAAGTAAAAGTCGTAGCTACGGAAATTTCCTACAAAAAAGATTTCATTGGTTTTTTTTGTCAGAGCAATACTTTAGGAGATATGGAAGTATTTAAGTTGGTTGTTTTGCAAATTTTTCGTTGTTAACAACGGTTTTCGGTTTTTCCCTTCTATCTCGGAAACCGTCGTTCAAAACGAAAAAAACGTCCTTAGTAAAAGTCGTAGCTACGGAAATTTCCTACAAAAAGATCTCATTGGTTTTTTTTTTGTCAGAGCAATACTTAAGGAGATATGAGGGTTCTTAAGTGAGTTGCTTTGCAAATTTTTCGTTGTGAGCAACGGTTTTCGGTTTTTTCCCTTCTATCTCGGAAACCGTCGCTCAAAACGAAAAAATGTCCTAAGTAAAGTTGTAGGTACAAAGATTTCCTACAAAAATCTCTTCATTCGATTTTGCGTAAGAGCAATATTTAAGGAGTTATGAGGTTAAAACTAATAATCCTACAGAGCCTGTCTGAAAACTTAAAACCTTCATATCTCCTAAAATATTGCTCTGATGGAAAAAACCAATAAATTATTTTATGTAGTAAATTTTTGTAGCTACAACTTTTACTGAGGACAGTTTTTCGTTTTGAGCGACGGTTTCAAAGATAGAAGGGAAAAACCGAAAACCGTTGCTCACAACGAAATATGTACAGAGCAACCAACTTAAAACCCTCATATCCCCTTAAAGAAAAATTTTAATAGAAAAAATCTATTGCTTAATATGACGTGTAAACAATACAAGGAAAGGATGGCATCGTCCAGGAAACACGAGACCTGTTCAAGTGTCATAATCCGGAGAAAGTCACGCCAAAGCTTCAGCTTGAAACTGAATCGACGTGTAAATTGAATTGATGTCAAAAGTTAAATGGCTAAGAAAAACTTTTACCAAAAATTTTTTTAGTGTCGTCACTTCACCGCGCAAGATTTCTCCGCGATTTTATACTTAGAGGACAAAATTACAAACAATATGGTTTGTTTGGATATGAGCCAGGAATAATTTATAATTTGTCATGGTTGACAGAGAAGTTTTGAAATAAACGAGGTGAAGTCGTACACTTAAACGAATGACAATAAAATTGTTTTTAACATCTTTTCTCGAAAAAGGTGAAACGTTAATAATATTTACAAAAAAGAAAAATGTTTATAATCGCGAAGGACGTCATCGGAAGATACATAACAATCGATTCCACGAATTTTAATTTTTTTTTTGGAAGAGTAGTGAGTGGTTTTTTTTCTGGAATTTTCCCCTCTTTTAATTGAAAAACTTTCAATCCCAAAAGGGCTGGAGGAGTCGATGTGTGGTATGCCTTCAACTACCTGAAACTACTTGACAAATAGTAGTCATGTAAACATTTGTTTTATCTCTTGTATCAAAAGGTTCATATGGCCAATCGTAGATTATTCAACATAGTAATTAAACTATTTTAATTAATTGCTAGTTTTAATTAATAAGAGGTCCCATGGTGTAATGGTTAGCACTCTGGACTTTGAATCCAGCGATCCGAGTTCAAATCTCGGTGGGACCACTGGGACCTTCAATTTTTTTTGTACATCGTCGAAATCCAGATTTTCCAGACAAAATAGAGTTTCAAGGAATGCTTAAAATACGGGCCTTTTTCCTGAGTTTCTATTTAAAATTCAAGTGATTGATGGTAGAATATTTTTAAAAAGTTTGAGGTGGCGCGAAGGCCCTTCCGAAAAAAAAAATTTCATGGGTTCATCGTAAATGATTCGTCTGCCCTGGGATTTTGATGCATTTTGCGATTAGTTCGGCACGAGCGTTTTTTTTTTTTTATTAACACTCGTAAGTTTTATGCGAGTGAAAATGTCGTTTGAAAGCAGATTGATTCATTTGGAAGATAATGGCACATTATTGGTTGGGGAAACGGGATTATTTAATAGGGTATAAGCTTGTCTCATGGATGCTACGTGTTTAACACCTCTCATTAATTAATCCGTACATCAATAAAGGCATTAAACAGGTAAATCCGTATTGGTAATCCCTTTCACATTTAAAGCATCCAATATATCAAAAGCTCTATTCACTCCAATGGAATCGCTATAATCAAGGAGCTTATTAAGTGAAAAACAAAAATAATTCCCATTCTAATGCATGACCATTAACTGGGGAAAAAAAATTTTTTTTTCTCTCTCTCTCTCTCTTCGAAAGAAGCATATGAACCCTATAATTATTCATACCCTTATTCGAAAAGGGATAACGTAATAAGTGGATCTTCGCAGGTTGAAACTGATCTTATTTTCTCATGTCCCCTTCATTTTATAAATCTCCAGGTGCTTATAATTTGCTTTTTTCAAACTATTGATAACTTTTGGGTTCACCTGTTTTTAAACGGAATTAACCTCACGCACTCTTTATTAATGCCACGAATGCAACTCCTCATTGCTTTATAAGTTACAACTTCACTGGATGGCCCAGTATGCCCAAAAATACCTCAGCCCAAATGCGAAATTGGAAGAATTTCAGTATCCCCATGAACATTGCGGAAGAAGAAGAAAAAAAATTGAGGTGATTTTCGCGGAAAAAAGGCTATGGAAGAACGGACAGTACCGTAGACTACGACCGTCGAGGGTGTGAGCAATAACGCTCTTTGAGAAAGATTTAAAAATAAAAGGAGTTTTTTTAGTTCATTTTTTAAAATCCGAATTTCAATCTAGAATCTAAAAATAAATTGTAACTAAAAGTCATCTTGCTATCGTATGCAAAATTCAATTGAGGCGCTCCGGGTACGAAGGGCGAACTCGACATCGGACAAATTTTTTTAACTTCCTTAAAGAAGTTATTGTGATACCCTCGACGTCGGGTTTTTGGGGAAGGGTCCTTCATTTTTTTTTCATTTTCAGATTCTAGACCTCTTGGTGAATACACCCATATAATTTTAATGTTGAGATCGCCATTTTTTCCCCTTTAAATACGTAAAAACCGAAACTTTAAAATGCGAATATCTCGAAACTACGTTTTGTCGAGTTCGCCCTTCGTACCCGGAGCGCCTCAATTGCTCAAAACTCGGAGGAAGATGGGCTACTATTTTAAACTAGAACTTTAATTTTCTAAGAGAGCCCACACCAAAAACTCCTTATTTAAATAGGAATTTTTTTTAAAAAATATCTTTTCTGTGAGGCTGTTCCATAAAGAGGTTGTTCTCAAAGAGCGTTATTGCTCACACCCTCGACGGTCGTAGTCTGCGGTACTGTCCGTTCGTCTTAGCCAATTTTTTTCCGGGAAAATTACCTCCATTTGTTTTCTTCTTCTTCTTCCGCAATTTTCATGGGAATACTGAAAATTCTCCCAATTTCGCATTTGGGCGCATTTTTAGCTGCTAAATCGTGGAATATATCGGAATTTGGAAAAGATCATATAAACGCGAAAAATCCCTCTCTCCCTACTAAGCCCGCTCAGATAAGAACAGAAGAAGTGGCACCTTAAACTCGATCAAAATTTTTTCAATTTGAAAAAGAAAAAAAATTTAAAAGTTTCAAACTGACACATTAGTATTCATTCAGAAGTGGACAAAGGGATGCGCTATAAGAATATCAATTCATTATTAAATAGAACAATAGATAGCGGAAAGCCCGCATGATAAAAAAAATACAAAAGACATCAGAAAGTTTCCCACAAATCTCTGAGGAGGGGGGAAAAAAATTAAAATATTAAATTTCATAAATTGACTTACCACGTGCGTAATCTAAAAAATTTTATTTTAATTTTACTCCGGTATTTCCAGGCACCTCGAAAAATTTTCATAAGCACGTGATAATTTTGCATAATTAATTAAAAACTCATTTTAACAAGAGAAAATCGGTATTGTTTTTTAAAAAATTTAAATGGTTAATTTTAGCCTTTGTGAAACTCAAAATAAGTAAATTTTCACAAATGCTAAACCGAAATTATCGATATGTCATTTCTTTTGTTTTTTCTTGAGACTTTTAGAGTTTTATTTTAAAAAGGAAAAAATTTTATGAATAAAACAAGCGAGGGTGTTAGGGAGAAAGTAAAAAAAAGTTTCTTTGTTCCCAAATAGGATTTGACACAGGCTCAGGTTTTGACAAATTCGTTTTAAAACCAAACAATACATAGAAGGAAATTTTTTTACCTGGGAGTCGATCACTGCAAAGTTGACTTGAAAAAGAAAAAACAAATTTTTGAAAATTTACCTTCTTCGTTTAGGCTGCGGGGGAGGCGAAAGATAAAGCGGTGGTGCTGGGGCGTATTGGGGAGGTGGTACGAATTGCCGGCGTACGTGTACATTTTGAGTCCTGACGCTCAGACGAGCATGAGATCGCGTCGAACACAAGAACGAGACTGAAGAGGAGGCCGGAGAAACCGAACACCGGCCTGCGAGCAACAATACTCGAGCGTCTCCTCCCCCCTTAAAGGTCCCATTAGAGTCCTCGACTCTGCTTTTCCTTAAGCCCATCTTCATCATCCCCAGATTCTTAAGAAAACTTAAGATACATTCGTACAAACTTTTATCGTCAAACCGACCTTACTCAATCGAGAAAATTTTTTTTTCTCAAATAATGTTTATGAATTTTTTTTTTGGATCCCCAAAATGAGAGATCCAGAAGCCGCCAATCTCCTTGATCTCCACCAATCTTTGGTCTAAGGCACTTGGGCGATTGGAGAAGATCAAAGTTCTCGCTGAATACCTCTGACGATTTTTTAGTTTTGGACAGCAAACTGTGATCCTTGGTTCTCCAATAGCTTCTATAGTCTCAATTGTGAAGAAAAAAAATAAGAAGGATTTTGGCCCTTAGTCCGATTTGCCCGAAAAATTCGAGAAGATGTAAATAAGAACAGACACAAAATTCAGATCAAAAAACCAACGGTCAGCAATTGCATATTTTTATTTCATTTTGTTTTTTTAACAATAAAATTAACTTTCCACTATTGCGAAAATTCAGAAAATTTTTATTAAATACTGTTCTACCACCTCGAAAAATCTAAAAAACTATGAGAAGTACATTTTAGGTCTCTCTAAAAGCTGTATTAATTAGGTGCCGCCACCTCAAAGGAACCATTTTTTCTGCCCTCTCAAAAGTTATAAAAATTAAATTTTCACACTTAAAAGTTTAGGAAAAATTTTAAAAATTCTGCGTCTTTAACATTCACAAAACAAAAGGAGCTCAGTGGGATCATTAATAAAATTGAGGTTTTCCTAAAAATGAAAAACCGTTTTTCTCGAAAACCATTCGGTTTTTTGGTCTGAAATTTATGTAAGTTCTTATTCACTCTTCTGAAATTCGGCTGCCTATTGTGTGACTTATCAAGTGAAAAAGATGTCTAGAAGTGAAAGGACATGAAAGGATGAAAAAAATCATCTTTTGAGTAAGCTGTACCTTTTTTCTTTGTACCAAAAGACTGACCTATCCCTCCCTTTAGAAAGAGTGTAAAAAAAATAGATGTTAACTTGATAAATGACAAGATTACGAGGAAACCGTGGTAATCCTGAGATGGGGTGTGAACCAGATAAAATCCTACAACCCCCCCTCCATCATCCGCTTCTCTTCTGTCACCTCTATTTCATTATTATTCAGAGTGAGAGGTTTTGACAAAAATCATATGAGGACGTCTTGCTTTATGCATTCACATCACATCCTTCCCTATCTCAGCTCCATCATAACACTATCTGATAAATGCCTTACCACCATGTTAAAGCACGAAAATACTCTCGACCGGTTTTATTACGTACCCGAAAGGAACCACTCTTCAGAATATTCTAGTTTTTTATTTTAAAAATAAAAAGATTGCAATTTTGTTTCCTAAAAAATAAAAGATTTTAGAGGCCACTTGAAGAGCTTGGAAACACGTAGAAGAAAAAAAGTCTCCCGTCAAAACCTCTAACATTTTTTTCAATTATTTAAAATCTCTCTTTAAAAAAATTATGTAACACATTCTTGGCCCGTGGCGAAAATTGAAATAAGGAAGCTTTCAGGTGATCTTGGAGGAGAATCCCTGAAGTTGCTAGTCCATCAACAGTTAAAATTCTGATGAAAAATTAGGAAAACAAAAAGCTGCTTTGTTTATTTAGGTCCACTCATTTATTCAAAATAGTTACTTACTCTTCAGATCCCCTCTTCTTCTGTATTAAATTTGATGAATCTGCGAAATTAAACAAAAAGATTTGTTACATATTTAACCATACTGAGAAATGCTCCTTCACTTATTAGGAAATAATAAAATAAAATTCTTGTTACTAATCAAAATCTCTGGAAGAGTGAACACTAGGCTCAAACTTTTTTTCCATGATTAGAATACGATTTGTTTTGACAATCTACCAGTCAGCCAAAATGCCAACAAAAAAACGCAGAATTTAGCGCTTTCTGCACATCAGAATTCAACTTTAAATTTTGTCGTCTATTTTCCAGTTTCTGATAATTCCTCTATCGGCATTTGTAAATTTTTGAAGTGTATCAAAAATTGATCATTTTTAGTCCCTACCCTGAAAAAAGCTGCAGGAATGTCTTCATAAAATTTAATCAGACCTTGAGGCTCGAGCGCATTCTCTTGAGTAGATTAAGGACTTTGTAGGTCTAAAAGACTAAAATAAAACTCCCTACTGGAGCTACCCTCGACTGAACTTTCTCAATAAAATTAATTACTTATAATTTTTCCCCAACAAATTCCGATTTTACAAAACTAAATAATTTTACCCTCAAGAAAATGTGTTTGCTTAGGGTAAAATTGCACGTTTGCTTAGAAAAGAGACCGAAGAAGCTTAGCGCCCGAATAACGATTTTCTTAAAAACCTGAGTTTAATTAGCCGGACGTCGCGTGGCTCACAAATCTAATTAGAATATAACATATCCATAATATTATGTGTAACTTTCCACATCTAGAATGTATGGAAAACATAGAACATTCTCCTTTTATAGATGGCACATAATAAAAAATAAGAAAATAGAAACTACACCTCCAATGGAGTAGCAAAAACAAAAGAATCTTTTAAATATTGATGATTTTGTTATATATATTGTATTTATGTAGTTAAAAAGGTAACGTACCAGATATTGTGTGAGTTAGAGCAGACATGGGTTTCGTATTTTAAAAAATACAATACGCAGAGTCATTAGATAATTTTATTTATACTTTTCACACTCGTAAATAATTAATTCTATTCAGAGAAAGGAAGCATTTTATTGAAAATAACAGTTAAAATTGTTTCATTTTGTTTGAAAACTAAAGATTTAGTTTTACAATGTTTTGCGGTTGGGTTAAAATAAAACGGAGTCATCAGCTGTTGTCAGACTCGAAAGGGTCCAAGGGAATTCCTGCCGGAGGGTCGACGGAGTCTGGAAACGAGAAAAAGGGGAATTGAGCCCTTGCTTGAGTTGGGTGGATTAAGTCTGAACCCGCGTTTATACAAACGCCGGTGATCTACTACGAATACTCTAAATTTAATTAATATGGAGTCATTCTAGTTAATAGAAATTTGCCTAAATGACCGGTCAACGACCCATTCTTTTCGAAATCCTACCGTTTTCCATTCTTCTTCTCTGGCGGTCACAGATTAGATTTTTATAGGGACCTGGTGCACCCCGACCTCTATTGGTCTGTGCGTCCTACTTGAAAAATCAGAGTTCCCCGGTTCTTAACTAGCCTCCAGGGCTGGACATGGGTCTCTTCGCATAACTCAATGGGCTGTTTTTCCTCCCCTAGGCTCAGCCGTGTTAGGCCTTCGCAATAACATAGGACGTGCTCCGCCGTCTCCTCCTCAAAGCAAAAGCGGCAGGTCACTCCGTCCTCTGACACTCCCAGCCTTTGAAGGTGCTTGCGGAGTTAGCAGGTCGGGATGCCGACCTTTTATCCGCCCTGTCTGAGCAGATCTGCTGTGAGGCCATGCCTTGGGCCGTCAATGAACAGCTTGGCGGTCACAGTAACCAGTTGTCAATTTTCCGGGTTATTTTATGCTTGGATGAATCAAGGCTTTTTTTTTTTTGAACGGAGATTTTAAGGATGGCTTACCAAAAGCATTTTTCTTCCACCTTGATTATGGATGTTTTCTTAGTTAATTTACTTTTTAGCTTATTTCACACCTATACCTGTTAACCTATATATGAGGCGCTCCGGGTACGAAGGGCGACTCGACAAAACGTAGTTTCGAGATATTCGCATTTTAAAGTTTCGGTTCTTACGTATTTAAAGGGGAAAAAATGGCGAACTCAACATAAAAATTATATGGGTGTATTCACCAAGAGGTCTAGAATCTGAAAATGAAAAAAAAAAAACTGGAGGACCCTTCCCCAAAATCCGACGTCGAGGGTACACAATAACTTCTTTGAGGAAGTTAAAAAAATTTGTCCGATGTCGAGTTCGCCTTCGTACCCGGAGCGCCTCATATGTTTTTCCCATTTCCTATTGGTTTTTTTTCATCCTTTATAAAAGTTCCGAAACTTTTTATCAATCGGGGCCTGGTCAAAATGTCCAACTGGATACCCGAAAAGATAAAACGCTGATGCTAATCTTAAAAATACATTAGAGAAATCGACAGTATACCTGCAAAACCTCGTATGTTCTTAACTCAGAATTTACAGGAGACACAAAAGGACTTGCAAGTTATTACAGAAGGTTATGGACTTGCAGGTTTTTACAGTCGACATAGAGAACATTTCTCACTGAATCGAAACCAAACTTTCTACGAAGGTTCTAGAGCCTTACATTTACCAAGCAAGCTCAAAACCTTATTTTAGGGAAAATCGGACTTACGAGGTTTTGCAGGTATACTGTCGAAATATCTCGCTTTTTAAGACCTAAAATAAAAGCTTTTTATTCCTGGTTTTCTTCCTTTTTTTTCGGCGGTTTTTTTTCCCGAGCTTTTTCTAGTTAACTCCCAAGACCTGTCCGTGGACCACACTGACCTTTTTAATTCTTTTTTCACCTTTGAAAATAGGAACTAGATTTTTAGGAAGAAATAAAGGCTCATTGTGACCCTTGCTAACATTTCTAGTAACTGTCAAGGGTATCATAATGATTTGGTACGGACTAATGAGGAAGTTAAATAAGTACACATTATTCAATTTTTATTTAGTTTTGCCATTCTTAATGAAAACGAACAAAAAAAAATTAAATCTGACAGAGTTCATAAGCAGTTAATAATACAAAAACTTAACAACTTCACTGAATAAAAAGGCATTTAAAAAGGAAACAAAATGGCCTTAAAATTTTCCTAGTTAAATAGAAAACTTGAGAAAAGTAACAAATACTTACTAATCATAAATGACTAAATTTCCATAAATGCCAGATTTTTGAAAATATTGCTTTTTGTAAAATCAGTCGCGTTGAGTTCTTTTTCCAAATCCTGTCCGTGGATGGAAAAAAGTTTAGCGACATCGTTCAAATCATCGTAGTGATTCTTTTCTTTCAGTAACTGTGGGAGGGGAAAAAAATTGTTAAAAATAAGGAGAATATGTCTGAAAATACCTGACGAGCTATGCTAATTTTGTTGTATAGTTCCACAAAACTACTCCAACGACTAAATCATTTTCAAATAGAAGATCACACCTTTGCCGTATTCTGACTCCTTTTTCTCAGGCTCATCATCCTAAAATAAAATGAAAACAGAAAAATATAGAAAAAAAAATTACATCTGATTTAGCGAAGACTGCAACAGTTGGCAAAGATGAGTCAACGATGCCGATCGCTTCAAAGCCCAGAGCTGATCCAATTTCAGACCAAAACATCGACTGGGTTTCGTAAAATGTAGCTAAAAAAATTATTAAGTTATTCGAAATTTATGAAGATTAGTAGAAGTCTATTTAGCCTGTAGAATTGAGACTTACGTTTTCCAGCCATATTTTCACCAGCGATTCGGCCAGTGACGACAGCATTGTCGTGATGTTCCTCTCGTCGCCTTTTATCAAGATTTCTGTCATAATAAGAAGCACAGTCGCCAGCCTATCAGAAAATAAATTGAAAGAGAAAATAAAATAAATATACATACAACATAAAGGTCTAGACAAGACAGCATTTGTGCGTTAACAAGGTAACCGCCATTTTTCTCGTCAACCTCTAATCCGGACTTTTTAGCAAAACTCCGCATTAGGTTCGATCCCTAAAGCGACCAATAGCAGATCTGCTGAAATCTAAAAGAAGAATGATAAAATGATGAAATTTAAATAAAAATTGCTTACGATTGAACCATCAGTCAACGTAATCCGTAATTTATTGTCTGCTAAGGAAACATCTTTGACTTCAGCATCTGTTTTTTGTTGATGCCTTCTTTGACATTCTTTGAGCAGCCGATTTTGAAAGATAAGATGGTAAATTTTCGTTAATGGTCCAGGCCCACGCATTATCTGAGTAATTTCAACTTCACTATACCTGTAAAGAAATAAAATTAATAGGTTGGAAACTAATAAAAACCCTTATTAGACCAGGAGGACCAATAGCCTTTCAATTTAAAAGAGTTTAGAATTCCCTGGGACTTATGAACTTCTGAAAGATTGAGAGTGTCAAAAATGGGTAGTATGGAAAAAGTGTTAAACTTAAACCCTGTGTACAATAAATTAGTGTATTTCGTCCTAAACTGTAAGCCAAATTTCACCGAAAACAACTTCAAAATGTGATTAAGCTGTACAGACCTGCTCCAGAGTGCAACAAAAATCTAGTTACA